>JARFJB010001431.1:192500-720000 GCA_036346205.1 Vesta saturnalis
TATTTAAAATTTCACATTAGTCAGAATTTCGGGATATAAATGAGGTTTGATTGTTTTTGGTTTTGCCTGGTAACTATTTCTGTTGCAGCAATTTGGAAAGGTTTAGAAGTACGTTTTCAACTAGCGGTTGACAAACCTTAAACTAGTATATTTTGGTCGTACTTTATTTTTCTAAACCTTGTTAATATATTATTAGATTATATTGTAAAATAAAACTACGAAGTTCTCTGTATTTCAGTTGTAGTTACGCGTATTTCTTTGATATAAGTACTACAGGAAAGATTTTGAAGACAGGAATTGGATTTAGTGCCCATTCGTCTTAGTGATATATGAGCTCGACTTGTTGTTAGGGTTGGGTAGTTGCTATTATCCAATTCGTTTCACACCTTAAAATCTGTTAAAAGGGAATAGTCTAAACACGTACAGTAACGCTATAACTTTTTTGAATTAGGTTGGTATTAGACGAACTACAAATATCAAATTTAAAAGGGCAAATCACATAAGATATGAATACGTGGCTGAAATTTAAAATGAATATATAAAATATATTTCTCACATTTTATCATAGTAAATCTGTAACCATGCGCTTACTCATTTTCAGCTGTATAAAAGTAAATTCAATTTTGTTATGTCTACGGAACTCTTGCTAGCGACGTTCTACCTATTAATTATGTTTTCTTCCTACTGATGATTACATGTTTGTCACCTATATATCTTAAATGTTCAAAGGAAAAGAATGCTTGAAGTGGCATAAACAATTCACACATACCTCATACATTTGCTCATTGAAACTTTATTGTTTATGTATTTATATATTGAACGATCAGTGCCTATCATTAGCTATAAAGAGCCAAACGCAACGAGAAAACATTGCAAAGGTTTCATATATGAAAAAACAACTTTATCATATACAATACCCACAACAGTCTCATTTTAATCGGATATTTTTCTGTATGCAACGAACGTTGGTTGCTTGGCAATTTGACGATAATAATCAAACTTTAAAAACCATAACTGTGCAGCTGGAGTGGTTTTGTCAATTTAATCCTTAGAGTCAAATTGCCCTAAGGGGATTAAGCCATGAAAATGGTTAAAAAAATTAAATTTTGAGAAACTTTTTTTTACGTGTTACTTTTATTCTTTAGACTCTTCTCTACATAAAAAAGTAAACATATACAGTGGTGTTGAAGAAATAAGTTCCAAGTACCGGATATTTTACGGACAGTATATGTTTCATAAATCATTCAAATAATTAATATCAATGTCATTTTATTACGTATAGATATTTTCTGCATATACAATGCATCAATGACAGACATTGATAATGAAGTAGGTTGAAACAATGTCCTGTGATAAAAAATAAAGAGTTTGTTTTATTTAAAATCTTGACCTCCATTTAGCGCAAGTTGAGAATCATCTTGTTTCCAGATACGTTTGGTGATATTCTGTGAGAACCATAACACAGTCTAATGAATTTTTTTGTGGATCATTAAAAGACTCGCAGCTAATGTATTTTCCTAAGATTTGTCAAATATTTTTAGTGGCACTACACACACACACACACACACACACACACACATATATATATATATATATATATATATATATATATATATATATATATATATATATATATACGTAAAAGAATTTCCAGAACTTAAAAATACCCATTTTTTATGTAATGAATGTAAGGCTAGAGTGTAAAAAAATTAGCTGGATATCTCTATTATTACAGATTTTCTCTAGTTTCAGGGCAGAATCCCCAGCAACCAGCGTGTTTGCACAACAAGAAAAATATCCAGATTAAAATTGAACCTAGGGTGGTATTTGCTAAAAGAAGTGAAACATTTTCTTTGCGTTGCATTATTTAGTCGTTTTTACATTGAGAACTATTTTACTTTTATTTAGTATTGGGTTTATGTGGAACAAAGACACCTTGGGTTTATTTTGTTTGGGGCTGTGTAGGGATGACTTAAGAATTTTTCTTCAACAGAGAACAATTACTTGCCGTATGAGGCCACTAACCAAAGGGGTGTAGAAGGAGTGTGTTCGGAAATACTCTTTCTAAATATCAATGGTCAATTAACACTAGCACCGCCGACTATTGTAAATACCTAAAACTACCGTGGTCGGTCATTTTGACCTCTAGACCAGAAAGGTAATTTTGAGATATATTCTTTATATATTTTACACTTAATTGAGAAAGAAACATAAAAAAACACATTTTAGGTAAATATTCATTTTAATTAAATAAACATCAAATTGATTCTAATACATTTAGAATTCGGTACAATTTTCCATGCTGTGTTACGCTGAACAGTTCAAACAACTAACGGTTTTTGTTACACTTCCACATTTTCCCAAACATATTTGTTACACATTGAACAAAAGTCGGCAGTTTTATTTTTGTCACATTTTTTAATGTGGCTCTGATGACGTTTTTAGGTTTCGTTGTATCAGATGTGCTGGTACGTCAGAATCTTGTTTCGAATCGAAATACTCTTTTCTTAGGTCTTCAGCTAGAGTGAAAATAAAGTTTTTTCTTTTTATTTCACGACTTCCTTATAAACTATCCAGGTGTTGATTGTGGCAAGATCTAAAACAATGTAAAACACATGAACTGGCCATCTACGTTAACCAGCTTTCGTAGAATATTTTCTAGCCATTTGGTCCAACACATCTACCACAATCTTTGTTTCATTGTAATACAACACTGTCTCAGGTTTCTTCTTTTTGCCACCATCTAGAGCCACAGTTGGATGTAGCATACTTAGCAATATGACATTTTTATTAAATTTACCCTGATAAATTGACAAGGTGCTTTTATCATTTTTCATTACTGTGGTAGAATATAACTCTGCCCTTTTATTCTTGATACAAATTGGGAATTCCCTTCTTGCTTGGTTCATTGTTCCTACTATTGCTGTGTTCCTTTTTGCCAGCATTGTAGCTAACTTTTGGCTGGTAAAAAAATTGTCGATAGTAACCCATATTTAGTAAAGGTTCCATTAATTTTAAAACTACAATTTCCAGAAGGGGTTGGTTGGATGCAAATCATCTTTTCCTAAATAAGGAAAACCATTCAGGAGATATTTAGAATACGTATCAACAGCTAGCTAAAGTTTTACACCAAATTTATCAGGCTAATTGGCCATATATTGTGTAAATATGCATCTAGCTTTAGTAGGAAACAGTTGTTTGTCTACTGTAATGTTTGCTTCTGGAACATAGCAAGCTTTACAGTTACTAATAAATTTATCCCGTATATCGGACGCCAAAGCAGGCTTATCACTAACTAGACGTTCTCTTCGTGATGATCGAATACCAAATCTTAAAAATCTAATGATTTCACGAAATCGATTGCGTGACATGGTCTCACGAAAAAATTGCAGTCCCCAAGTAACAGACCATAAACTGTCAAGCTGTAATGTTCTTGCGCCGTAAGAACCACGAGCTAGCAATATTGCAAGAAAAGCGAAGTTATTGAAGAGACAATGACCAGTTTCTATCATCTCCTAATTGTCGTTTAGCTTCGATTTCAGTACATTTATGAATGTGTTTTAGCGTTGTGTTACCTATAAACAATCGAAATGCACTTAGAATAGAGTTAGCAAACACATTATTTTTGCATAAGGTCCAGGAATATTTCGCATAACATTTCTTTGAACTATACGGCCAACAAAAAGGTCCACTTTATTCCACTACTTCCCATATATCATTAGATTTGGATGATGGTTTACTCCCCACAGGTAAATGCATGTAATTTTTTCTGTTTTGTATGGTGTTCAATGTCATCACCAATTTCCTTAGATGTACCCCTGTACATATATATATATATATATATATATATATATATATATATATATATATATATATATATATATATATATATATATATATACATACAGGGTCCGCCTTTGGGAGCTGATCCTATGAGTATCTGCTAAACCAAACTTACTATAATTTTGAAAATTTGGTGACAGGGTTATGATGTTAGGACTAACTCATCTAGAATATTTTCACGTTCGTACCACTTCCGGTTATACCGGAAGTCGGTACTTAGTCACTTATTTTAAATGTAGCACCCCGTATATTAATACATTTTTGTATCTAAACTTGACAATAAAAAAATGCAAGTTACTCAAAAAAATCAAATGGAAACCCCTATTTTTTATTAATCAGATCGATTTAAAGTCAAAAATTAAGGTAAGTTTGTTTAAAACTTTATTTGCCTAAACGTAACAGTTTCACACTTATTATCAAAAAAGTCCCAATTTTAAAATTTGTGATAAAAATGAGCTACATACTTAAATCTAGTATTCCTTGTTCGTGGTCACCATGGAAACCAAATAATTGAGAATTGAAATAAAGAGAAATAGTTGAATAAGTTACAGCAAAAAATTATAAAAATTGATAATTTTGTGATTCAAAAGTCATTTTTGCCAAATAGAAATTTTCTAAGTCATTTTTTTCAAATTCGATATACAACATAAGTGTAAAAATTTAATACTTTATGAGTAAATCGAAAAAAACTACTTTTTACTGCGAAGGTAACACATACTTATCAGCGCAGCATTACACGATAAAGATGCTTATTTATTTTGTTTTTCTTTTGTAGTCAATAATTTAATAAAATTGTTGACAGTTTGTGTTTTTATTGATGAAATGGCTCGACTTGAATATTCTAATACAGATTATTTGAATTTAATTTTAATTCACGGAGAATGTCATAGAGTTGTCAAACGAACAGTAAGAACATTTATCGAACGCTATCCTGAACGCCCCCGACCAGCTGCAGATACAATAAGACGTGTCGTTAAAAATTTGGAACAGTTTAGCACATTTAAACACTCTGCGCCTCGAAAAAAAACTGCTATTGATAACGAACAGAATGAAGTTATAACTTTACGATATTTCCGTGCCTATCCTTGTAATTCCATAAACGACGCGAAAACAGATATTGGCTTAACACCAACAACTATCAGAAGAATTCTTTAGAAACATAAGTTTAGACCATACTGTTTACAATTAGTTCAACATTTGAAAGAAGCGGATTTCTTGAAACATATCGAATTTTGTGAAACAATTTTGCTCAAAATACAAGAAATTCCTAATTTTTTGACTAATATCGTATGGACGGATGAATCTAAATTTACGAAAAATGGCATATTTAATCGCCGAAACTCGCATTACTGGAATAACGAAAATAGCAATCCAATTCGCGAATGCCATTTTCAGGAAATTTGGAATTTTAAGTATTTTGTGCTATTCGGAATAATGAAATCTTTGACGTGTATTTTTACAACGAAAATTTGAGAGGTTAAAAATAGTTGATTGTTGCGATTTATGATTACAAATTTAATTTCTAGGAGAAAATTATCTTGAGATATTAAACACTCGAATTCAACCCCGATTAAATATAGAAAGGGAAAATTTATGATACCAACAAGACGGTGCGCCCCCTCACAACACTAACGGTGTTTCCATAAAACTTTATGAAATTTTTGAAGATCGTTGGTGTACCAATAATGGTCCCTTTCCATGGCCACCTAGGTCCCCTGATCTTACGCCAATGGATTTTTATCTTTGTGGTCGAATTAAAAATATTGTTTATGCTACACCACTAACGACTAAAGAAGATTGCATTACAAGAGTGCAAAATGCCTTCAATTCTCTTTCTCCACAAGAACTTCAAAGGGCTACAAATGAAGCCGTTATAAGACGGGTTCAACAATGTCTTGCGTCTAACGGGCAACATTTTGAACATTTATTGTAAATTAATTTACATTTGATCACGAGCAAGAAATACTAAATAAGCGACTTTATCGTGTAAGAATGCACTGATAAGTATGTAGTTACTACCTCCGCAGTAAAAAGTGGTTTTTTTCGATTTACTCATAAAGTATTAAATTTTTACACTTATGTTGTATATCGAATTTGAAAAAAATGACTTGGAAAATTTCTATTTGGCAAAATATGACTTTTGAATAACAAAATTATCAATTTTTATACTTTTTCTAATATTTTCTTTATTTCAATTCTGAATTATTTGGTTTCCATGGTGACCACGATTAAGAAATACTAGATTTAAGTATGTAGCTCATTTTTATCACAAATTTTAAAATTGGGACTTTTTTGATAATAAGTATGAAACTGTTACGTTTACGCAAATAATGTTTTAGACAAATCGATCTGAGTAATAAAAAATAGGGGTTTCCAGTTTAGACATTCATAATTTTATTTTTATGAAAAATACAAATGTCATTTTTTGCAGACTGTTGCAGTAAACTTTTGCCTACAACACCTCAAAGTTTTATTCAAATTGTTTGACAGGAACAGAACAACTAACGAGTTATTACTAAGACCACATCTGTCAATTTTTTTAGTAAAATGTTTTTTTTTAAACGACTGAAATTTCTTATCTAGTTTATTTAACAAACTTACCTTAAAATTCGGCATAGAATCCAAAAATGTATTAATATACGGGGTGTTCCATTTAAAATAAGCGACTAAGTACCGACTTCCGGTATAACCGGAAGTGGTAAAAACGTGAAAATATTTCAGATGAGTTAGCCCTAACATCATTACCCTGTCACCAAATTTTCAAAATTATAGTAAGTTTGGTTTAGTAGATACTCATAGGATCAGCTCCCAAAGGCGGACCCTGTATATATATATATATATATATATATATATATATATATATATATATATATATATATATATGCATATATTCATTATAAATTACCCAATGGATACTTTTGTTATTATAGCAGATAGATGTATACATTAAATGTATACATCTTAATTTATCACGAAAAACACAGTGGCGTACTATAGCTAAGGGGTATAAAAAATAATTCAATTTTTTTTAATAGAACACCTTGTATTTCATTTTACCTTCGTAAACCCCATATTTTTCTGAATTAAAAAATATACCAAATGATACCCCCACGTTTAACCGTTGTTGAGTTATTGAACATTTAAAATGGCGGTTATGATATACTTCCATGAAATATTATTATTGCTTTATTGTTAAGTAGTCTATGACAATGACAGTAGTTAATGACAATTTTATTGTAAATTGTAAATAGTTAAAATGGTTTCTAACGATGTTGAAAAAGTGCAAATCTTCACTTGTTATATGCGTAATAACAAAAATAAACGCGAGGCACGAAGAGCCTACAGGGTGTTATACCCAAATCGAACAGTCCCTTCGGAAAAAAACTTTTTGTAATATTCACAATAAGGTAATTTCTACAAGTTCATTTGCTAGAAAAAAACGTGCAAATATGGTAAATGAAGATGAACAGCTCGATGTTCTGCTACATTTCGAGGGTAAGTCAAACAAATTTTGTTCGATAATAACCATTATTGTAAGATAATATTCTTTTTAGAACATAGTGAAAGTAGTTTAAAAAACGCAGCGGTTTTATTAAGAAAGAGCTACAGCAAAATTCAACGTACGTTGAAAAGGAACAGTTACAAACCTTATAAAATACGTCCCGTACAATTTTTAACGGAAGCTCATAAATTAAAAAGACTATACCTTTGCCGACAAATGATACATACCTTAAATGAGGATCCAGAATATTTTAATAAGATTCTATGGTCTGATGTCCTCATTTTCGACTGCCGGAGTATTTAATAGAAGAAACAAAAATTGATGGGAAAATAAACAAAATCAAAAAAAACTTTTTAAATCAATAAAAAAATCTGGGAGAAACTCAATCAGCATATGGTGTGGGATTTTCTTAAATAAAATTGTTCGGCCAATATTTTATGATTAGAATTTAAAAGGACCCACCTATATTGAAAATTTGATTTCCCAAATAGAAAATATGCTTATGGAGATGTTTACAGAAAAAGAACTGAATAATTTGACTTGAATGCAGGATGGCGCACCCCCGCATAATGTTAAAGAACTAAGGGAACATTTAAACAACGTATTTGAAGTCTGGATAGAGAATAACGGCACGATTGCATGGCCCCCAGATAGCCCTGACTTGACTGTTATGGATTCATTTGTTTGGGGATTTTTGAAAGATATTATTAGTAATGATAATAACCATAATATTCATATGATCCAAAATAGAGTCCGTGAAGAAATCAACAATTTAAATAACCTAAATAATGAAACTATTTCCGAGGCAATTCGTAATTTAAGAAGACGCTGTCTCTTATGCATAGAGAATAACGGAGGGCATTTCGAACATTTGCTATGATTAGTAATTATTTTTTGTTTTTGTTAAACTTATTAAATAAATTTTGTTATATAGACTAGTTAACAATATTAAACAATCAGTGATATCTAGTGTATGATTTTCGATGTGTTATAACTTATAACTCAAAGAAATGTTCAAAATATAGGTGTAAAATGGCGTGTTTCTGCAATCATAAAAATGAAAGCGCACTGAAAATAACAAAAATAATATTTCATGGTTGACTTTGCTTGTAATAATTTTTCAAAAGGCAAGTAAGTATATCATAACCACCATTTTAAATGTTAAATAACTCAACAACGGTTAAACGTGGGGGTATCATGTAGTATATTTTTTAATTCAGAAAAATATAGGCTTTACGAAGGTAAAATAAAGTACAGGGTGTTCTATTAAAGAAAATTGAATTATTTTTTATACCCCTTAGTTATAGTGCACCACTCTGTTTTTTGTGATAAATTAAGATGATTTACTGTCCATCCTATAACTTTTACATTTAATGTATACATCTATCTGCTATAATAACAAAAATATCCATTGGGTAATTTATAATGAATATTCCTGTACAAGGATCAGAAGTGACATTATTCACGCTGACATCAGATTCTTCACTTTGTTCACTACTTTTGTCATCAGGAGGAACAGCTTCATCACTTTCACCATCTTCAGAGTGGTTATTTGCTTTTTCGGATTCGCACTTAGATAAGTTTTGCAACTCCGCAGGATAATCGAAAGCCTGTTGTTGGGTGAAACCGCCAGACGACCAAATTTTTTTTACTACGAAATTAACCGCGTAATAAGTACAGAAGTATCTCACAAGAACGTTCACTTGCAACTAATTTGAAATATCAAAGTACTTGAATGTATAGATCTCTGCAGAAGCAAGTCAGAACTTGCATTTTTCATATCTCGGGCGCGTAGGTAAAGTAGCGAAGATTATTCATAATTTCGGACACGACTAAACAAGTTCTAACTTGCAGTAAACTCCTAAAAATTACCACAATAATAGTAAAATACATTGTTTTATCTCAACGTAATTATTTCTGTTATACAACCTCGAAACTGATTATCAATATGAACGGTCAAAATGATGGTTCCGGCAGTTACACAAATACTACAAAAAAACTTTAAATCGGCTTAATTTTCTTAATATATTTTTTTATATCCTAGTACATAAAAATCTAGAAAAAGTCATAATACTTCAACACCGTAACCGCAAGTACAATGGAGAAACAACATTTTAAAGAAGACACGCGGTGAAATTGATCGTCGCGACAGTTCTAGTGTTAAAAGAAATACGTCAAGAGTAGTAGAAGATCTAAGTCCTATATAAATAGTTAGATCAATGTTTCGCATTAATTTTAACAAACTATTGAGAGATTTATATTAATTAAAACGTAAAATAAAAATAAGGGAAGTAAAATTTTACCAAGACCATCTTAAGACATAAATGGTCATATGACGCCTTTATCTCATTTGTATTGGAGGGAGGCGACATTTGGCGAAATTTGGGGTAAGAATAGGGCAGTCAACTTTGAGGCGAAACTGTAATGAGTCACTTCCGTAGTTATTTTAAAGTGTGTCAACATAAAATCTTAAAAAAATTTAAATTCTAAAATTGCAATTTTTTCGCTTTCAGTTATTAAATGTAATGTTGTGTAAATATAATAGTGATTTTATATAAAAATTAAAGGGACCTAAAGGTCAAAAGTAGTCTGACCAAAATAATAAATACTGTGTTAAATGTATTGAATTTAAATAAATTAATGCTTAACAAGTATGTGTGTGCTGAACTGAATACCTTCAAAAGAGGTGGGTACTATATAAAGCTTATAAAATAGTTATAGATTCGGGTAAATAAATGGCCAAACCACATATTTCACAATTAATTGGATATAACTGGCAATTCGGAAGAATTGTTAAAATTGTGTTTAGGTACAGAACTTTAATAAATAATAAGATCAATATTAAACTATTATGTGAATGTATATTAAATTGGGACAGTATCACAATTTAAATAGTGAAACTGAAATACTTAAATTATTCCCGTATAACTTAAGATTGTGTAACTGAATACCTTCAAAAAGTGACTTATAATTATGAAAATAGTTGATAGAGTTGTAAATAAATGGACCATTTCACATTAATGATAATGATTAAGATTGTTTTGTGTTTAGGTCGAACTTTAATAAATATGCGTTTAAATATTGTGAACGTTATGCGTCCATTTAGAATGTGACTGTACGATGTTTCGTTGCTGGTGTCGCTGTACGCGTGTGGTGTGGCTGTGTGTGCGATGTGGTGTGTGACGATGTGCGTGTGTGCAAGTGTGTGCTGTCTGTGTGTGCGTGTGTTGTGCGTGTGTTCGTGTGCGTGTCGTGTGCTGTGTGCTGTGTGCGTGTGCTGTGTCGTGTGTGCGTGTGGCGTGTGTGTGCGTGTGCGTGTGTGTGTGCGTGTGTGCGTGTGTGCGTCGTGTGCGTGTGTGCGTGTGTGCGTGTGCGTCGTGTGCGTGTGCGTGTGCGCGTGTGTGCGCGTGTGCGCGTGTGCGCGTGTGCGCGTGCTGCGCGGTGCTGTGCGTGTGCGCGTGTGCGTGTGCGTGTGCGCGTGCGGTGTGCGCGTGCGGTGTGCGCGTGCGGTGTGCGCGTGCGGTGTGCGCGTGCGGTGTGCGCGTGCGGTGTGCGCGTGCGGTGTGCGCGTGCGGTGTGCGCGTGCGGTGTGCGCGGTGCTGTGCGTGCGTGTGCGCGTGTGCGCTGTGCTGCGCGTGTGGCGTGTGCGCGTGTGCGTGTGTGCGTGTGCGTGTGTGCGTGTGTGCGTGTGTGCGTGTGTGCTGTGTGCGTTGTCGTGGGTGCGTGGGTGCGTGCGTGCGTGCGTGCGTGCGTGCGTGCGTGCGTGCGTGTGTGTGTGTGTGTTTGTGTGTGTGTGTGTGTGTATTTGTGTGTGTGTGTGTGTGTGTTTATATATGTGTGTGTGTGGGTGGTTGGGTGTGTGCATGCGTGCGTGCGTACGTTAGTGCGTGCGTACGTACGTGTGTGCGTGCGTTATCAATTATGTAAGAGATTCTTATATTTCATTATATTTCCTTGAGATAAACAATGGCCGCGTGCTGATACTAAATTTAATTTGCAAAGTCACCATAAATTTTACTTGATTAGGTAAATTATTTTAGTGTTGAAACTCGACCATTGACTGAATATCTATATAACTTCAAAACCAGATATTAGGGCTGATAGTGATTTTACCTTTACGATCGTTCATTCTATTTAGAATAAAATAAAGTAAATAGCACTATTATATTAAGTTTAGAAGAGAGTCTCATCCCTCAAACTTTGGATAATTGACTTATGATTGGTAAGAATTCCAGAATATATGTGAATTAATTGTAACATTGACATCCAAACATACTTGGTAGTTAACATAATTCATTATTTTCTCTTTTTAGGGTGATCAATAAATATACACTAAAATTAGTCATTGTCGTTAAGCATAAATAGTATTAAGCACACTGTTACAGGTTTTGAAGGTTTTTACAAATTGGTTCAGTTACATAAACAATTAAAAATTGAATTAATATTTATGATTTATGGACCAGATATCAATTTAACTAAAATTAATGAAGTTAAAAATTAATAGAATAAGTAGATTTGTGTACCTGATAACTATTTTATTTAAATCGGTTTTGGAAAAGAATTTCACTACACTACTGAAAATATAATTAAAGTGGTCTTAAATAAATTGATATTAGAGAAGATCGTTGCACTATTTAAATTAAAGCCATCGCACTTCGATCTGACAAAGTTTAATTTCTATTAGAATTGCATATAGTTATATCATTACTCAACATTGGAAATAAATTTTGAACTTAGCAAATACAAGGTCATATGTATTTATTTTTCTGTTTGTTTGTGAAAATTTAAACAATACTTAGTGAATGTAAGTTCTAAATACATTTCAATCAGGCATTGCTGACTAGCTTAAGTAATTGAATTTTTTAATTATTTCAATACGTGCAGAAGTGTTGCCCAACGCGGTGGTTAGTGGCAATTTAAAGCAGTAACATTACAGAATTTGCACCAAATGTGGTGGCGAGAGATTTGGTAGCACTTCACTTAGAACAAAAGTGAATTACCCTTATTAACATTACAAAATAAAATTGAGGATTGCTTTATTAAAATTAACAAATTGAATTGTCAAACGTTTCGGTACAAATTCCACAACACCAACAGTTTTTGTGTTCCCCTTATAATGAATTTTATATATGAATATGTTAAGGAATTTATTAATATTAGAACGACCGGAGCTGTGAATTTGACCGGTGAGCGTGTGTTATTTATACACCACTTATAATACAGATATATGCTTTTGTGACATTTCCTACAACATGTATTTAAATGTTATTAAACATAATCTATTAATATTTCTCTCTGTAGTTTGCAAATATTGTCATATATATCGACAACGACCGAGAACGACCAAAATGAGCGTATCTGAGAACTTGTTTGCAAAAAATATTTATTCTTGGGAGAGAATTATTTAGCCTAACAAGTACATGTAACCTTACTCCCACTACATTATAAAATGGAAACTATGCGCGTGATCACAGTGTTCAGTCACCTCCAAGTGTTCAGTTGCGATTTGAGTGCGTAATAGTTGTAAAGCATAAGCATGTTTCGTCGCGGTCTTACTGAAACGGGGCTCCTCGAAGAGCTTAAAAAAATGTTGGAGGATAAATCCGATGGCGAATAATTATCTGACAGTAACGAGGAGGATTATGCTCCTACTATTTGTCAAGAAAGAAGTAGTGACGATTCCCATTAATCTTATGAAGAAGTAAAAGGATCGCATCCAGGTACAAATTATTTACATTGCAACAATAAGTTCGCTATAATGTTTCTGTGCAAGTAATATAATACGACGAACTTGTTTATAAAGCCGTCTAGCGGTAACAAATTCAAGGAAAAAGCCACAAAAGTAAAACAGGAACAACAAGTACATCAGATGGAAAACCAAACGGCTATCCACAATAAGATTGATGAAACTGCTACAAGTAAAAGTGAGATATCCAAGAGTGGCAAAGTATGGAATATTCTTGAGTCGGGGGAGAATACTGTAGGTCACTTGCAACAACAGAATATTTAGGGGAAAGATCATGTCTAACAGCATATGCAAAGCGAAATACTATAGACAAAGTGGCGAATTATTATTGACAAGCAGATGCTTCGCCAGATGTACTGAAGCCGAAGCTCATAGCCAACTACAAAACAGCAATTGGTCTATGACTAAAGGTGAAATTGTAGCATTCATAGCAATTATTTATGCTCTAGGTGCATATGCGCTAATACACTTTCGGCGTAAAGTTTATGGTCTCAAACGTGGGGGCCGACGTTTTTTCTCAAGTAACGTCTTGCAATAGATTCAAAGAAATTATGAGATATTCCTTTTTGTTTTGACGTTGAAAAATGCATTCCTTCTTATAAACCTGGAGCAAACTTGAGAGTAGACGAACACTTGTTTCCCACTAAAGCTCGATGTTGATTCACTCAGTATATGTCAAATAAACCAGAGAGCTTTGGCATCAAGTTTTAGGTGGCTGTGGATGTTCGATGAAAGTACTTCTTCTCCAGTGGGAGAGACTTTATCCGAAACAGTTACGTGTGCATTGTATAAAACCATATTTTTCAAACATGATACATATATGTTGGCTGTATACCAGGGAAAGGTCAATAAAAATGTGTTATTGCTAAGTTCAAAGCATCCTACGGTACATATAAGAAGTGATCTAAAAGAAATTCCGGAGACCGTCATATTTTATAACAAAACGAAGTATGCAGTGGACGTAGTGGACCAAATGGCCAGAAAATACAGCACCAATGCCGGTTGTCGACGATGGCCAACACAAGCTTTTTTAACGTATTGGATCTTGCTGCTATAAATGCAAGCATTTTGTACAATTCTATAATAGGTAAAAAATTAAAACGCAGGGATTTTATTCTTCAGTTAGCAAAAGAGCTTAGTGATAAATACATAACTAACATGAATACAATATCGACGGCCAACGTTGCTGGTAACCGGAAACGACGCCAATGTATGACAAAAAAATGCGGAAATTAAACAATGAATATGTTCAAACAGTGCAAGAAGGCTATGTGTGAAAAATGTACCACAAACACTGAAATAACGTGTATAAAGTATGCCGATAAACTCTAACTGCAAATTTTTCGAAAATATATGACAAATGAACGTAATAAATATACATTTGGTTATTATTTGTGTTTGATTGCGTTGTTTACGGATATATATATATATATATATATATATATATATATATATATATATATATATATATATATATATATATATATATATATATATATATATATATTGAACTGTTAATCTACCTTATCAAAGGGCATACTAACTGTTAATAATAGGCTTAACAATCGGATGCTATATCTACTTTAAAATTATTATATATTTTTAATTAATTATAAATTAATATTATTTATATTGCCCAAACTAACTTTTAAAAACAGTCGCATGTAAAGACTCATCAAAGGGGATAGGGTCCAAAATTTAGAAGAGACTTTAAATTTGTATGACAAAGTAAATAATTATTTTGTTGAATTATACTAAGATTTTGAATATTATAATTATAGGTAATGTGATTAATACACATTGAGTTATCGCCCATTTATATTTTATTATATCTAAATTATTCAAAGAAATTGAATTATAATTTTTAATTTGCTTCAATATATGTGCCACACCCTGTACATAACAAAAATTCTTTAAATGTATACTTGGGCATGCGCTGTGAATACGCATTCATGTGACTTTTTATTACAAGCAAAAAGAAATACGCCATACATGTAAGTATAAATATGTTTGAATTTATTCAATATTATATTAACCATTTAAATTTTAGCTGAAATAATGTTCCCTTTGTACATGCATACACGTTGTCGCACATCATGTTTATTACAAAATATGGAAATTATGAACACAACAATGAAAATATCAATGTCAACAATAAAGTACAAAGTCATAACACTCACATAAAATGTCCTCCTTATCTGGTCACTGATGATGAAGTTGATCGTAGAAAACAGCTCCTTCGAAATCCAACTCTGCTTCTTGACATCCAAATTTGCTTCTATTTTAAAATGCTTATACGTTTACGTAAGTTTCACTAATGTTTCTTCATATTGATGAATCTTTATTTTTAGGATCATCACACTTATTATTTTTATTTCAAAATAAATTCTGAAATGTATGGATAGTTTGAAGGTTATTTTAAATTAAACCCGCTTCCAGTAAATAAAATGTATAATGATAATAACACGAAGAAAACACAATTAAATATCCATAACAAACGTAAACAAAAAACAAACTTAAAACAAAGTCGAACCTCCGGAAATATTTTCAACTCGCTGTCGATAACAACCGATTTTTATTTTAAAAAGGTAAACTAACCTTATTTAAAATTTTTTTTTTTGTGTGTGTTTCAGCGTCAACCGTGCGGTTATTTGCCGTTTACCGTTGTTTTAAACTGAGCTTGTACGAATGAATTATATCTTATTCAATAACTTGGTTGTATTTAAGAAAGTTGTAATATTTCTGATTCGGCCTTTATCTGGCTTTAAGTCAATTTCTAGTTCGTTGGCCAAGTTTAGGCGCTGCCTCATGTTATAAAGTGCTGGGCATGTCTCAAATACGTGTCGTACTGTGTCTGGAAGCAGAAGTACAATACCAGCAGGTTGACGGATCCTCTCGTTTTAGTATGTATTCGTGTGTAACTGCGGTGTGACCTATTCTTAGCCTGGAAAGGATGACACCCTCTCTTCTTGTAGTACTAGGGTACGGTTTTCGGTCTTTGGGGAAGGGAATATGTAATTTCAGTAGTTTATTTTTCGACGACCATTCTTCTCCCCATTTATCCCAAACCTTATTCTTTAGTTCCGTCTTGTTTACTTCCGCTATACGATTTATCTGTAATTCTTGTAATCCGTTTTTAATTCTGTATCTAAGTGGTTTGTTGAGTTTCTTTTGTGGGATTATTTGATCGCTACGTATTATTTCGTTATTATAATGTTGAGGGTTATTCACTATTTTGTTTGCGTACTTTAATAATTGCCACATTCGTCTTTTTTCTAGTGGTAGTAGGCCGGACTCTACCTGTAGACTACAGCTAGGGCTGGTTGGGAAAGCGCCTATTGTATGTCTGATACATAGGTTTTGTAGTACATCTAGTTGTTTTAAATTGGATCTTGACGCTGATCCGTAAGCAGCTGCTCCGTAGTCAAAGATGGATAGTATTAAGGATTTGTAAAGTCGTATGAGGACTTCTCTGTCAGCTCCCCATTTTGTGTTAGAGAGACATTTTATAATATTTAAATGTTGCCGTGCTTTTGTCACAGTAGCATGTATGTGCGGTCTCCAAGTTAATACGGGATCAAACAACACACCTAAGAATTTGAACGTTTGTACACATTTAATTCTGTTCTGTTTCATGTACAGGTTTGGCTGGTGGTGTGGTGTCCTGCCCCTGCAGAAATGCATGCACACGGTTTTGGTTGTTGAAATACGAAATCCGACAGATTCTGCTTCGTCCAATATGATATTAATGCCCTGTTGCATTTTTGCATTATGTGATATGAAATTTTTTGAAGTTGTAAATATTACAATGTCGTCCACATAAATGCATCTTCCTATTGACGGATCTAGGCCTTTTGTTATACTGTTTATCGCTATGACAAATAGAGTGACGCTTAGTGGGGATCCTTGGGGATCCCGTTCTCTAGTGGGTGGATCGTAGACATGTTGTTCCCTACTTTTACTCGAAACTTTCTGTTTGTTAGGAAAGAGTCAATGAAGCTTGCCATCTTTCCTCTAATACCCCATTCATACATTGTTTGTAATATTCCGTGCCTCCATACTAGGTCATATGCCTTCTCTAGGTCAACGAATACGGCCGTGGTGTGGTGATACATTGCAAATCCTTCTTGTACAGCATTGGCAAGGTGGAGTATGTTGTCATTAGTGGAGTACGATTTTCGAAATCCCGATTGAAACTTGTTTATTAGATTATGCGTTTCTAAGATTATTTTAAATTGTTTACCGACAAATGAATATCACTTGTTTTTAACACTGCCGATACTAAAATTGCACTTTATTTTTTTATCGAAAGTGACGTTATTTTGTTTAAAATAATTTCAAGAAAAATTTGGCAACATCTTGCTTTAGCAAGCTGTTGGAACAGAGAAAAACTGAGAGAGCTACTAATCCTTCAGCACTTCTATTTATATGCAAAGCGTAGAAACCAAAATCTTCGATTGTTATCAACAGTTACCTCCAATGTTTCCTCAATTCTGATTGGCTAAAGCGTTTCTTAAACTACAATTTAATTTCAAAAGCTCATAACTTTTGCCCCCTTAAACCTATCTTAAAACTAACAACATACATTTTCTTATAAATTAAATCCAAACACGAACTAATTCCTCCAATTATTAACCATGTTGATTTTCACATTGATTTATTGATTTTAAGCTAATTTTATGTACTTTACAGGCCTGGAATTGATTTCCACGTGAATATGGGATGCTACTACATATAAATATTCATCTTTTACATGCCTAGAGCCAATTTGAAAGGAAAATTATTTGAAATTTTCAAACACCCTTAGAAACTAAATTTGGCAAAATAGTCACAAATATAGTGAATTGTGACTTGAAATTGAGGCTATTTTACTATTTTTACCTCTTATAATTTATTTTGAACAAATTGTCTCAATCTATAATAACTTTTACATAATTTTTGTGTGAGGAAATAACATAACCTCACATTAATATTATAATTTTTAATGCATAATTTTACACTTTTAAGCACTTGAAATGTTTGTGAAAGTGTTTATTCTTAACGTTAATGTCTCAATTTAATTTATTCTCACACTTTTATAGGTTTATAAGTTCTTCTGAGACTTGTGTCGCATTGTTGCAAATCACTAATTTAAGGTCTGTAAATGTTGATTAATCACAATAATTCCAGAACTGGTGACTTGTTTATGTTTTATAGTTAATCACCAATGTGTTTATTCTGTTTTTAAGTAATTTTAGCACTTATATACGTTTATCGCACTAACACGAACGTTTTCATAATTCTAGGCTGCGTACATTGAAATTTTGACATTGATACATGCCTAATCCTAGTTTTTAACATTATTTTTGTAATCTACAACCTGTATATCATGTCATTAGGGAACATTATGTTTAAATAAACTTACTAACTAAATATGAACTTGATTTAATGAATAACGATAACTAAACATACCTTCTACTTAAGTGTAATATGTTGTCGAATATAATTATTTTAACATTTTATTAAGAATTATCTAAATTTGCATCCATCTCAATGTTAATCAATCATTCTTATCTAATATTATATATAACGAAATGTACCATTTGTACAAATTAATGAAATTATTCACTATGTGAATTACATAGCTACACGAATGTAATTTAAATCATCTCAACATATATACATATATATATATATATATATATATATATATATATATATATATATATATCAAGTAAAGTTATCGGTCAAATTGATCGCGTACGACAGTTCTAGGTATGTAGATACGGTCGGCCGTTCTAGTGTTAATGGAAAAACATGACGAATCGGTATAAACTGTGTATAATTATGGAAAGTGTATTTCTAAGACTTAAGGAAACTTACTTACGTTAATGTCATTGTAAACGTTGAAATGCTGAAGGTAAATAATAGATATTCGGTTTATTCGACAATGAACGCCTTCTTTCCTCAAAAATATCCGTTTATAGACGGCCAATGCGGCGAGCTCAGATCTGTGTTACCATAATGGACATTATAAGCCTGTCCAATTGCAAATTTTGCAGGAATGGTGTTCCTGCACGCTCTATACCATGAAAACATCGAAACATTTGCAAACACACAATTTACCTATCAAAAGACCCACATAATCATTCACATACCTTTGTTGCATAAAACCTTTCTGGTTTGTACCTTTAACATGTACCCTACCGGATGTATCACCATTACCGGCATTAAGCGAACATTATTCTGGCTTGTTCCTCTAACATGTAGTTTATCAGATGTTTCATACCACGAACATTAAGTGCTTATTAAGTACCTCTAAGCACAGTTCATCTTTCAAGGAGTCCGTTTTGTTCAGTAATACTACATCGCCTTAGTTGTATACTTATGCTTTCTTTAGCGGTTTAGCAAATTGCTGCTTCTGTTTTTATTGTTCAAAATTAGTTTTCTTGATCACCCATTGCTTAGGCTCGCCTAAATTTCCACGTGTTTTCATGGGAGTCGTACTAATCATGGCATCAAATCTTAGATGTATCGATCTATTAGTGAACATATATCAACGATTTTCGGCCGACCTTGCATCTCTGTGCTTTATAAAATATGAGTCGCAGAACGACTGAAACGTAGCGGACGTGAAGGTCATTCCTGTATCCGATATTACGTGAAAGAATGCACCGAAAACATTCATGAAGCTTAACAACAGTTTGCTCGCTCGATTCATTTTGGTACATTTGTAAAGATTCCAAAATCTTTCAAAAAATTCGTAAATTAATTATTTAATTATCCTTTTCAAAATATTCCATAAACTAATTAATTATTTCCTCCTTTTCCATAGTTAAGAAATCGACCCCACCAACGCGCCACCTCCAAGATCTCACACAATCACGTTAGATCGCGGACTATATAAGCGGAAGCGCGACGGGATATTAATTATCTTATTATCATTGCGATCACTTCCATCATGCGTTCGTTCATGACCTCTATTATGACCTAGTTGGACTCAGAAGTTGTTATTTCCGTCAGCCTACCCATCCCGTGGTAAGTTATATATTTTCCTATCATATTCACCAGATCATTTTTCCCCAGGGCGTACGCATGTGTCGGTATTTTCCTACCTTTGTTTACCTGAAAGGCGTATGCATGTTCAGTCTAGCTTCCTCCTAATTAACCAAGGGCGTATGCGCGTTTGGTTAATTAATCCTATCCTACCGCAATCACCTAACCTATACACGATACTCGAACGAGCACGGAGGCCAGTAAAACCTGCCGCCAGCTAATCGCATAATAACCTGTAGAACATTTCTTTTCCGCTAGATTATTAAACCATTATATCTGTGACCGTAAATACGTCCTGTATTCCATTAGTTAAATTAATGCGAAACACTCTGTGTTCGTATCCCGAATACTTAATGAAGTATAAAAACCCGCTTCCAGATGGGATAAGTAAATTCCTTTAATCTAAACCCATTTCTATACAGTAGAAATTCCGATTAAATTCTCAAAGAAGAATCCCGTTTCTCTATGTTTTCTTTGAAGCGATAAGACAATCAAAGTATAAACTTTTAATTATACGTTTTAAAAGAGATCCAAAATTATCACATTTCGTCAACTGCTTCTTAGCTTTCTTCATCTTTACTATAGTTTACTATCCAGTTATTTCATAGTACCTTTTCTATAATTAAAATAATTATAGCAAAACTCAGAAGTTAAACTGAGGCTACGTAAACAATTTTTATTTTAAGCCAAAGTCGACAAAGCACCGGTTGACCTAGTAAACTATATTTATTCTATAGAAACCCAAAGGAATTTCCCTCGTAAACGCCTTCAATGTTATCAGTTCCCATTGTATTATTCTACGAATAAATTTATTTACATTAAGTTCGCTTCGTATATCCACATATTAGCTACTTTAACCGTTAATACAAATTTTAAATTACTAATTGATTGGCGCAGATATATCTGATTACCCAAATATATAAAGAGAATTAAGGAAAATTAATTAAAGTAGAGTATTTGCCTATCCTGCTTTATTATTAGCTATCCGGTCTGCAGATATCCGAAGCCTCTTGAAGCCGCCCCAGTCCATCCATCTTGACAAGGACCACCTGGGCGAACCCGTACTTTTGTTATATGTTTTTCTGTTTAATTGGTGTTTTATTGAATTTATTTCATTTAATTGAAACAGGAAACAGTTTTAAGTATTTTATTTAGTATTGTAGATAAAATAGGAAATAAAATAGTGTGTTTGCTAAGATCAGGTAGTTGTTATAACTATTCGATGAACCGCACCCACCTCTGATTAAGCGATCGCCGGGCAAAGTAAATGGATAATAAAATAATAAGTAAGAGCAGCGTACACCTTTCACCGCCTCAATGAAAAAAAATTGTATTAATACCCCGACAACCACTAGCAGATAGATATTTCGTTTCATGCTCGTCTCAAATGGACCCAGTTGATCAATATGACTGCTGTCGTTGTGGTACAACTTACAAGTTTACCAATCCCTAGCTTTCTGTACTACTTGCCGTCATTCGGTTTATAATTTTCAAAGTATTGATTGGTATCTTAATCATTTACCTTTTCACGAATTATTCCTCGAATTTAACTGATCGTTTTGTAGCTTTGCTGCTACAATTCATACCGGCTTCTGTTATATCTATAATGATCCCATTCAAATTCATTCAGAGTATCGAGTTCATAAGAATGGTATCGGTGCTGTTCTAGCTAATTTCTTTGCCAAAATACACCACTACACAATGTTTTTCATTAATCATTGCCCAACTGTAAAAATACACTTCCAAAATGCAGATTACTCGTCTGTATTTAAATAAGGTTTACATAGTAACAAAAATTAGTAAGAGGTTCTATTATTGCAAAATAGTTTTGGACGTATATCCGAAAATATCCTGTAAAGCCCCAAAAATTGTTGTAATAAGGAAATTTGTATTTTTTTAAGTAGAATAGTGATTTAGCGCTCACAAATTCCTCATATCTTAATTTGTTACGGTAAATTTATGTATTAAAGTGCTACAATTACAATTTGGCATTGAATTATAACGTAGGGTTCCCTTGTCCTAATCGAATTCACAACAAAAAGCTTAAATGCGATCCTTTTTTCGGTGTAGTAGATTTCTAGTACAAGGAAAGCTTTAAGGAATGTACATAAAGCAATATTTTTATATAGACTTGTGTAATACACACAAACGCGCACGTACGCATGAATGCTCACACTCACACTCGCACTCTCACTCACACTCACACGGAATTTGAGAGAGCGCACACGTTTCGATACGTCTTACCCATCCAATGCCTCATGATTACCATAATAACGTGTATTCTTTCCACTTATAGGCTAAAACTATAGTAAGTGTTTTGATCTTGACTATCTTCATAAGTTTCAAACTGAAACAACATATTAATTAGGTCTTTCACCTTTTCGCATTTGCACTTCTACAGTCTTTTAGTATATCGTTGTGTCACCAATGCTAACACTGTGTCACCAATCATTTAACACTGCCATGCATACTGCCCCGCTCCCTCAATTCATTCTTGCACCACCGCCCTTTTATTAGTTGGGTATACATTTGCACGGCTTTAATTTTAGTGTCATTCACAGTTACTTAATTTTTTAATCGAATTGAATTTAGTTGGGCTGTTTATGGACCCATGCACATTCCTACTCGAATTGTTATTACTGCCGTTACACCTTGATGGGCTAAATATGTAAAACTAATAACTCATTTCTTTCTTTTAAGGTTTTTTCAAAACCTACCCACAACTACAGATATGTTTATAGTATCAAACCATTACCCATGTCAGAAATGTAATATTTGTTATCAACTTTCTACTTTCACCCAGGAGGACAGATGCAATTGCTATTGAATCGTTTAAAGCATGTTAAAATTTATTTTTATGTTATACACTTCTATTCATGGAATTTAAGTACAGTGTAGCTGCATTTTTGGAAAATTCATAGTCTGTGACCATATAGTATCAAACAGCGAAATTGATGCGCCTACAGTTTTATTACAAGAAACTCAAATAGTTGGAAATTGTTTTCTGTTGGCAAGCTGACACCTACTACATATCAATTTAAATTACAAAACAAATAATTACTAACAGAAACAGAAATAATCAACAGTTGGTACTCTCAGCTGTGCGTTGTAGCGTTCGTTACCACTGCTGCGTAATATCACTGATTTGATACGGTTAGACAAGCTATTTACTAGTTCCTGACACTCATCAGGGGGAAAATTATTCCGAATTTCCTGCAGCCTTTGCTTGAGTACTGACACAGTCCTGGCCGGATTAGCGCGTAACTGTTCACAATGTCTCAACAGGTGAAAGGTCAGGGCTACTGGACACCCGTTCTAACAGTGGAATTTCATTTTCCGAAACCCATTTCATAGATTTTTTGGATGTGTGGGCGTCGTCTTGTTGAAATATAAAGTGATATCCCCGATTCCTGCTGATTTCCAAAGTGGGCAATAAGGACTGTTCAAGAGTATTTAAATATTTTTCAGTGTTTACAATGCCGTCGATGATATGCTTCATTTTTTTTACTAATAACCCTGCTACGGCTATCACCCACACAAACCTCAAATCTCGACTCGTAGCTCCAATGTCGCTATTCCACCGTTGGATAGTCCAATTTTGCCCATCCTTCATCGGTCTCGTTTTTGTTTTGAGGTCAACAGTTTTGATGTTTTTGATTACTAGATTAACATTTTAGCTTACCTTGTAAGTACCGAGTCCAAGTTTTTTGGTTTCAGAATGACGAGTAGACCGGCATACACGTCTTCCAACAGCCTCGCTCCATAGCATACTCAATTCTCCGTAATTTGCACACCTATTATTTCTCCCAATCCTTGCCAAAGCTTTTCTATCCGTGTCTGTTATTTTAGATTTTTTCACATATCGGGGTTTTTGAACAACTGAACCGCTTGATAAGTATAATTTGATAATATTTCGAACACTGTAACTAGATAAACCAAGCAATAAACCAATTTCGCCGTTAGATTTTCCAGATTTGTATAAATTTACTATACTTGATCGAACTTGTTCATCAATTGCTTTGCCCATTTTTTAAAAATTAAAGTAATAAATAACTTTTTTACATTTGACACACTAGCTAATGTCATTTCAATCGATAACAACGTTTCGATAAAAACAGTAGTGCCTACTTGCTCCTTGTCCATCAAATTGATAATAATAAAGTAATATACATTTTTTTGACATTTTAGGGTTTTATTAATTAAAATAGCAATCATATTATTCTGAATAACATATAGTTTGTCAAAATTATAAGATAAAATCCATAATTTGTAAATTTTAGTGAAATGTATCACGAAATCTAAGGAATTTTTAAGTAGGCCAACTGAAGCTGGACGGGGCTCGTATACTAAGAATAATATTTATATAAAAGTTGAAACTTTCACTATTCAACCTATAAAATTACACTATTTGGGAAAAAAGGTGTTTACATTTATTTTCTTAATCGCAAGCTTTCAGACAGATACTCTGTCCTGCGTCAGGCACAATATGAAGGTGACAAATGTTGACAAGGTAACATCAAAATGACAAAATATTAACCAGGCAACTAGACTAATTAAAATTAAATCACTGTTGTAAAAGTTTCTGTTCTTGAAAATAGACATCTAGGTATCGGACAGTTCATATCCATCATTTCTGTTCAAGTTTTTAGGCTGTTTCAGAATTTTAATAGTTTCTCGAACCTTCCTTGTACACCAATTCCTATAGTTAGCCAAAATTCTTGTGTTTTCAAATTTTACATTGTGCAGAATGTTTAAGGCATGTTTAGCAATTAGTAGGATGAAGTGCCTTTTGTGTTCTGTTAACCTGGTGTTTTGCTTCTTCGACTTCACCATTGTAGACTTTACCACAAGAGCACAGCACTTCGTAAACACCACATGTATGTAATGGTATTTCGAATTTTAATACTGGTTTTGTGAGCTACTTTTTTGCTTTTGTAATATTTCACTAATTTTATTCGATGTGGAAAGGAAAGGTAAAATGGCAAACTTATTGGAAGTTGTAGATTGATCATCTGTAGGTGTCATTTGTGTTGGTTGAAACGACTTCTTAATTTGTTGTTTGTTAAAGCCATTATTTATGAAGACCTTTTCAAGATGGTGCAATTCATGTTGTAGTTTATATGGATGAAAAATCTTTGTGGCACAGTTGTACAAAGTTCGTATCGTACTAAACCTTTGTGCTGGATGATGGTGTGATGAAGCATTGATACAATCATTTGTATGAGTTGTCTTAGGGAAGTAGGTATGGGAAAGCATGGAGAAAGATTTCAAAATAAGTGTGGCAGGGATTGTGTTGCCTACTCCGCAACGGAATGGCGTGAATGTTATGTTATGATTACGATATACGGAATGTGTCTCTTTCGTATTACTCCTGCAGGGCAGGGTATCTGTTTGAAAGCTTACGATTAAATAAATAAATATTCACACCATTTTTCTCAAATAGTGTTATATAATTATATTTATACTAATATTTAATCTTTTTACATTTATTATTTATCACACAACGGTATTAGAATATCCGGGTTTTCACATTCTGTAATACAAGTTAAGTACTAGACTTAGGAATAGTGTTTAATGATAACCGCCTTTGCTGTTCTTTGATGCCCTTTCGTAGGTTTTCTTTAATCGCTTCGTATTCCTTTTCAATATTCTCATTTTTGTTATTTTTAGGGAGATTAGGAAGTGTTCTTACTTTCGTTTTATTTTCCATATTGAATTTTAAAGGCACGACAAGCAGTGGGTGATATCTAAATATACAAACTATTTATATCATAATTAATTGATGTTCTATTTTACTTACTTTTAAAATATGGCCGATTTACGTGATTGATTTAAGAATATCAAATTTCCGTCAAACCTATAAATATTTAGCATATTGTAACTTGATTTTTATCAGAATGCCTATATTGAATGTTAGGATCAGAGTTGAACTTACGTGTTAATGTATTTGCAACATTACAAGTTTAATTTATGCTGCATGTTAGTTCGATATAATAAAGTCGAGGACCATGCGCAATTGTGCAGTTCCCTAGTGTTACACTCATATTGCCCAGACTAACATGCATAAAGTGTTTAAGCAATTAAAACATTGGAACTATTTACTAGGAGGTATGGTTTAATAAGTGAACTAACTGTAAGGATGACCCTTAACATAAGCTGGAGTAGAAACTAGTTGCTTATAGAATTGCACTTTTCACGGTAGGTCTACAAATATTTACTTTTGTACAGCAATCTGTCTTGCAATCACTAAGTGCCATAAACTCTACTGTACCACTACAAATAGTTACAATGAATTAATTACTTCTTCGAATTTGGAGAAATGAAGTATCAATAGATCGCAGTGATTTCAAGTATGGTGGTAGTATAAGTAAAAAAATCATAATACTGTACTAGGAATAAGTCTTAGAGTATAAAACAACAAAAGGGAGCATTTTACCAAAAAAGTTACTAATTATATTCATTTTTATTGGCGTATCGTATACTATTTGAAAGGTATTACGTTGTAATTTAATTTTAGTATTTTGGGTTCGTTTTTGTAAATAGTAATAGAAAATATAATAATTTAGTCAAATTTGTAAATAGTCAATATGGTAACTTTGTATATAGTGGAATCATCTGACGGGGGAAAACGAAAGTAGGAAAAATAAGTTTTATTAAAATATGTACAGGTTCCTACAATTCATTATAATGGTAAGGTAGGAATCTAGACAATCTTCTTTTAGAAGGGTAGTTTTGAGCCAATTAACTAAGTTACAGTTACCTTTTATTGTAAGGGAACATTTAATTTCGTTTTTACTCTCCGGAGGACGAAATAATTTAACAATCTCCTAGACCAACAACAAGATCTGAAACCCTTTTCACGAAGGTAATTTTTAAAACTTTAACATCTAATTTACTTACCTGCATTTTTCTCCGTAGGGGTTTTGGTTTTCAGTGAAATACAGTAAATAATGGATGGATTAATATAAAAAGTTAACGGCAACAATGAATAAGGGGAGTAATTCCCATAAAATTAAGGAAATACTTATGCTAGTAATTTTTGCTACTAGTTTAAAAAAAACACACGTCAGTGGCGCCCAGAATTAGCAACATCCTCGGTTTATTTATAGTAAAGAACCGCACAGCCTCACCGGCTAAGACTACAGAGCATAGCGGCAAATTCTTATCCCACCTCATAGGCCTGACTGAGCTTTGTGGATGTTTTGTTGAGAAATCAGACAGACAATTGATAATTGCCCCTAAGCATAGATAGGTAAGGCTACCCTATTAAATTTGTCTTTTTTTAATTGTTCCTATTATACAGTAAATAATGAATAGATTAATATAAAAAGCTAATGGCAACAGTGAATAAGGGGAACAATTCTCATAAAATTATAGAGAAACTTATGCTAGTAATTTTTGCTACTAGTTTAAAAGAACACACAATTTAAGTCTTGTTCTAAAATTACTCTTGATTTAAACTACATTAAATAAACAACCATTTTACTTTTACAATTTACCTCGAAACTTAGGAAACTTTTTCCAGGCTAAATACTCACTAGAGTATCCAGCCCGTAAAGGCAATCTGTGCCATGGCATAGTTCAGTGGTGTGGGCGGGCTTCTTACTTAATGTTGTAAAAGGACACTCGCCATAACTCCAAAATCGTCAAAATCGGGTAAAAAAAAATTGTCAAAAAGATGCCACCTGTTAAATACACTTATAGCTGGAGAACGTCATGAACAACTCTTAGATTGGCCTAACAGGAAATCAAAACGTTCACTCAAAAATAAACTACTCGACTACTAAAAATTCTATTCCAAAAATATTTACGCGAAGTTCACCTAAATTCCAATGAAGTTCTAAGCTTTATATAAAAGCCGCAAAATCGTGACATTAAACCCCAGACTCCCTAAAATCTCGCCAAACCTCAACGCAATAAATTTACCTCAAATAACCAAAAATGAATGAAAATACTTAATTCTTCAATTTATAACACCAAAATGTGTCCCTACACCAAAATTAAGCGTAATGGAAAATTTATAAAGTCCTAAAATTTATGAAACGTCGATCGGGATTGAAAATTCCTAAATGCGGTAAAAATGCGCAACTTCGCCATTACAAACTGCCTACCTGTCTGGCGTCATCGGTTCAATCAATGAGGTCTATAATGGGTACGTTGATTCCTATAAAAACAATTTCAAAGTATTGCGACTATTCGCAAAGCCCTCGTATGCACCAAACAAAGAACTGCTCGGTCAACGACCGACTTACTTCATAAATGCGTTACGTTATTTCACTTAATAAATCTGATTATCAATATAATTATTCTCCAAAAAGAAATGACTTTAATTCTGTTATAACCAGTCATAATTTTATCAAACAATCCTCCTTTTATTACACATATACCTGCGGAATCTCGAGAATGGTTTCAGCGGCAGCAATAAAATCGAGGGTGAAACTGCATTTGATTCCTCCATTATAACTCAGCACGTAAATTTTTTTCTAAGTTGCTTCTACTATTTACGAGTTGTGAATATCACTTATTAGTTTTAAATGCCAAAAGAGCGAGAAGCGTTTTATTTACAGCGAAATATTTGTTGTGTCGTCCGCTGGACACACGAAGTAACAAAACTAAAATCTTGAATTATTTTACTTTTAATCCGCACTCAAAATGCGATGAAACTCCGAAGGAATTAAGGACGCAGTTACTCAACACTGCCCCAAACTTCCATGGATGAGAGCTGTCGCTATACGACAACGATACGATAACTAATCCGAGAAGCGAGAAGTCATAAAATACTCCACCAATTAAAGGTAACGAAGAAAACTTCCACGGTAACTTTAACCTCCAGATAAGGTCGTGAAACAGTTCACCCCCTCCAAACCAACACCTCTTCGTGTATGCGGCAAAGTTCACACGAGTTTGGGCGTTAAGGCACCACTTCAAGATTGACTTAAGCTAAATTCATTTTCCACCATTTTCTACTCTATCCCTTCCCAAATTACATAAATCTAAATTAACCTGTCATAAAAACGGAATTTTTCAAGCGCGGGAAAGCACTAGGCTACTTTCGGTAATGCTCGATGGAAATTCACCCCATCTAAAAACTGCAGCTTTCCCCGCGCAAAACGAGATGATCTCACGTAATTTGTTGTTACTTTAGTTTAGCCCCCCTAAATTATTCCCCTAACTACTATGGCTAATTCAACAAACTTGAAATGGTAAGCTATAAGTGAAAATATTTCCGGCGCCGAATTCCAGTGATATTGCATCTTTCTTACACTTTACTAAACAACAAATTGCGTTTTAATTTTGAAACCTTTAAAAATGTATACAATATTTCTGATCTTAATTTAATTTAGTTCTAACAGAAAAATACATTTTAACTCAATCCTACAAATTCTACTAGCAAAGATTCGTCTTTTATCTACATATTAATTATAATGATCAGCAAAACCAACAAATTACCACTACTTATTATTTACACGTACTAATAACTCTTATAAACTAGTAAAATGATTTCACGATCGATCGATAACAACATGTGAATCATATCTTAATTTTACACTACCATTCAACCTTGTAAATTAGACTTTATTAGCTTTACTTCGTTTTCTAAATACAACACTTTTAAACTCGATTCATTTTTGAAATGCTTACAAATAGTTTCCGAATATGTGAAAAGGACAACAAGCAGCATTTCACTCCAACTTTCCTCCAAGTTTATGCGTTATCAAATTTAATTACAGGAATTATGGTACGTTTTAGCTGTACTGTACTACAAAGCAACTTGTATTTCGATCAAAACGGCAAATTTCGACAAAAACACGGCCACGTGACAAACTATTTTATGTTCTTTCAAGTTATACAAGTCTACCTATAACAAGTAAATCAAAGATGTTAATTAAATTTCTTTACAAACGTAAATATGCATTTTTTTAAGCGTACTACTTAAACATAAAGAGATTGCATAATGAGAATATATATATATATATATATATATATATATATATATATATATATATATATATATATATATATACATTTGTAAAATGGTACATATGGAAAATAATTACCACTATTACTATCTTTATTTCTTTAATAAAATTGTACAGTTGCGCGTAAAGATATTTTTTTTAACTATTATAGTAATGCAGTAAATACACAAAAAAGTAATTTGTATTTTGAAAAAATTTTCAATCGGCGAATGTAAAATTAGGCAACTTACATGACACCAAACTCTAAGGCGAAATTATTACTACCGACTATCGACAACACCACCTGCTTACTGTAAGATTCCTAACAATTGCATCCAAAACCCGTTGTTGTTATGCATTTTTAATCTGGAGGCAACTATCGTAGGGTTTGGTGTAACTAAGATTTACTTTATGCTTTGTAACACAAAGTTGTGTGAATGCTGTAGAAACATAAATTGTATTATTAGTTATCACTTATCACTCTTATGTATTGTTTACGGAATTGCGTTAGGTAGGTATGTTTTTTTTAATACGTAAATAAAATTATTATTTATAATTATTTTTATTCCGAACAAAAAAAGAATTAATATCACAAATAATAAATATTGGTATAAAATAGAGCTAAGACATAGAAACTTCTCTTAGAGGTTGGTTTCGACTCATTTGTGAGTCAACCAATTCTGGGAGTAAAGAATTATAAAAAACTCCATCATCTTTGTGGTCCAAAAAGAATCATTTTTGTAAGTAAAAAAATATATAAATATTTGTTTTCTCTCCTACGTACGTGTATTTAGTTACCTTTCGATTTCTTCAACGTGTATCCTCCCTGTGGTATAGATGACAAAATAACAAATATTCCTTTTGCTAATGTGAAGCAATCCCTGAACTTGGTAATAACAGTCATGGGTTTTTTAAGGTACAATTTTTGCCCTTCTTTCACGCAATAATCCATTTTACCATTTTCAAACGCTTGAATTAGTGGGAAGTTTTCACTTTGTGCAGTTGACTTCAGTTACCGCGTAGTCATCTACTAAACCCTCAGGTGAACACGCCAGAAATGGAAATTCGTCATCAATAATTAACCCACTGCGTTGAACTTTTTTTTGATGTTGGTTTTCAAATAAATAAATAACAGTCGTTTCGTGAATTAGACAAAAATTCTGTAACATATGTGCCCCTAAAACTAGAATACACCAGTACAACGACAGTTTTAGCCGTGGAGGTACTTTTTTTCATTTTACACATTTTTCCAAATGTCGATGCAAGTTAAACGTTTCGTTTTGGAACACGACCTGTATAAATAACATTGTAATATGATCGTTTAATAATGAATCCAGAATCTTACGTTTGGCGTAACCTGTGGCCCTTTAATTTTTTCCTCTCGGAATTTTTGCAAGTACAGTGGTTAATAGTCGGCCCCAAAAACTTTGGTCTGCATACCATACAGAAAGTCACCTTTGGTGATAAACGAGATAGCAGCGGACTTGCATCTGCATTCGTATGAACCTTTCAATGCAAAGTTTACTCTCTTTCCTCCTACAAATTTACCTACTACGGAATTAAAAGTTTCAGCAGCGTTAGTGTCGAGATCATACAAAAACTGCTCACACTTTGGGCAAATCTTCAGTTAATGTTCATTATTGCGTCATGTAATCCGCTTAGTTTTAAGTCAGGAACCAGATTCTCCTAAAATAGTATTATTGTTACTGTTCAACTAGCGTTTTCAAATACCTTTTGTGTTCTTTCCTCTTTACAGAAATACTTATCACATTGAAAGTGCTCCCCAAAGGTGTGATTGGGACCATTTATAAAATCTTCCTAAGCAGAATTTGTTCTTCTGCAAAAGGTTTGTTCTCATTTTTTCTAAAGGCAATAGCTTTTGTGACAGCACTGAATCTGCATAATGAATCACTTGAGATGAGCGATAAGGAAGGTGGTGTTCTTTGAAAGGTCGGACAACTTTTTGATGTAATTTCTCAGGAGACTATTTCTACATTCTACCTTTTCGATCACAAAGGTAGGTCCGTATGGTGTCGTTTCTATTAATTTTCGGCGTACACTGCTGTCACCAGCACCTATAACCTTATCGTAAATTAATCCGTGCGCCTGTAAAGATTGTAGAAACCTTCCGTAATTACTGATGTCTCCATAGCTGTTGGACTGCCGGCCCAGTTCTTAAAACAAACATTAGTTGGTGGTTCTGTTAATTTTGCTCTGGCACAAATAAAGCAATATCTATTTTTTACGCCCACATACAATATCTTTTTGGTTTATGCTCCAATAATGCAAGCCTGCGGAGAATAAAATGTAGTCATTATTTAATTAATATTTTAATACTTACAACTCCATCAAAAGCGTTATAATTCATCTTATATGATCGTGTGTTCCAAGCTCCGTCAACAATCACTGATATCATAGGTATACCGTCTTTCATCACATCCGGCGTGTACATTGCTAGCACACTCAACGGCTTCCAAAACTATCGAATGATATTTGTTATACATCTTGGTTGAGAAAGATGGCATATTCCAAGCCGAAAGTAATTCACTCAATTGTAAGTAACCAATGCCAGTTGATATTGCACCCAAAAAACAGCTGATAAATTAATACCTGTTACGTTACCATTTTTAATATTATCCGATCTGATAGTGTTACGAGTGTTACATATGTCACACCTAAATGTAAATATACTTTCCAGACCTTCAATTTTTTGGGACATAAGGAATACATTGCAAAAACTGCAACCAAACCCTTAAAAACATATATTTAATCACTAGAACAATGATAATATAAAAAAATATTGGGTACCTTCGTGAGATATATTTTTTAGCTGTTCAAGAAGGTAGGAAACATTTATTATTCTACGTCCACTAGTGACGTGACTGCTTTCAGATTTCTTGTTTTCATATTCTATCTCATAATATGTCTTTTCATCAGCACTAATACCGTGATCAGTATCAGTATGGGCTTCTTTATCATCTTGTCCACTAGCCATGGCAAATTGACTGTTTTCAGCGTTTGTAACTGATATGGAATCGATTCCTCAATTTGAGAAATTTTTGCCTACCTTTATTTTCAATGAAGAGTCATTATCTATTAAGATAATTGTCTTAGAATATAATGCGGGCAAATAAATTTCTATTTCTACATAAACCTTAATTTTATACATTGGTGTACAAAATTGGTTCTTAATTACAATAATCATAAATTGCGATCTTCACAAATCATCTAATTTTTTTTAACAAAAACCTATCAATTTCCGAATTTGAGAACAAAGTTGTAAAAAAAAAAAAAAAGGTACATAAAGGGTAATCGTGTAATTTTAATTATTTCTAAAGCAATGCACTCAATAATCTTCCAACAGTAAACCATATAAGTTACAATCCCAGTTTCAACAATACAGGATTAGTAGTTGTTATTTTGCCAAATCAGGTAAAGATGTTGTACCTCAACAGCGATGTAAACAATACAACGTATATTGAAATACATGTGAAACTAGAGACGTTTTCAACCCTCAGGGAGTATTGAGATATGTATGTTGCCTATCAGTAAGGAGTAGGTTCTAGATTTTTACAGCTGTATAGGCGCCTTAAATAGATCAGGGCACACAAATTTTCTTTGGCTCCATCTATCTGAGAAACACAACTTTCACATGGTAGTTTTTGTCCTAATTTATAGGTGATAGAATAAGCAATACATTTAATAATTATTAATTATGTGCAGAGTATGAATGAATATATCATGAATATAATTAATAAAATTTTTGAGGAGCTGGATCACGTTTAAGCGATGAGGAACCGACTCATTTACTATTTGTTCAGGGTATTTGTTTGAATGCATATTTAAGTATCAATTTCTTGTAATGGTTGTGTACCCTCACAACATTTGCTACTCCATTATATCTAACTTCTGAATGAATTCAAGTTTTTTAAAATGCTGAAGTGCACTGGATCAGGTTACAGAAAATATTCTGTACGAAAGTGTAACTAACTATTACATTTTAGCAACAAATAAAGATTCGAGTATTAGTGTATAGATGGCACTTTCAGTTCTAAAATAAAGCAAATTAATTTTTAATATTTATGAAATGAAGTGTAGCTTCAATGTCAACATATTAATACAAAATTAATTTAAACTAGATTTAATAAGAAAATAAATGATTTCTTTTTTTAATTTAATTAAGTACATAGAAGTATATTATAGTGAAACTAAAATACTAATAAAAATGAACCACAACGGCCCACCGTAAATGCTATGAATTTACAGTTTTCTTGTCTCTATAGGTAATGCTCAAAATTTCGATATAGGAGGGCGTTTTAAGATATTGTGTGCAGTTTTAACTGTAACGTTTGTTATTTTTGTATATTATGTAATTACTCCCACTTTATTAATTTTTGTTAACTACCAAATCTTGTATAACATATTGTACATTAACCTTCTTTACAATCCTACCAACATAATAATTTCTAACGTTAAAATACAAAATCCTTACACCTCTTCACTTAAGTTTTTAACATTATTTTTATAACAGTTTAATTTAGACATAAGTCTTTATATTTATTAGGTAGCTTGATATTCCGAGTAGGACATGTTACTCTGTCCTCGACTTTTTCAATATCTATTTCTTTTATTGCTTCATTGGGTGAATTATCATTGAATGGAATATCAGGCTCACTAGTCAATACAGGGTTAGTTTTTAACACAAAATCATTACACGATTCCCTAAGCTCACGCCTATTTCTTTGTAGCGTTTGATCATTTTCATCCGTTACTATATATGACCTTGGCCTTTCATGCTTATTTATTACTTGTCCCATTTTCCAAGACTTTCCATTCCTGATCAATACACTTTGATTATTTTCTAAAGGTTTAAGTTCCTTACTACTTTTATCATAATAATTTTTTTGTTTTTTCTGAATTTTAATCAGTTTATGAAAAATCTTATCTGTATTAAGTAAACTTGAGGTAGCAGGAATTTTGTCTTTTAGACGTCTATTATTTAATAACTGACTTGGTGATAAACCAATACTTACAATAGGAGTATTTCTATAATTTAACAACGATAAATCTATATTCTCTCCTTTCCTAAGTAGTGATTTTACAATGCTTACACCTTTTTCAGCTAATCCATTAGATTGTGGATAATTAGGGCTAGATGTAATTGATTGAAAACCCCATTGAGTTGCAAAATTTTTAAATGTAATGCTTGAAAATGGCATATTATCTGAAACCAAAATATCAGGTATTCCTAATCTAGAAAATATTTCCTTAAAATGTCCGATCAGTTCCTGTGAGTATTTATATTAAGTTGTTTTTATTCAATCCATTTGCTATATGAATCAATGACAACCATATATTCGTTGCCTCCATAATAACAAACATCTGCCGAGATTCTAAGACCATGGTCTAGTAGGACACTGATTAGTGGTTCTTTTGATTACTCTTTTGATATTTGTCACATATTTTACATCTATTAATGAAATCACAAATATCTTTTGACATTCCGTTCCAATATAACAATTCCCTTGCTTTTAACTTTGTTTTTTCAATACCTAAGTGACTTTCATGCAATAAACTTAAAATATACAATTTTAAACTATCTGGTACGACAATTTTTTCATTGTACAATTCTAATCCTTCATTAACAGTAATGTCATGTCTTAGTTTCCAAAAGTGTTTTAGAGATTTAGACATATTTTTACAATTCTCAGGCCAACCATTGTTATCCATTTGCAAAATTTGTTTTAAGTTTGTATCATTAGCTGTTTCTTTTTGAAATTCATGTTTTTTGTTATTTGATATTGGTATATATTTTGACAAACTATGAACTAAACAATTAAATTTATTATGTATATATAGATCAATATCTTTAATAAAGCATCTTGATAAATAATCAGCAATATACATATATTTTACCTTTTAAATATTTAATTATAATGTCATATTTAAGTAGCCCCAATCTCAAATGTTGTAGTCTAGCAGACACTTGATTTATCCCTTTCTTAAAGATACCCTCCAATGGTTTATGATCCGAATTAATACATACAGGTCTTCCATATATGTAGTAATGAAACTTCTCACAGGCGAACACGATTGCTAACATTTCTTTTTCTGTTTACTGGTATTCAGTGCTCGAGATGCAAAAGCAACAGGCTGCGAATTCTGTATTAGACACGCACCTAGCACATCTTTTGATGCATCAGTCTGTATTGTAATTGGCTCAGAACTATTAAAGATTTTAAGTGTAGGAGAATTGCTAACAATTAACTTTAATTTATTGAAGGCTTTCGTATGTTCCGGTAGCCATTGAAAAATAACATCGTCTCTCGTCAGTTCCCTTAGTGTTGCCGTTAATTTAGACATGTTAGGGATGAACTTACACAAATATTGTAACATGCCTAAAAATCCTTGTAAATGCTTTTTGTTAGATGATACTTCCAAGTCTGTGATGGCTTTTACGTATTTAGTATCCATTTTGGTTGAATTTTTACTTATAATTTGTCCACAATATTTAACCTCTTTTACTTTGACCTGAATTTTATCGGGATTTAGTTTAACATTATTTGCACGCGCCCGATTTAGAAACAATTTTAAATTTTGATCATGATCAGTCTCATTCTTTTCGTACACAATCACATCATCAAAATAAATTTGTACACCTGGAATATCTCCAAAAAGTTCTTCGTTTTTCTTTTGAAATACCTCAGGCGATGAGGAAAGACTAAAAGGAAGCCTGTTGAATTTAAAACGACCAAATGGACTGTTAAACGTACAGTATTCAGAACTTTCCTCATCCAGTTCAATTTGCCAGAACCCCTGCGACATATCAAAAACTGAAAATATTTCATTTCCTTCTAAATTTGTAATTATTGTTTCAGGAGTGGGAATACGATAAATCTCACGCATTATGGCTTTATTGAGGTCCCTGGGATCGAGACGTAATCGTAGTTCTTTATTTGGCTTTTCAATTACTACTAGGTTGTTGACCCATTTAGTTGGCTTATCAACTGGACTTATTATTTTATTTTTTTCAAGTTCTTTTAATTTACATTTAAGTTTTTGATTTATACTTAGTGGAACCATTCTCGGGCAGTTTATGACCGGTTGAATGTCTGGATTTAATGTTATATGATGATTACCTGGCATGCTTCCCATTCCAGTGAACAATTCTGAGTAAGTTGCTAGTATATTTTGCTTGGATGCAACCGAATTTATTGAGTCTAGCCTTTTTACTAGATTTAATTTTATACAGTCTTTTAACCCTAAAATAGGTTTAGTATTTTCATTTAACACAAGAAATTCAATTTGGTGTTTATAACCGTTTGATGCTTCACAATTTAATTTAATCACACCCATGGGATTTAATTTAACTTTAGATGCGCAAGGCATTAGCTTTATATTTGTTGCCTGAATTGGTTTATTTATGTTTAAGGTTTTCAGAGTAGGATATGGTAACACACTTATTTCTGCTCCCGTATCAAGTTTAAAATTAATAAACTGATTATGTAATTTTAAATTCACATACGACTCCGTTCCTTTGCTGTCCGTTGTGTGTACGCTATGTATGAATAGTTCGTTCCACTCCTTATAGCCTGTATCTTCCTCGGGTATACTCTCAGCTGTTGCCTCGTATTCATTGGCCTCTCAGTTGTCGTCTGACACTGCGACAGAACCTTCTGAAATGATTTAGTCTTCCACGTGCAAAACATTTTTTATTATATGCTGGACATTGATTTAATAGGTGAGTATTACCACAGTTTCTACAGTTATTTATTGTATTTAATTTCTCGTCTTCGAATTTTGAATTTCGTACAGCAAATTTCTCATTAGTATCTGTTTTTCCACTTGTAATTTTAATTGGATCTACTACTTTAAAGCCTGAAGTTTCACCTGAAATTTCTTTAATTTGTAATTTACTTATTTCTGACGTTCTCCAATAATCAGCTGTTTTGTCTAGTGTTAGATCTGCTACATTTAGGAATTTTTCTTGCAGACTTTTATCTTTTACATCAAACACTATCTTATCTCTAATTAATAGTTCAATTTGATTTCCATACTCACGTTTTTCTGCTGCTGTTTTTAATTCCGTCAAGTAGGAATCAAAAGCTTGCCCCTCTTTCTGTTTAATTTTCTGGAAGCAATAACGTTGATAGATTATATTCTTGCATGGCTTGCAATAAGCTTCGAATTTGCCCATAACTGCGTCCAAGTTATACTCCTCTTCGTTCTCCTCATTTACTTTAAAAGAATTAAATACTTTTACACCTTCCTCCCCTATGACGTTAAGCAGGATTGCAATTTTGCGCTTTTCACTTGTACTATCTTTAGCGATAGCCCACAAAAAAATATTGAATTGTTGTTTCCAATTATCCCACGTGCTTGCAACATTTTCGGTGAAATTCATTTCTCTTGGACGTCTGAACATTCCTTCTGACATTTTCGATGACTTCTTTTATTCTGTTTTTCAATTTTGGATCGATAATTACTGAATTAGAAATTTAACCTCAATTGCGACATGTGCTTTTGTAATTTACTTTTGTTACTATTTAATCGTAGGTCACATTATTTTGTAGCATATTATAACCTGTAATACACCTGACACCATGTAACGTTTGTTATTTTTGTATATTATGTAATTACTCTCACTTTATTAATTTTTATTAACTACCAAATCTTGTATAACATATTGTACATTAACCTTCTTTACAATCCTACCAACATAATAATTTCTAACGTTAAAATACAAAATCCTTACATTAACCAAAGCTAAACGGGCAATATTGTCGGTTCCAAAATATAATTTTATAATTCGACCCATTTGCCACTTAACTGGCGGTGATGACTCATTTTTTATTATGACCAAAGTTCCAACCTCTGGCCAACGATTATTAACAAACCTCTTATTTCGTTGGTGAAGAGTATGAAGATATTCATTTTTCCGACGCCTCCAAAAATCCTGTTGCATTCTTTATATTAACTGCCGACGAGTTAACCTGTTTAATTTTATATCAGTTAAATCTTCGTTAGGAGCAAGTATCATGGCTCCAACCCAAAGAAATGGCGGGAGTCAACGCGATGAGAATAGAAGAATAAGAACTAATAACCGTGAACGACCTTGAATTTAAAATAGGTTCAACTTGGCAAAGCATAGTATAAAATTCTTCGTAGGTAAGAATCTGAAATCCCACCACTCCTCTTAAATGAGTGTTGGTAGATTTAATACTAACCTCCCAAAGTGACTCGAAATTTGGATTACTGGGAGGTATAAAATGCCAATTGATAAGCTGTAAGAAGTACAATTTAAAAGTTCTTTGTTTGCGTCAATAAAATTTGTACAACTGTCACTATACAAATCGCTACATCGGCCACCACGCGCAATAAATCTTTTAAGTGCGGCTACAAAGCATCTGCTGTCAAGTCACTAGTAAGTTCCAAATGAACAACTTTAGTAGTTAAACATACAAACAAACCGCTTTTGTAGTTTTTCCCCTCTATGCTTACTCATAGCTATGAGATACGGCCCAACATAGTTTACACCACTATGAGAAAATGGCTTTACATTAGAAACGAAGGAAGGTTGCCCATCATAGGCTCAATAGATCTTAGATTTACTTTGAGACATTGCACACATTTTGAAATAGCATATAGAATTGGGTGTTTAATTAAAACTATTCAATATTTTTGACATACTATATGTTGAATAGTTTGGAGGCCTGCGTGTAATATTTTTTATAGACATTTTAAATTATTAAATGTGTTAATTTATTATGGCGTGGCAATAAGATAAAATTTTTGACCACAAGGAAGAGTTGAATTATACAGACGGCTTCCAAATTTTTTTTTTAGATATCTAGGGAGAAGTTTATTGCATTTTATAAGCTTAACTTTGTCGACAAATTACTGTACTTGGATGTATACTGGCCGCCATATATAAATGAACACACGGTAAAAGCTGATGTATCTTAACGAAATTATCAAAAAACGTGTATTTTAACCCTATTAATAATCGATGAAAATTTTAGCAAGATACAAATATTTTTAACACTAACAATGCGTCGACCCTCCTTTGTTTCTCACACATTCAGCTAGCCGATTAGTCATAGTTGAAATGAGTGAATCTATGCCAACCTGAGGTATACTATACCACGCTTCTAAAATCCGTTGTTGAAGGAAATCTACATTGTTTGGGAGTGCATGTTGATCATTTATTCTCTGTCCTACCATATCCCACAAATGTTCGATTGGTGATAAGTCTGGTGAACGATAAGGCCATGGAAGCACATCAACATTAACAGTATTTAGAAACACCATAGCAACCCTTGCGGTATACGGCCGCGCATTACCTTGTTTGTATTTCTTGCAGATATGGCAGTAATACTGGTTCATGAACGTTTTTAATGTACCGATTTGCATTTAATGTTTTCTCAATAACTACTAGAGGAGATGTGCTTCCTTGGCAGATAGCCCCTCACACATCACAGGTTTAGTGTGAGCAGTATGTTGTTGCACAGAAAACTGCAAACTGCGACTTTCTCCAGGACGTCTTCTAACCAATCTGCGACCATCATGAGCCAATAAACAAAATAGGGATTCGTCACTAAAGATGACTTAATTCCATTCCACATTCCAATGCAACCTCTCGTTATACCATTGCCGCCGTGCAGTACGATGACGTGGAGTTAGAGGTAAACAACGCAATTGTCGGTATGATCTGAGCCCAAAAGACCGAATTTTTCAATACGTCGTAAGGAGATTTGATGTTCAGTTAATCTTGTCCATCTATCACCAATTTCCCTTGTTGATGAAAAATGAGCCCGAAGAGCTACAAGACGAAGAGCACGATCTTCACGATGAGTGGTGCATGTAGGAGGTTCGGGACGCAAACTGCGTCGTTTCTAATTATTTTCTGACCATCATCGCCAACGTAAGGAAATTGTGGCGACACTGCGTCCCATACGAGCGGCAATATCACGAATTGATAATCCGGCTTCTCGTATACCGATTGTTCTGTCACGTTCAAACTCGGTTAATGAGTTTACTTATTAAGCCTACAAATATGCTTAATATTGACACTTAAGTAGTTAATGTCAAATGAAAAGAAGGAGTTTTTCATTGTCGATGATTACTTGATTAATCTTCATTATATCTTGCTGAAATTGTCATCGTTTCTTAATAGGAATAAAATACAGGTTTTCAGAAAATTTCATTAAAATAATTCAGTGTTTAATGGGTGTTCATATATTTATTGCGGCCAGTATATTTGATTAACTTACGCAAATTATCTGTAAGTTCCTAGGAGTGAGTGGTGCTTACAATTTTAGTTTGCAGAAGTTATATAAAAAGCGAAAGATATATGTTAAAACTCTGTTTAATGTTAAAAAAGATGAATATTTTTTTAAAAGCATTTCGAATGTGTACTCAGGTGCTACTTTTGAAGCTATTAACATTACCGTTTTTGTTCTGCCTCTAACCCGTGTTTAACAAAAAAATATTTGAAATTCTTTTATAAGATTTCGGCCAACATTCAACAGAATATTTTAGGAAATCAAGACCACCATAAAAATAAGAGCTTTTGATTAACTCCCCTCAATAAGTGCCCCTAGATGCAATATCTGCGGTATTTTGCGTAAAATCTACCTAAAACCAATGACTGGGTACTGTTTTTTCTTGTATAAGGAGATACGGCGATTTGCTACAAGTAGTTAACAGCGTGTTGTCTGAGATTTTATCCGTAGAATCTAACCAAGCGAATATATGATTTGTTTCTATTTTTAATGATATACGATTTTTGACAATGTCAATTACATTTGATAACAATTTTGCAGCACACAATTCGAAGCGAGGGATGCTTGCAATTTTAAGAGAAGCGACGCGGTTTTTGATGTGATAAAGTGTACATAATGAGTGGATTTTAAACATACGCGAAGATATATGAGCAGCGTACGCCGTTTCACTTGCGTCTACAAATCCATGTAATTCGTAAATGGAATGTTCATGATGTACATTTATATATCGCGATAGGGAAAAATCTTTTAGAACGAGTAGTTCATTTCTAAATCGTTATCAAATTTGGCTTATGTCAGATGGGGGTGAACTATCTCAATTAATTCCAAGTACCTATAATTTTTGTATTAAACAAATAGTACATGGGAAGAGAAATCCTAAGGGATCGTATACTCTGGCCAAATCAGGTAGAATATTACGTTTTGTGCGTTCGCGTTGAAATGAATCTATATGAAAAACAAAACAATCACTAACGTTTTTGTGTTTCATCATGATCAAGGTTTAATAATGACGTGTTTATATGCGATTGTGGCAATTTTTCTAAGACGAATTTATTATTTTACTTATGTAACTCAAATGCTCCGCGTTTTAATAAAAGTGTCAATGCTTTTTGCCTCTTTAACACTTGAGGATGAAGTTACTACATCGTCAATAAAAACTTCATTGCATAAATTTTTTTGCATTAGGATAACTTTGACCTTCATCCTCGGCCAACTTCTTTAAAACTGTTAAAAGTGCTAGAAAGGGGGCGGATGCTGTACCATACGTTAAAGTGCGCAGTTTATATTCAGAAATCGGTTCCGTTGCAAAGAATCTCCAAAAAATGTTTTCTGGTGTCGATGCTCGGGCTTAACCAATATTTGGCGCCCCACATAAATATGCGGAATGTAATAGCATTTATTTGTTATTGAAGGATTGTATAATTTCTAAATATTCTTTTAGAAAATTAGAGTATTTTTCACACAAAACGGGTTTTTTAAAAGACGGAATTTTCATCTCAAAGGAAAAAAGCGACTAAATACTGGCCTTCTACTGGTAGTTTTTGAAAATAATTTTTTACAAAATTTTTCCTCATGGGTAAGGTGTGTAAGTGTGGCCACATTTTCTAATTCGCAGAATTTTGAAAGAGTCTTTGTTAATTCTTGACAATTAAATTATTTCTATACTTCTGCACATCCCTTTCCGCGCTTAGAGTCAATTTTTGTCATTGCGCAGGGTTACTTTGATCGTCCATTATTCATTGCTTGAACGACGTGTTGAAGTAGAAGCCATGTTCGCTTTGTTTAAATTTTTAGGAGTGCCGCATTTACATGGTGAGTTATTAGAATGATCATACTAAAATTTTAGACATTTACATTTCAGGCAATTCAGTTTTAGTTATACTCTTACCACTTATTTTACTTTGGGTTAATTTTATTTTAACGTTAACGTTGCAAGATGTAGTAATAGGTCTGTTACTTGTGAAGTGGAATTTCAATTACCAAATTTTACTTTGAACCATGCAAAGTTAATTCAGTTTGGAGGTTTATAAAAAAATTGTTATATATTTGGAATTACTAGCATATCAACCTGATGTTTACTTCAACTTCCATTAACATTGCGCAATAAAATTTAAAGTGATGAGTTCTGAAGTTCCAGCGCCACCCAAAATGTAAAAGAAATCACTTCAGGTATTTCATCGCTCTCTTTTGAATACGATTAACGATATCGAGAGCGTATTGGGGAGCACTAACCCAGAGGTGAGAATTATATTCCAGGTGAGGCCGAATGTGGGCCTTATACAGCAGAAGGAGTTGTCGAGAGGTAAAGTACTGCTTAGACCTGTACAAAAAGCCTATTTTACGAGCAGCTGTTTTTGTAGCTGACAGAAGATGGTCAACCCATGAGAGATTTGAAGATACAGTCATACCCAACAGAGTAATAGGGTCTGAAAACTTAAGAACCGAGCCACTCATACTTACAACAGGAAATGATCGATCTGTTTTGGCGGACATAAGGCAACACTGAGTTTTGTTAGCATTAAATTTAACTAGATTATTGCTTCCCCATTCGAGAATACGTTGATTGAATCTGCCATTTCAGCTTTAGATTCTTGATTTGACATAGAAGGTGGATTATCACTATGAGTAGACTGAGATGAACTACAGTGAAGAGTGCTATCGTCAGCAAAGCAGTGGATGGGGTTAGTTGTTGAAGAAATAAGGTCATTTATGTACAGCAGAAAAAGTGTAGGCGCAATAACGGATCCCTGTGGTACGCCCGCGTTAATGCTAACTTCTTTTGAAAAAAGCCATCAACTACGACACGTATTCGTCTTTTATCAAGGAAACCCAAACGAGGTGAGTTTGGTAAGTAAACACTTATGCCAAACTTGGTCAAATGCCTTTGAAATATCTAAAGCGACTACGACTGTTTCACCGGACTGCTATACTGTATTGTTCCAAACTTGGGTCACATATGAAAGAAGATCGCCTGTTGAACGACTTTGCCGAAACCCATATTGGTGGTCACTAAGGAGTTTGTTAGTTTCAAGGAACGTGAGCAGTTGCTGATTGATGGATTTTTCCATGATTTTAGACAAAATGGAAGTGATGGCAATTGGTCTGTAATTTGAGGGATCGGTCTTATCACCTTTTTTGGGAATAGGTTGAACATTTGCTAACTTCCATGATGAAGGGAATTCCCCAGAAGACATAGAGACCGTATAGAGCTTAGATAGGACTGGTACTAGTTCGGGGGAACATTTTCTTAAGACAATAGCTGGGATACCGTCTGGGCCAGTCGCCTTATTGAGATCAAGCCTACTGATGATCGATTACAAGAGCTTTTACCGAAAATGAATTGGTTTCATAGCGTATGAAGAAGAGTTGACTAGGGGCACATCTTTTCCAGACGTCAGGGGGGGAAATGAAGATGTTCCAAAGTTTTTACTAATGGCTTTAGCTAAAGACCAAAATTTACCACTGCCTAAAGGAGATGTTGCTAGTTCATTGCATTTTCGTTGTTCGAACAACTTTTTAGTTTTAGTGATGACACTTTTGCAGATATTTCTAGCAGGCACTTTCATTTTTGTACTTTGACACTTTAATTTTACCACTTTACGCATTTAACTTTACTTTTACGTACGCTTTCATTTTATGATTGCGTTTTGCTTTTAATGCAGATCTAAATGTAGATCCCAATTTTTATCTGAATTTCGAGATTCAAAATTTCATGAAGAGAAATAAAATTCCATTTTGGTGAGGTTTACAACGTAAAGCATTATTATTTCAAGATGTTGCGCAATATTGGTGCAAAGATGATATCACCCTTGGTTTACATTACCGTAATCGTTTAGATACCAGAGGTTATTAAAGTTTGTGTACAAAATTTTTCGAACAGGTACTTATGTTTAATGATTTCTTAGTATAAGGCTAGTTATAAAATATATATAGTTTGTATATTTTTTATTTTTTACATTTTGGAAAATTTTTATTGTAAACCTCCGAGCGTAATTAAAAAATAACTTGGAGTCCTAGATCATTTTTATTAGTGTTACATTTCAGTTTTTTCTATTATTCTGTTAAGTGGAAATAACTGCATAATTTGTGGTAATTAAGCAAACCAAAAGAATGAATCGGCCCACTTTAAACTACCGACTGGGACAAAGGCATTATTTTTGGTGAACGGGTTGTATCTCGAGTTAGTTAACGATTTGTTTTTGAAAACATTTAACACCCATTAATATATTAAATTTTTTATACCACATCAACCACTTTATTATAAAACGCTTCTACAAAAATATTGATAATACTGTTCAAGCATTTTTAATCTTATTTAATTAATTGTTAATTACCCTTAAAAAATAGACAGACACACAGACAGACAGACAGACAGATAGACAGACAGACAGACAGACAGACAGACAGACAGACAGACAGACAGACAGACAGACAGACAGACAGACAAACAGATAGACAAACAGACAGACAGAACGACAGACAGACAGACAGACAGGCAGACAGATAGACAGACACAAACAAACAAACGAACAAACACACACACACACCCACACACCACGCGCACGCACTAACGCTCACACGCGTACACGCTAACACGCGCACACGCGTACACGCGCGCGCATGCACACGCTCACACGCACGCACGCACGCACCTGGTAAGTAAGATTGTAGACTTTTTGGAACACACCACATTTCCAAGGTCCCACATATCCAAGGTTACCACAATTCCAAGGTACCACCAGTTCAAGGTTACGAAAGAAGTAGGTCATGTTTGCATTCAACTTTCCCAAGGTCGCACATTTCTAACATTAACACACTGTAAGGTGTAAAAGAATGTGAATGTCACTAACACTCAACGCATTATCAAGGCTAGTTGCGCATCCTACCCACTCCGATAGACATCTCATTTTTTCAAGGCTTGCTCATGTAATTTTGTACACTTCTCTGATACCACACTTATAACCAAATTAAAAAAAGATAATGATATGTTAATATAGTTATTTGTTGTATGTACAAATGTAATCAGTGTATTATTCAGATATATGATTTTCTCTGGGAATAAAACATTTTGATTTAGTACAAGTGCAAAAGGTCCTTTGCACTTCTGTATCATTACACCTGCGAGGACGTAGTGCAAGTAATTAAGCGTACGTGCAGTGTGGTGCCCATCGAAGATGGCCCTGAAGCGGAGTGTCAGATGACCGCCATTGGTTTATTCGAAATCCACACATGAAGCATTCAACCGTATCGTCTGAAGATATGGAAATCAACCCTGCTGCTGCAAGCGATGTAGGTGAGTGAACTCCAGACCATGTTCGATACGTAAGTAAACGTTTATCGAAACAATTGTAATACTGAGGATAATAAAAGGTTGGTGTCACGTCGCACATCTTCTCACCGTAGAACCCAGTAAGATAGTAACAGGAAATAATTTATTATGCAGAATATACACATTATAAAAAAAAACTAATTGTCCAAATAATACACTTCTCCGCAGAGTATGCACGAATCATCTTCATATACCTCATGCAGCATTGTTAGTGGCGCTCTACACGATGGGCCCCAGTATTCTTGGTGTGATATGTGGTAAATTGCGCCCCATCTATCCATATGTGAATGTTGGTCAATAACTCGGTATTCACTTGGTTGCAATGTTTTGTAGCAGTCATAGCATAAATGCATATGGCCAGCAAGATGTTAACGAGTATGAAGAGCGAATGTGTGTGAATAATATCCCAAATTACCCATGAAGGCATGATGGTGGAAGTAGCGAATTCTTTTATCTAGGTTGGCAAACCATTCAGTATTCCAATGCACATCTTCATATGCATTCTTTAATGCTTCTAATGTCGTAGAAGGCGGTAGCCTTTTTTTTTCAAATTGCACCCAGTTGGGAATTAGTTCACATGCTCGCCGCACACTTAGATTAAAAAGTGATAATGGTTGGTAGCACTCCCTATCATCCCAAATGTTCTATACTAGGCTAGCAGACATACCGGCACTGGTGTAAATAACACGACACTATATGTGTAGTTATCCCTACTTTTAAAGAAAGGAAAGACCTTGTAAAAACATATGTGTAGTCAACCTTGGAGTATGACATGATTGATATCGGTATTGTGTAACCTTGGCAAAGTGGTAAACGTGAGAGGTGGAGGACATTGTATGTGTTGAAGCCTTGAGGTTGTGACAATCTTGAGGGCGTGTAAACCTTGAAAACGGTAACATTGGAATGGTGGTAAACATGAGAATGGAGGATATTGTAATTGAGTGAACCTTGATAATGGGAAACCTTGAGAATGTGGGGGCCGGAAAGGTGAAAGAGACATCCTTGAAGTGACTGGTGAGATCCCGCCAACCTAGCAGAAACACCGGGAATGAAGGCCTTGAAACGGTAGGATTGCTGAAGTCACGTGCAGTGTGGCGGTCACGGTGAAGCAGGTAACCCTGACGGTAGAAATAGTGAGAAAATTAGGTTATAAATGCAGAGGGAGTACATGTGAAACCAGTATTGGATGTAATGGAGAGCATATTAAGTCAAGCGGTAGAAAAGGCGAAGATTGTGAGTGTCATGAATTCAACTGGATGTCGTTCTATTTTAATTAACAATGTGCAGTATTTTTTAAATAAATGTAAATCGAAGTATGTTAGCGTCGGTCTGTCACCCCAATTTAATTTTGAACTAGTCGTGAAACTTGGTGGATCTAAGAGTAATGGAGTGGTGTTTGATAAGCAGGAATGGCACATACTTATGGACAACCAAGGGATAATTACAAATTACTTATACACACCTGAAGGGACATGGCTACCTACTAAGATGGGTTCGAAAACTATATCGTATGAAAATATTAACAAGAAGAAAATTATATGCATCTCTGATTGTGAAGAATCAGAAATCTATTTAGGATGGTAGTCTATAGAGCAGTTATGGAGACTTCTTAAGATAGTCAGTTACCGATTGGATTTAGTACATAGTATGGAATTAACTGCATTTTATAATAAAATAATACATGCGACAGCGTAAATTCCTGATGTTAACATACACAGGTTAATAGTTCCATTACAAGATACATTTGATCTCAATGTAGCATGTGTTATGGATATTGTAGAATTTGCCAAGAAGAAAATTGATATTGACGTAGAAGTTGCGAAAGCCGTTAACTAATAAGTGGGGGTAACGACCAAAGCGAGAATAGGGATAATAATAAGGTTTAGTCAATATGTGACTGTGTTACAGTGCAAAGTCGTGGCCTAAGGCTGTGGATTGCGTTAGTGCAGTGCAAAGACTAATATGTCAATTTCAATCATTAGAATTTGATGCTGAACATGAAAAAGTGTATGGACGGGGTACGTTTAGTGATGACTATTTAGATAATCTAGATGATAAGGATGGTAGTGGAATACGTCTGTGTGAGAAATATTTTCAGTCGCATGACGATGGTGTAGAGTGCATTTGTTGTATTAAGCGGATGATAGAAGACCTTAGAGAAATATCTCTCAAACAATTTGTACATCAAATAGAATGTCATTTACCGAATTATATTTCAACAGATGACAACACGACAAGTGAAGGGGGTCTGCGTTAATGAGCTCAAAAACGTAGTTCACGATGTAGCAGAATGGGAGCGAAAAGGAGAATGGGAACAATTAGCAAGAGAGTCTACACGCTTTAGGAAAAGAATAAAAGAGTGTAGTCAAATACTTTCAGCTGTCCTGGAAAAGCAACATCGTGATTACCTATTTATGAAACGCTTTAGTAGTGTATAGCATTGTATGTATTAATAATAAATAAAAAAAATAAAAAAAGAGTTATTTATTACATTATAATATTACAATATATAAAAGTAATCGTACAGAGCGTATTATATAATGTCTTTGTTAGAAATCCATGTATTGTGAGAATCATTAAACCCTAACCATTTAACGAGTGACATATTTCCTCGACGTCGTATTACACGTTCAACTAGTTGAACGTCAGGATGTTTATCACTTTGAAGTTCTGGCTCATAGAAACGTCCTTGTATCTCTTCATCTCGACTATCACGTAATGTGCAGGTTACCTATTTATGAACCGCTTTAGTAGTGTATAGTATTGTATGTATTAATAATAAATAAAAAAAATAAAAAAAGAATTATTTATTACATTATAATATTACAATGTATAAGAGTAATCGTACAGAGCGTATTATATATTGTCTTTGTTAGAAATCCGTGAATTGTGAGAATTATGTCAGGATGTTTAACACTTTGAAGTTCTGGTTCATAGAAACGTCCTTGTATCTCTTCTATCTCGACTATCACGTAATGTGCAGGTTATTGGACTGGAACGTTTTGCAGCTGTTATTCGAAAGACTTCATAACTCGAATTAGGCGGGTATCTCTTAGAGAATATGCTTCTGTATTTGCTAATACGTACATAATCCCCCACTTTAAATTTAGGCGTCTTATGGTCAAGGACTTTATGACAGTTTAAATGTTTCAAAACAGAGGTAGCATTCTTTCCGTTACATCTATAGGTTTACATTCGGTGGTTCTATGCTTTCTTGAATTATAATCCACAACAAATTGAGGTAATGTTGATAGCCATTTATAGGAACCTTGCATACTGAATGTTTTCCACATTATTGCTTTAAGTGTGCGATTTACACGTTCAACTATGCTACTCTTCAACTTTGAATAACTGCTGTAATGATTAATATAAAACTTTTTCATTACTTTCTTAAATTCAGCATTATAAAACTCCGTTCCCATGTCAGTTTGTATATGTGCAGGCGTCTTTTGCAAACCGGACAAAAGTTTATTCATTACATCTGGGACTATTTTGCCATTCTTGCGTTCGATGGGATAAGCCCAGGCATATTTAGAAAATGCATTTATTACTAATAAAATGTACCGAAATCCTTTGTTTACCCGAGCATAAAATATCATTTCTCCTAAATCAGCTTGAAACAGATCATTTAAACCTTTAAGTACCACACAACGCCGTGGAAAATTTCTTCGTTCTGGCTTGTGCAGTTTTTCAACATCAGCTTTACTCATTTTATCAGTTCGGATTGTACTACGAGCTCTACATGGAACATCGTCGCATTTGCAAACTGTATAAACTCTGGTATAGTCATTTTAATTACGGCATTCCTAGTTATGTGGTGACCAATCACATCGCTAGCAAGGGTAAACTTTTTGTCGTTTGTGTTAAGCTCGACACCTGGATGACTGCACTTGCAATACATTACGGTCCCCTCTTTACAAGGAAAGGTGTAGGTGTCAACTATACCAGTAGGAATACTAATTCTCTTTTTAATGGCTATTCCAGAGGAAGAAAGAAAATTTTCATAATGATCACTAGAATGCTGAACAATACGTTTTCCAAATTTATCTATTGTCATTTCATGATAAAGGTGTCCACCAAATTTATTTATTGACATCAGTGCTAGATATGTAGCAGTATTTATAGTGATGATCGTTGTAACAATGAAATGATACGCACATAGTAATAGGTTTATAATAAGAGATCCTGCTTTATTACTTTCGCTTTACGTAATTCGTTAATTATGTAAATGATTTCGTTGTGATTGCTAGTATTTCCAGCCGAAATTGAACGCAATAACTCCCCCAACCTACTAATTTATTCGTATCATTCCAAGGTACAAACTCAATCGCTTTGTTCTTATATAGTAATAGTTGCATTCCACCCCCTCTTTTGGAGATATAAGTTGTGGGAGATCTTGTGGCAGGAGGTGCAATAGCTGATGTAGCGGTCTTTTGTTAGGGTAAAGTAATGCTTTAATGATCTCAATGTATTTTCTACTATTAGTTCCTTGGATTTGGTCATATGGGTTATAATTACGTCGACCAGCATATGTACGGCGCAAAATGTCATTGTATTGCTGCAGATCACTCTTTTTGTATCCCGTAGGAGTTTTTTTAAATAGTAGCTCATATAATCGCGGAGTTCCATCTAATGATGATCCATCAGGAAGAACGATACGAAAGTTCACTCCAATAAAGAGTATTTCAGCATCACCAATAAAAAATTTCTTTTTTTCGGGAAGAAAGTGTACACCGTATGTTAAATCATACTCGTCTTCGGGATCTCTAAATATACCTTCCACATAATATTTCGCTAATCCTTCATACTGACTAAGGTACTCTTCAAAGGCCGGTTGAAATTCAGCAGCTAACAGTTCTGATTTCAATTGTTGTAAAGTAGGAATCTCCCTCTCGTCATCTTTTCTTCTAAAACTTGTGGAATGGCGTCAGGAACAAGAACACGTGGTACCTTCCTAGTTCCAGATGTTTTAGTCGAATAATGTGAAAAAACTTCCTTTTCATGTGCAACAGGCTCAGTTTTTCCGAATTCTGATGTAAATGGTTCAGCTTTGACTAGAGAACCATCTTGTTTAGTAATCAATTGTTTCAATGGCTGTGTTATAGGTTTAAAGTGCGCCTCAATTGCACGGTCTGTAAGTGCAGTATCTTTCTTTAAACTAGCATATGTTTGTTACACACTCTTGCGAGCGCGCAAGGTGTCTTGTACTAAGCGCTGCTCCATTATTCCTGCATGTTTACGTAACAAGTACAATATTTATAATGTAATGTAACAGTCAAATCCCTTACGGAAACGACCTGCATTAACATCACTCTCTTTATCAATCACATGAAATCCAAATTTGTCACGCCAGCAACAGAAACACAAGTCCTTAAATCTACCAAATGTCATACCTACGCTAACGTGATCATCATACACATGCTTAAGATTGGTGCTATTTTGTTGAAACAGAACTAGTAGATTCGCATTATCACGTATAAGCTGTTTTGGTATAGAAGAATACGTTTAGCACAGATAGAAACAATCAGAAATTATCCCTTATTTCATTCTGTTTATGGCATGCTTCATCATCAAAAATTGTTATTAAATTTTTACGTGAATCACCGTACATCACTGTTATCACTATATTCGAAATATCCGATATTGTTTAAAGCTGCAAGTATATTTCGTAGGTACTGGTATTTGGCTTGATATAAAGATTTGCAGTACACATAAACACTTTCAAAACGTAAACCATTTGGATGTTCTAATAAGGTAATCATAACATTTGTTTTTCCGCAACCTGATGGACCGACGATTATACCTCGTTTACAACCTCCTTTTAGTAGACCACTATGTTTTAAGTAGTGATTATTGTTAAAAGTGATGTCATAATTTTGTATAGGTATATATATATATATATATATATATATATATATATATATATATATATATATATATATATATATATATATATATATTATATATGTCATACGCATTAAATAGTTTAGTAGTGAATTGTCAGTCAGTGTGGTATGAAGCATAGTTCTTCGTATACTAGCTATAAAAGGTTCTGGATTAATTAACACCTTAATAAATATATTACCCGTGGAGTTGCATATACCTGTGTACAGATATTGCGGCCCAGGTACCCGTTTACGAGAACGATTAGCTCGCGGCGACAGAGGTATTAACGAACTGGATGAAGCATGTAAAGAACACGATATTGCATACTCGCAGTCAAGCGACCTAAAGCATCGCCACATAGCTGATAAGGCTTTACAACAAAAAGCTTGGAATAGATTTCGTTCCTCAAACGCTACCACTGGAGAAATAACAATGGGAATGATAAGGAAATCACGACATTGGAAGCTTTCTCACAGAAACAGACCAATTTCAATCAACAAAGCAGTGCTTCTAGCGCTACGTCGTGTTGGTGGTAAACTTCGGTTATCGTTAAAATCTACGGTACAACAAGCTTTAAACGTTTTAAAACAAAAATATCTTGACACCCAAGAGAAGAATATTACCAATACCAAAACGTGGGGGATTCATACATCTTATTCCCCTATTTTCAGCATTAGGAGCTTTAGGTTCTTTAGGTGGAGGTGCAGCTGCAGTTGCAAAAGCGGTCATTGACGCAAAAACTGCGTCAAAAGCGTTAGAAGAAACTAAACGACACAATCAAGCAACGGAAGCAGCTACCTTAGGAAAAGGCTTATATATAAAACCATATAAGGGTTTAGGCGTATATCTACAACCGTATTCAAAAAACTCCCACTGAAGCTACCACATCACGCCTTAAGCAACGTTGAGCTATCAAAATTTATTGGGAAATTGAAAATCCCCTATTTTAGAGGGATATACATGGGAGATAAATTACCTACGCGAATCCATACGAATGAATGTGGTATCGTGAATCTGGATGATCAAAATAACAGGGGAACGCACTGGGCGGCTTACATCGAGCGTAATTGACATATTACACGTTTTGATAGCACAGGACATATTAAACCACCATTATAATTAATTCACTTTTTAAAAGTGATGGTAGCAGAAACACGATTGACTATAACTATACCAAGGTTTAAAACTTCAATACATACAATTGCGGTCATTTGGTCTTACGATTTTTATATGACGGTTCGCTTTGATTCTCAGCAGTCGTTGCTTGATGGTAATGCCGTACACATTTACATTTACCGATGCAAGCAGTATTTTACAAGCCAACTTTAACCCACCGATTTATCTTGATAATGAGTCGGAATATGTAATGGGGTTTAATTTTGAATCTTTCAATACTATACAAAACGTTACTTCCAAGAATAACCAACTGATATTTGAAGGAACTAGAATTACAATACCGCCAGGATCATACAAATTTGCGGATGTCAATAAACATATAAATGATACAGTGAAAAGTTCGAATAAATTTTTTAATTTACGGACGAACAATAACACTATGAAAGCAACACATGATATTAACTTTAATGTAGAAAATTCTATAGGCCCTATGCTGGGGTTTAACAAAAAGGTTTTTACAAAGGTCATGAAATACATACTTCTGAAAATCCTATTAACATTATTAAGATTAATTCGTTAATTATCGAATGCAATATAACAAATGGAAGTTTTAAAAATGGAAAGGCGTCACATATTATTCATCATTTTTTTCCCAGTGTACCAGCGGGATACAAAATAATTGAATCTCCTCTACACGTCATCTATTTACCTGTAAATACATCCACCATTTCAACTAACTTAAAATAGTAGACCAATACGGAGACCTCGTTAATTTTGACGGTGAAGTCATAGCGATAGGATTACGTTTGAAGAAAACATGGTGACGCGGCATAACACATGTGCGTGTAACCACAACAAGGTGAGCTATAAAAGATCGATGTGTGGAAATGCGAGAGTCAGTAAGCGGTCAACCCTCAAAGCATTGACAGCGCAGAATAGAGCATACTTGCAAAGTTTTGGTTTCATAGTAATACAATGAGTATATTAAACGTAAACGAAAAGCCTGTAGTTCATAATGCCATAGTAAATTCCGAACTCCACACCCATCAACCATATACTACGAGATTTGGAAACAATGATGAAATCAGAATACCCATTCAGGTAGACATGTGCACCTTACCATCAGAAAGTTATGTCAACGTAGAGGGAAGATTGCTGAGGGAGGATGGTGCCGTCTCTAACACCGCGCGGTTTTTTAATAATGGCATTGCATTTTTATTCAGTGAAATTAGATATGAAATGAATGGAATAGTGGCAGATTCCGTGACGAAGGTTGGATTAACGTCTACAATGAAAGGATTGGTATCATTAACACCCAACCACCTCGCTCGTCATGAAAAGTGAGGTTGGTTTCGTACCTCAAATAGCTTACTAACAAATGCGTTAGGGTATTTTAATGTTTGTATCCCTTTGCGAATGCTACTTGGCTTTGTGGAAGACTACAATAAAGTGATTTCGAACATCAGACAAGAATTGGTTTTAATTCTCAGTTAACCACATATACTCATTATGAGGTAGGTGTTGCCGCATACTCCATCCGTATAAATTCTTTGCATCTAAATACTGTAAAACGACTTTTGGATGATTAGGGACAAACTCGTTGTTAGCAATACTTCTTCGCTTAACACAAGTACTCACTACACCACAAATACCTTTCTTAAAAAAGGGGTACATATCCATATCAGTCAATAATTCTAACTCTACTTTAATATATTTCAACATGGCATCCCACGCCAATCCAGGTTCATGTAACATACTGCGCTGGTTCTAATCCATACATGTCTATACATAGCCGCCTAAAGTTTTCGAGCATGTCAGCCAACAGCAACACGTCTGATTTTAAATATATGTTAGCATAATCCCCGAATGTATTACACTTAGAGTGATCCCACACCAGTAGGACGTGACAGTATTTTTCATCGGATATGTTTTCATCACGCACTTTATCGCAGAATTTGTCATAGGAAAGTACTGTCACACCGTCTAATTTATTAAAATTGTCCACGTACGCATAGGGGAAATTAAATTTCTTTCTAACTAAGTTAAAGTCATTATCATCAACAAAATATTTCCTTACCTCGGTACATTGATCATCTGATAAATTATGAGATAGAGTATCTAAGGATGCTGCCATGAACCTACAACTATCCACGAATCGCAAATTTATGTACTTCTTTTCCCTACAGCCGCGACCATTAATGAATTCGTCTACATAAATATGCTTACCGAACGTTATATATTTCTCACTTTTAACAGGGATTACGGTAATTTCTTCAGTGTCACTCGCTAACTGTTTGATGAACAGGTGGACATCATAACCACTGAGATTATAGAAAAAAACTGGGATAAATGTAGGTAATTGATAGTTTAAATTGCAATGTGAATGTGCCGCAAAATAATATTTACCAGTGACATGGCAGTGATCTCTTGCTTTGGAATTTGTAAGATCATCGTAAAAAGCTTGTCGCATATACAACAATTACGACTTTGCTCGTGTATCACCAGTTGTTCATCAGTTAGTGATAACATTGGAACAACAGTTTTCAAATGCTCATTATATAACCGTTTCGCATCACTCTCGAGTCGTGTAATAAATACCTCCACGGCATTAGCCCTCATATAAAGTTCTAATAACTGATATAATAACTGATTGAGTATGGTTCATGTTTACACATTTTTATCGTGAACGGTTGTTTGGGATCAGGTTCAGCCGTATTTACCGGTACTAATAGCGTCTTTTCTTTGCATCACGCCAGGTAATTTAGTGTATACGAAATTACAGTCATGAGACACGTGTCGCGTAAATTGCTCCTGCGTTCTCAAGTAATGAATACACGAATCACAAAAATATTTTGCCCATTACGTCGTCTTATTTGGTTGCTAAGTAAACGAGACAAATTTTTTATCCATACATAATGCTGATTATTTGTTTAGTTACTGACTAATAGAAACAAATTAACATGAATAGGTTGTTTAGCTCTTGTATAGTAGAGAGGACCCACTACCTCAGGAATACGATGACCATCACGATACGTATCCTCCAGTCCATAAACATTGATAGAGGTATTATTGCTGGACTCAAACGTTGAGGTGTTAGTCAGCTTAACAGTAAATTTTACACCGTCCCAGTTGAATAACGTTCTGAAATAAGGGTAAGAAGTTGTCCGCTGTGGTAACGCTGTCGGTGACACTAATGCTGGTACAATAGTCCACGCAAAGCAGAAATTATCAATATTCTTCACATTCACTATGGCATGTTTATGCGAAATTTCAGGCGGGACATTCAAATACGATGAACCCGTAGTGAGAGAGAATTTCAACATGTTTACCTCGAAATATACGAAATTCACCAGCGACCACCCTACGAAACAACATATATTAAAAATGTACTACCCTACTGCTCATAACTCGCACTTACCAGAATCTTGATGCTGAAATTCCGATTTCTTAACATCCAAGATTTCCATTACTCTTTGAAAATACCCTTCCAACACCATCCCGATACTCAATATATCATATTTCGTTTGAAAGGACTTTAATTCGGTACTTTTTCTACTGTTAGGAAAGTACAACCCAAACAACTCAACATTACATTTCAACGAGAAGTGTTTCAGCAACTGAATTTGTATTAGTTTCAAAACATTTACTTTAATGTCACCCATAAACATCTGCACATCCGTATGGATATTCCATGGTGATAATCTATACGGAACAATGCGTTGTTTAAAAGCATTGCGAATCACTTCAACCCCAGTATAAACGAGTAGACACACATTTGATCTGTGCCTATTGCTTCTAAGGTGTCCTTGATAACCATATCGAGGAACATCAATGGAACAATCAGTGCAGTGCACAATTTCAATACTTTTGCTACTTTTATTTTGTATTGGTTCGCTGCTTTGGTCTGACTTACGCTTCCGTGAGTTGTTCAAACCCGATGGTCCTGGTTCTGCAAAGGAATCATCAGCATGCCTGTGTTGCACATTATTCTTTAAATTGTTTAACCTTGATGCTCCAGGATGTGCAAGACGTTCAGCAATATGGCTATGTTCCGTTATGTTCGCATCAGAAGTACTTGGTTGCACCACATTTCTAAGTGCGGTACGATTTTTCGGTACAGACTGTGGCATCTCTGAAGATGGGATAGTTGTAATACTTATCAAACACGCAGTTTTTTGATGTCGCAGTAGAGAGTCTTTTCTTGAAAATTTCTTCAGACATTCACATTGAAACGTTTTATTGCGATCTGTAACAGAGAGAATGTATGAACCATGTATAAGTGAACGGGTAGAGTTACGTGTTTTGTTACAATTCCTTTTTAACTCTTTATTGCTCTTTATTAGTTTGCAGAATTACTATCATGTATTACAACTGTTAAGCAAAGAAGTTATATCCAGCGATGCGAACGAGGACGCAACGTAACATATTGCCAGGAATAGGATAATACGTAAAATGGATATATCAGGTTGAGGGGTAGAGTAGTGTACGGGTAAGGAAACAACAATGATAGTCTGGATTGAGTGTTGCTGAGCACACATATTCTACCCAGCATTGTATCTCACCCTGCCATGTGCTTTGTGATGGCAGCAAGGTATTACACCCACCTGTTTTCCAGAAACTCCGCAGCACATGTAGGGCTCAATACACTCTGGGGAGAAGATACTGCATTTTCCACTTAATCCTCACCGGTGATTGCGCAGGTAAGTATTGTGTGGGTGTTTCAGGACTCCTAGATACTGATAAGTCATTTAGCGACCATTCATTATCTATAAAATTAGCAGCACACACAGGACTGGGGATACTCTCTGATGAATCATCCATTCGCTCCACTTGTATCGAAGATTTCGGAGGGCTCCACTCTTCAGCGAACTCTGCAATACAAGTAACGCCCAGGATACTATCAGAAATGGGTCCCCTGACCTCTCCTTCTACCGTAGAACTACTGTACGACCAGTCCTCCATAAATTCTACCGTTGAATCAGGGCTCAGCAAACCTTCAAATGGATTCCCTACTATTCTGCCCTCTGAGTATGTTGCAGATGTGGACGATTGCTCATCTACAACCCATGCAGGTGTCAGAGCAATCGGAGATTCCTCTTTTCCCAGCACTGGCTGCGCCACAGAGCTTGACGATGAACGTTCTTCCGTAAGTGGAGACCATTCATCCCCAAAGTCTGCAATGCAGTCAGGACTTAAGACATGATGCAATACTACCTGATCTTCACTCACGGGTGACTGCATACTCTCATACGGCTCACGTACGGGTTGTCAGGTGAGCAGTATCCATGTATGCCTGCTCGTATGTGCGTGATAATACCACACCCAAATCGTCTGCTGGAGGTGGTTTATCTAAAAACCGCAACGCTATTTCACAGTCATCCTGGTCGAAATACTGCTCGCTCTCTAACCGGTCACCGCCAGCACCTCCTTCCTGGAGCAGCTCCATCACATCCTGTGAGTGGTTCGTATGAGGCCGTTCTCCCAGCAACCTCCTCAAGATAGGAGTGTCATCCCGCGGTAGTATCACAATGTGTCTTATGATGTGCACTCACCGCTACGGGACGATCATAATCCATGCATGCTCGTGACCTACCTAAAAGCAAAGAAGTTTAAATTACTCATCTGTGGCAGTAATACATGAAAGCGCTTTCTTACCTCTATTTACGGTTGACATAGTATTCCCCACTATGGTGACGGCTATACTTGGGTTTACAACATCTAAAAGTTAGTACTATTATTAATATAGGAAAGATGCAAGCCAACAAAAATAACTTTGTACATTTTACAAGTTCCTTAAAGATTTTATTGAAAATGATTCTAAGTTCACAAAATAACTTTTGAAAAATTATTAGTCCCTACAGACTTTATTGAAAATTATTTTGAAGCTTTTTAGAAGTCCGTAAAGATTTTATTGAGAAATTCATGGAAAACATTGTTTTTAGTGGGGGAAACACCCATATTTAGCGAAACAAAAATAGTACAAATTAATCGTACAACTGATTCTATAGTTGACACTACTGAACATACAATGACTTCAAGAGCAAGTTCCCAATCATCTCCCCAGGTAAAAATCACCAAATTGTATGTTTTTAATTTTTTTTCATGGTTGATACATTTCTAACGTTTTATTCCTTTTTTTACGGGTTTCTGTTACCCCCCGTTCTCCATCGCCTGGAGAACTCCTGTATCCCTTCAACTTTATCCCGCTAGCGTCCTCAACTCATCTCACCGATATCCGCCAACTCCTACTCTTCAGGTTTCCTATCCAATTGACGTTAACCTCCCTTCAGCGCCCACAGCTCAGGATTCTTCCCCCTCTTCCCCTGGGGTGGTGTATACCCCGCCCTCTGCATCCTCTGTATTATCGTGGACGCCCAATCCAGCGACGACGAAATTTATAAGCTGACGAGGACACACCACTACCTATTGACATAGACGAACATAACGATGATAGTAATGACTTCGTCAGATTATCATCCAGTGTTGAGGGAGTATGGGAACGATTACCTCAACTCTGGTGACTACGACTCCGACGTAGACATGGACCCTGTCTACAGCTATGATTTCGACGACGCATTACGACATCAGCGACTACTTCGCGAAAAACATGCTGACTTTTTTAACGAAATCATCGTCGAAGAGAGTAGCGATGAGGAGAACTTTATGAACACTCTCAATAACAGCATGCAACATCTGGAACGTAACGCTCACGAACTATGAGACGTAGAACAACAATTCACATAACAGCATACAGGACGAGAACAATGATAATGGCAGTGCTCCAGACGTCGCTCCGCAAGTCCAGTGTCACGGAAATAACTAAAACTCTGAAGACGTGCAAGACAATGACGACGACGAACTTGACGATGACTGGTTTTGGGCTACACATATCCCTATGGCCATTGGTTCACTATGCTTCCAACCCTCTGCAACGTTATGTGTGCGATGGCGTCGGGAGACAGTCTCACTCAATGCAATTCTGCGTTTCTAATTATATCCGGGTGGTACTGGCTATTCGACGCACATCGCATCATCACATGGGACCGTGTCACGTTCACGGTATGTATTGTCTAGATACTACTTTATTTATATTTATTCTTTCTTTCATTACAGCTGACAACCATAGTGCCATTCGTCCGGAATTATGATGTCATGATTACGGAGAGCTCTCTAGAAGAGCAGCTCAGATCCACACTAGGCTTGTAACATTATACCTTGGCCGACATAGTGTTATAAGCCTAGCTATACTAAGTGGGTATGATCACGCCATTGTACATCTGGGGATGATACTGGAAACTGTCGAAAAGATTGGTGGACTTTACGAACTCATCCGAGTTCGTAATGCAGCTCTTCGACAAGTGGTCTTTGTAAGTGATCGAGACACGCATAGTAAGTATAATTGATAGAGCGTGCGTGCGTGCGTGCGTGGGTCACACACGCGTGAGTGGTCTGCTGGGGGGCCCCTCCACCCCCCTTCGTATATATATATGCAGGTGATCTTGATCTACTATCCTACTTTTTCCCCCATTCCACTTTCCCCCACTCTCCCCACCACCTAAATTTTTGTATATAAGAGTGGGTTGTTCCACTAGAGTCATTCAATCGTTATACGGCAAATGAAAAAGTTCAAAGTGTAATAAAGTGGTGTTACATCCTGTCTTCTTGTAGTGGTTAGTGCTTATCTTATTATTGAATTGTTTTTGTGGATTTTCAATAAAATCTGTAGGGACTAAAATTTTTCAAAAGCTATTTTGTGAACTTAGAACCATTTTTAAGGGACTTGTAAGATGTACAAACGTTATTTTTGTTGGCTTGCATCTTTTTTATATTACTAATAGTAATCACTTTTAGATGCTGTAAACCCAACTGTAACCATCACCGTAGTGGGTAAAACTGCGTCAACCGCAAACAGAGGTAAGAAAGCGCTTTCATTTATTACTGTCACAGATGAGTAATTGAAATTTTTTTGCTTTTAGGTAGGTCACGAGCATGTATGGCTTATGATCGTCCACATTTTAATACTACCGCGGGATGACACTCCCATCTTGAGGAGGTTGCTGGGAGAACGGCCTCATACGAATCACGCACAAGATGTGATGGAGCTGCTCCAGGAAGGAGGTGCTGCCGGTGACCGGGTGGAGAGCGAGCAGTATTTCGACCAGGATGACTGAAATAGCGTTGCGGTTTTTGGATACACCACTTCCAGCGGACTATTTGGATGTGGCATTATCACGCACGTACTAGCAAGCAGACGTGGACGAAGTACTGCTCACCCTACAACCGGTACGTGAGCCGTATGAGAGGATGCAGTCACCCGTGAGTGAAAATCAGGTAGTATTGCATTATGTCTTAAGTCCTGACTGCATTGCAGAGTTTGGGGATGAATGGTCTCCACTTGCGGAAGAGCGTTCATCGTCAAGCTCTGTGGCGCAGCGGGTGATGGGAAAAGAGGAATCTCCGATTACTCTGACATCTGCATACGTTGTAGATGAGCAATCTCCCACATCTGCAACATATACCGAGGGTAGAATAGTAGGGAACCCATTTGAAGGTTTGCTGAGCCCTGCTTCAACCGTAGAATTTATGGAGGACTGGTCGTACAGTAGTTCTACGGTAGGAGGAGAGGTCAGGGGACCCATTTCTGATATTACCCTGAGACACACTCACACACTCACACACACGCACACTCACACACTCACACTACACACACACACACACACTCACAGAATCACACACTCACACACTCACACACTCACACACTCACACACTCACACACCACACTCACACTACACACACACAACCACACACTCACACACTGCACACTCACACACTCACCACTCACACACTCACACACTCACACACTCACACACTCAAACACTCACATACACTCACACTCACACATCACACACACTCACACACACACACACACACACACACACACACACACACATACAGACATATATATATATATATATATATATATATATATATATATATATATATATATATATATATATAGACATAGACACACACGCACACACACACACACACACACACACACACACACGCACACACACAGGACTCGTTAGTAACGAGTTATTGTTATAAATATCCAAAAGCTGCAACCAATCACTTGCACCATCTTTCTGGGAATTGTGTTATATAAAAATTTAAAATGGTCAGATCACCTAAATCAAACTTGTAAGTAACAAAGCAAAATTTGTTTTGCATCAAATACACTAAAAAAGGAAATATACGAAAAATCATTAATTGAAATATGTTTTGTTCTCCTAAAAGCTATACCATACAATATAACTGTGTGGGGGCAATTCATTGATTTTTGAAGAATATTTATTTTGCAAAAACGAGCAATTAGAATTATTTTCAACTTAAAATATCAAGACAGCTGCCGTAACTATTTCAAAGAACACCATCTTAAGGCAGTACCTAGCACATACTTGTATAAGCTATTTATTGTTGTATTTAAAAACAAGACAAAGTTTTCTGTGCATGCGGAATACCATAAGTTCAGCACTCGAAAGAGAAATGATCTTTATACACATAAGCATAACTCTAAGTTTTATAAAGAAAGCACCGTTTTTTGCAGGAAGAATCTAAAATTAAAAACTAAAAAGTATATACGTTTGTGGAGTTTATTGGAATTTTTACCTTTCTACCTATATACAGGGTTTTGCACTTAAAACTCCGCACGCCAATATCTCGAAAACGGATAGAAGTATTTAATTTATGTAAAAAGTAATCAATGTATGGGGTCAAGTAGATATTTTTCAAAGGTGAAAAAATTCGACGTTTACTAAGAGCTAAGCGTCGCGACGCGTCGAAAATATAAATCGATTGCACTGACTTTGAAATTATGCTCATGCGCAAGAACATGTTATTTATAAACTTTTTTATTATTTACTCGCACTTATTTGTTTTACTCATTTCTGAGTTAAACTAATAAAAAAAATGATTATTGTAATTAACTACATGATAAAACAAATTCAAATTTTGTTCAAAATTATGTCCATCTATTTTATTTTATTTTACTTATTTCTGAGTTATGCCGGTTTATAGTAAACGTTTCTTGATTGACAAAAAATGCGATTACGGATGATTTTTATAAGAATGCCATGAATAATCAGTTACTGTGGCAACCATTGTTATCGCAATTTTTTAAGTGCAATTACAAGTGACAGATGTTGCTATTGCTGTGTCAAAGATATTGTCACATTTTGTCATAAGAAATATTCAAATTTGTTCGGTTTAAACAAAATTAACGATAATTATATGAAAATGGTTCACTTTAGCAATGAGGAAAAAGTAGACATGTTACTGGTGTTTGGAGAATGCAGGTTCAATTGTAGAGAAGCAAAAAGGGCTTACGTATAGCGTTATCCGCATAGAAGAATCCCCGATGCAAAAACTTTTCCAAGTGTATGTAATAACTTAAGAGAATATGGCAGCTCCGTAAAACCTAAGAGAAATAGGAAAGAGACGACTACAAATGATTACAATACTGCTGCTGTAATTCAGCAGGTTGATAATAACCCCAAGATATCCCTATCAAAAATAAAAGAAAATACCAGTGTTACCATAAGTTCATCGTGGAGAATTCTACATAGAAACTCTTTTCGCCCTTACAAAACTAAAATAGTGCATAAATTAGAACCAGGTGATCCCGCTAGAAGAATGGATTTATTAGCAAGATTTTCCGATTTGTATAGCCAAGGTGGAAATTTTCTCTTGAAAATTCTATGGAGCGACGAAAGCCGATTCCATAATAATGGAATCGTGAACAGACACAACTTTCGTTTTTGGTCCGAAAACCATCCTCGTTGGATTACAGAAAGAGGTAATCACGGTTTCCTTATTGGACCACACTTTTACGAATCCACCTTAAATGCAGACCGCTATTTAAGATTTCTTCAAACTACACTTCCGGAACTGTTAGAAGAAGTCCCTTTTGAGACTAGAATGAATATGTGGCTACAGCAGGATAGAGGGTCTGCACATAATGCCGAAATTGTAACGAGGTATTTAGACAGAGAATATCCCAATGGATGGTTAGGTACTAATGGACCGATAAGGTGGCCGGCGAGGTCCCCGGACATTACACCACCCGATTATTTTCTTTGGGGTCACCTAAAGGACGTTTTCTGTGAAGAACCTATCGAAGATATGGCTGATCTTATTAACAAAATTAGTGCAGCGTCTGCTGCTATTACAAGAAGGACGCTCCTACAAGTGACCCAAGCTCATCTGTTGAAAGTGTTTGATAGTTGTATTCGAGCAGATGGACATAACTTTGAACAAAATTTTTAATTTATTTTATCATGTAGTTAATTGCAATAATAATTTTGTTTATTAGTTTAACTCAGAACTGAGTAGAATAAATAACAAAAAAGTTTATAAATAACATGTTCTTTCGCATGAGCATAATTTCAAAGTCAGTGCAATCGATTTATATTTTCGACGCATCGCGACGCTTAGCTCTTAGTAGACGTCGAATTTTTTCACCTTTGAAAAATATCGACTTGACCCCATACATTGATTACTTTTTACATAAATTAAATATTTCTATTCGTTTTCGAGATATTGGCGTGCGGAGTTTTAAGTGAAAAACCCTGTATATAGGTAGAAAGGTAAAAATTCCAATAAACTCCACAAACGTATATACTTTTTAGTTTTTAATTTTAGATTCTTCCTGCAAAAAACCGTGTTTTCTTTATAAAACTTAGAGTTATGCTTATGCGTATAAAGATCATTTCTCTTTCGAGTGCTGAACTTATGGTATTCCGCATGCACAGAAAACTTTGTCTTGTTTTTAAATACAAAAATAAATAGCTTATACAAGTATGTGCTAGGTACTGCCTTAAGATGGTGTTCTTTGAAATAGTTACGGCAGCTGTCTTGATATTTTAAGTTGAAAATAATTCTAATTGCTCGTTTTTGCAAAATAAATATTCTTCAAAAATCAATGAATTGCGTTATATTGTATGGTATAGTTTTTAGGAAAACAAAACATATTTCAATTAATGATTTTTCGTATATTTCTTTTTTAGTGTATTTGATGCAAAACAAACTTTGCTTTGTTATTTACAAGTTTGATTTAGGTGATCTGACCATTTTAAATTTTTATATAACACAATTCCCAGAAAGATGGTGTAAGTGATTGGTTGCAGCTTTTCGATATTTATAACAATATTTAAATTACATGGGGATTTAGTTCTACATTTTTCAAAGAAAACACAATATTCCTGGTACTCTATTGACCAAAATGTAACGTGTGATTTATTTAAAATTCTAATTCTCGTATTGGGTTACCTCTTACAATAATAGATGTATCATCTGCGTATATAAAAACTTTCCCATACGTTATATAGTTTTGTTATTTATCTACACACAATATAAAACAAAGGAACATAGGAAGACACAGGATATGCTGCATCTACTGTAACCTAACTTAATTAGATAAGATAAACAAAATTACTGTAACCTAACATAATTAGAGTAGATAAACTAAAAATAAAAAAAAATCAAAACTTGTAATAGATTGGATAACCGATACTTATTTATGTAGATAAGGCATGCGAAATATATCTACTGGACATTTTTCCATTAATTTTTACTTGAAAACGTCTATCTTTCGTATTATATTGTATTTGTTATAGAAACAAATTTTGTCTAATTTATCTTCTAATTTACAATGTAAAGTCTAAAAAAGGTTATTATTTGTAATTATTTAATTACTTTTGCTTCCAAAGTAAATATTTTGCAAGTACAATAGCGAAAAAATGTCAAAAACCAACTTAACGGCAATGTGGTTAATTCGAATTGATAACAACTGAAATGGGAGCAAATATAAACCAAGTATTTGCTGCCCGGAGTGTTATCGTGACGAGTACACAAGAACAAATAATAGAAGTATTACATAAGAATAACAACAAACGGTTTGTAGTCCGAATTTCTAATAATTCGCATTTATTATTAATCTAAATACTAGTTTATTAAATCATTGTATACATATGGAATGGTATAATTTGGAATTATATGTATAGACACAGCACCTAACTTTATTTATAATCATGATATGCATGTTGATTTACCTTACTAATTTTTTTCTATTTTGCAGTTCAATTAAAACTTTAGCCGTACTTTCCTATTATGCAACAAAGTATCTATAATATCGTTACCGATAGACTCTTAAGTACTTTAATACACGTAATAAAAGCTCTAATGTACATTCTCAAGGGACGCTGTTTTAACCTTTGACGGAAACACTTCAGTTTAGAAATCGAAAGCACATTGCTCTCTCATATTCTCAAGCACAAACTTTTATTTAAGCTACTGGCCAAAGTTTTCTCTCGGCTGTCAGGTTTTATGTATTACCTGAAACATTACTAAAAGAACGTGAGCTGAAAAATGTGAGAAGTAAGACGGACAATTTCATTACAGTCCATATCTATTTAATAACAAACTTAGAATGTGAACAAAAAAGTGTATCACAAACAACGGTAAATATAAGTTTAAAGTTTGCAAGTATTTATAATTTAAGAATATATATTTTATTGTCTAATAGTTTTTTTAAACCAAACAATGTTTCCATTTAAATTTTTAGGTACATTAAATAGTGTGTAAAAATGCAACTTGAAAACGTTACAAACACAGTGTAAGAAACTTTCTAAGAATAAAGGGTGTTGCAACGTAGTCAGGTTTGAGAAAATACACTCTAAACTTTGGACATTGACCAATTTTATAATAAATAAATCTAGTGATGTCTACATACTCGAAAGTTACCCCGATTATTTAAAGATTTTGATGCAGTACATTTTATTTATTAAACTTATTTAATACAAAATGACAACAAACACTGCAATTTTTTTTAAATTTTACAATGATTACTCCACAAAAAAAGAAGTAACTGCAAATTACTAGCTATTTAGAAGGATAACTACGTAAATACCGCTCAATAATCAAACTAATGCAATGCTTTTTACCTACCAACTTACACACACACACACACACACACACACACACACACACACACACACACACACACACACACAGCACACACGCACACACGCACAGCGCACACACGCACATACGCACACAGCACACACGCATACGCACACACAGCACACGCGCACACACGCACACACGCACACACGCGCACACGCGCGAACGCACACACGTACACACACACACACACGAACACACACACACGCACGCACGCACCCACGCACACACGCACGCACTCACTCACTCACCACGCACGCACGCACTCACTCACTCACTCATGCACGCACGCACTCACTCATGCACGCACGAATGCACGCACTCACGCACGCACGCACGCACGCGTGCGCAAGCACGCACGCACGCACTCACGCACGCACGCAAGCACGCAAGCACGCACGCACGCACGCACGCACGCACGCACGCACGCACGCACGCACGCACGAGCTCACTCATACACGCACACACGCACGCACGCACGCATGCACGCACGCACGCACGCATGCACGCACGCACGCACGAACGCACTCACTCACGCAAGCACGCACGCACGCGCAAACGCGCACACGCGCACGCGCGCACGCGCACACGCGCACACGCGCACACTCGCACACGCGCACACGCGCACACTCGCACACGCGCACATGCACACACGCGCGCACGCACACACAAGCAAACGCGCACGCGCGCACACGCGCACACGCGTACACGCGCTCACGCGCACACGCGCTCACGCGCACACGCGCACTCGCGAACGCGCGCACGCGCCCACACGCGTACATGCGCACACGCGCACATGCGCACACGCGCACATGCGCACACGCGCACGCGCTCACGCGCACACGCACACGCACACGCACAGACACAATAAAGTCAGCCCTTTCAGCTACAAAACGTGTGGTAAAAACTTTAGGAGGAAAGAAAAACATTAAAGTTCGTAGAGTAATTCCCATACCTAGACAAGGAGGGTTTTTACCATTTCTTATTTCGTTATTCACTAGGTTATCAGTAATCGCTGCATTAGCTGGCGGTGCATCGGGAATTGCTAAAGCAGTCAATGAAGCTAAAAATGCTAAAAAATCGCAAGAAGAGATATCGCGCCATAATCGTAAGATGGAATCGATCGCTTAAGGCACCATGAAAGGTGGCGGTGCACTTTATCTAAAACCATATAAATCTGGTGGTGGTGCATTATACTTAAAACCGTTTCCAAAAAGCTGAATAGATTACCCGAATGACCGTTAACAGATATTTTTTTAAAGAAATACACCAAAATGTACCATACTTTAGGGATATATTTATGAGAGATAGTATGACTAAATTACCCCGGAAAGATGAATCCGGAATTATTAACTTAGATAGCAAAGCGGGTCAGGTACAAATGGGGTTTGCTACAAAAAGTGTGGTAAAAAGTTATGATATTACGATAGTTTCAGTAATATTCTACCACCAATCGAAGTGGTTAACTACTTGCGGGGATGTAAAATTTATTATAATTACAACCAAGATCAAGAACTTAATACAATTATTTGCGGACACCTATGCTTACAATTTTTATATAAATAATCGACACGTGTTAGTTAAAATTTTTCCAATATCTGAATAACGATTAATTTTATAAGAAAGAGTGTATAATTTGGAATTATATATATATATATATATATATAGACACAGCACCTAACTTTATTTATAATCATGATATGCATGTTGAATTACGTTACTAATTTTTTTCTATTTTGCAGTTCAATTAAAACTTTAGCCGTACTTTCCTATTATGCAACAAAGTATCTATAATATCGTTACCGATAGACTCTTAAGTACTTTAATACACGTAATAAAAGCTCTAATGTACATTCTCAAGGGACGCTGTTTTAACCTTTGACGGAAACACTTCAGTTTAGAAATCGAAAGCACATTGCTCTCTCATATTCTCAAGCACAAACTTTTATTTAAGCTACTGGCCAAAGTTTTCTCTCGGCTGTCAGGTTTTATGTATTACCTGAAACATTACTAAAAGAACGTGAGCTGAAAAATGTGAGAAGTAAGACGGACAATTTCATTACAGTCCATATCTATTTAATAACAAACTTAGAATGTGAACAAAAAGTGTATCACAAACAACGGTAAATATAAGTTTAAAGTTTGCAAGTATTTATAATTTAAGAATATATAATTTTATTGTCTAATAGTTTTTTTAAACCAAACAATGTTTCCATTTAAATTTTTAGGTACATTAAATAGTGTGTAAAAATGCAACTTGAAAACGTTACAAACACAGTGTAAGAAACTTTCTAAGAATAAAGGGTGTTGCAACGTAGTCAGGTTTGAGAAAATACACTCTAAACTTTGGACATTGACCAATTTTATAATAAATAAATCTAGTGATGTCTACATACTCGAAAGTTACCCCGATTATTTAAAGATTTTGATGCAGTACATTTTATTTATTAAACTTATTTAATACAAAATGACAACAAACACTGCAATTTTTTTTTAATTTTACAATGATTACTCCACAAAAAAAGAAGTAACTGCAAATTACTAGCTATTTATAAGGATAACTACGTAAATACCGCTCAATAATCAAACTAATGCAATGCTTTTTACCTACCAACTTACACACACACACACACACACACACACACACACTCGCACACACGCACACACGCACACACGCACACACGCACACGCACGCACACACGCACATACGCACACACGCACACACGCATACACGCACACACGCACACGCGCACACACGCACACACGCACACACGCACACACGCGCACACGCGCGAACGCAGACACGTACACACTCACACACACGAACACACACACACGCACGCACGCACCCACGCACACACGCACGCACTCACTCACTCACTCACGCACGCACGCACGCACTCACTCACTCACTCACTCACGCACGCACGCACTCACTCATGCACGCACGAATGCACGCACTCACGCACGCACGCACGCACGCGTGCGCGCAAGCACGCACGCACGCAAGCACGCAAGCACGCACGCACGCACGCACGCACGCACGCACGCACGCACGCACGCACGCACGAGCTCACTCATACACGCACACACGCACGCACGCACGCATGTACGCACGCACGCACGAACGCACTCACTCACGCAAGCACGCACGCACGCGCAAACGCGCACACGCGCACGCGCGCACGCGCACACGCGCACACGCGCACACTCGCACACGCGCACACGCGCACACTCGCACACGCGCACATGCACACACGCGCGCACGCACACACAAGCAAACGCGCACGCGCGCACACGCGCACACGCGTACACGCGCTCACGCGCACACGCGCACTCGCGAACGCGCGCACGCGCCCACACGCGTACATGCGCACACGCGCACATGCGCACACGCGCACATGCGCACACGCGCACGCGCTCACGCGCACACGCACACGCACACGCACAGACACAATAAAGTCAGCCCTTTCAGCTACAAAACGTGTGGTAAAAACTTTAGGAGGAAAGAAAAACATTAAAGTTCGTAGAGTAATTCCCATACCTAGACAAGGAGGGTTTTTACCATTTCTTATTTCGTTATTCACTAGGTTATCAGTAATCGCTGCATTAGCTGGCGGTGCATCGGGAATTGCTAAAGCAGTCAATGAAGCTAAAAATGCTAAAAAATCGCAAGAAGAGATATCGCGCCATAATCGTAAGATGGAATCGATCGCTATAGGCACCATGAAAGGTGGCGGTGTACTTTATCTAAAACCATATAAATCTGGTGGTGGTGCATTATACTTAAAACCGTTTCCAAAAAGCTGAATAGATTACCCGAATGACCGTTAACAGATATTTTTTTAAAGAAATACACCAAAATGTACCATACTTTAGGGATATATTTATGAGAGATAGTATGACTAAATTACCCCGGAAAGATGAATCCGGAATTATTAACTTAGATAGCAAAGCGGGTCAGGTACAAATGGGGTTTGCTACAAAAAGTGTGGTAAAAAGTTATGATATTACGATAGTTTCAGTAATATTCTACCACCAATCGAAGTGGTTAACTACTTGCGGGGATGTAAAATTTATTATAATTACAACCAAGATCAAGAACTTAATACAATTATTTGCGGACACCTATGCTTACAATTTTTATATAAATAATCGACACGTGTTAGTTAAAATTTTTCCAATATCTGAATAACGATTAATTTTATAAGAAAGAGTGTAAACATATTTTTTAACCCACACCCATACCTACACCCACATCCTCACCCACACCCACACCCACACCCACCCCGATACCCACACCTACACCCACACCGATACCAACACCGACATCGACACCAACACTTACTCCCACACCCACACCCGTACTACATCCACACCCACACCCATACCCATACCCATACCTATACCAACCCCAAGACACCCACACCCACACCCACATCCACATCCAAACCCACACCCATACCCATACCCACACCCACACCTACACCCATACTCACACCCACATCCACACCCACACCCACACGCAAACCCACACCCACACCCACACACACACCCTCACCCTCACCCACACCCATTCCCTCTCCCACATACACATCAACATCCACATCCTCACCGACACCCTCACCCATACCCATATCCATCATGGCTGATCTTGGCAAAACTTGACCAAAAGTTGTAAAATGAACTAATAGGTCGATTTAGAGATAGTTAAGAATGCAGAGCCTTCTATATCTATATATGCATATGTAGATTGGAAGATAAGAATTATACTTAAAATTATTTCAGTTCTTTTAACTTTTTCACTTAGCATGTTGATGTTTGTTGGCCTCCGTCTGAATGAAGTTTTAATCGCCTGCTTGACATAGATTGTTGTTTTTGTTTGCCTATTTTCGTAATGAACTTGTAAAAGAGGTTACATAATTATCCTACAAAAATTGTAACTGAAATTATTTCATTTCTTTAATTTGCATTTTGCAGGTTGAAAGGTCGTGTGGTATTCCCACTAGATATCCTTTATTTTATTTTTAATTATATTTTTGATTAGAAGGTCAAGGCTTATACACAAAATGTTATAGTAAGAAATCTGAGGAAACTTTTTTCTCTTGTTTTATGGATAAATAGCATCACAATTTCAACAATTTCTAAAGAATAAAAATTGAATACAATCGATTGAAAATTACAAATCTGTGAAGCCAAGAATGAAACGAAACAAATACACAAAGTAACAAAATCACAAATCTGAAAAAAAAGATTGTTTCTTCTTTTGAGACAACTCACTCTAGAATTTCAGTCTGTTCTGAGGAATGATTACTATTTTTGCATGTGATTAAATATTGATTGTCCTTATTTTTCTTTGGACTGGTATCCCGTTGAGCTTCTTATCTAGAGTGGAAGGCTTGGAGCTTGTTAAAAATATCAATGGCATTCTTTTAGCCATTGCAGATGTAGAATGGTGTAGATATTTGTTCCCAGAGTTAGCTCCGACTTCTGTAATGTCTCGAATGTAGCGGGGGATTACCTTTAGCTTTATTACATGTGACAGATCTCTTTAGTAAGAAATACCGATACTTGTATCTCCGAAAAAGTTGTTTTTTTGAAGAGCGTTCAACAGCGTTCTTGATATCATTAATGTCACATACCTTCTTGATATTGTGAAATGATTTCTCAACCCTATAGTGAAATGAGTCTGCGGATAAAAACAGTATGCCCTGGTTCAAAATACTTGATTGTAAGCTTTTCAGCCGAAATTGTAGGAGAGTTAATAATGAAAACTGAAAAGAAAAAAATGTTTTTTTATTTTGGCTACCATAATTGTCCATCCTGATTGTAACAGTTTTGAGGTCCTTAACTTATTTAACTAGGAATTTATAAAAAATGTCTTTTAAAACGCCCGCTAGAGCCTGCATGCCACAATCAAGCTACAATTTTTTTACCTACTGGCACAAAACTTTCATTGTAGACTGATAACCATGCAAAAATTATAGATATACATATTTCATGCCGGGACAATGTAATTACTTTTTGAAGGTCTAGTATACATAAGGTTTCTTAATTCTTCCAACACCCTTTTCGCATCTTTCTTGCACTCGTTTCTGGCATTTTTTAAATGTGTATTGCACAAACTGCATTCTTCACAACCGTGTTGTGGTGTATTCTTCTCTTGAAGTTGTATGCTAAAGTGCTCAGTCAGTTCACATTCCTCATAGCCAAGTTTCATAAACGTATGTTCATTTTTGAGATCTTAACCAGATATAAGTCATAGGAGCAAAGAAGATGGGAACTTTTTTTATCGAAATCCTCAATCATTGTTTGAAACTTAGATTACTGGGTAGGTTTTCTTGCGCGTCATGAATGAGAAATAGTTGGCTAAAACAATTCGATATGGTCTCGCAAATCCGAGTGATCTATTTTATTCACTAGAATTTTTTCGTTCCTACGGTCCACTAAAGGAAAATTATCTCTAATTTTCGAAATATTCTGTAAGATGTTGTTATTAGTCTTAAAGTACTTTGAAGTAGTACGAAAAAAACGTGTTATAGATCTCTAAAAGGCTGAACTTTTAAATAAATGTTTGTTGGTAATTTTGTGGCGCTTTATCTGTAATTTTCAAAAGAATCGAGGATAAATGCTTTCTGTGCCTGAAATTTGAGGTCTCACCATTCTGAGTTTATTTGATAACGGCTGGCTTCTATTACCTTTTCGGAACACCTTTGTTTACATGTAGTTCAACACGCTTGAATACACCGTGCGAGTATTTTGTACCTTTATCAACTATCTTTCTTTTCATCCGGCTATCAAAGTCTGTCTGTCATCAGCATTCCCAGTAATGCTACTCCCGTCTAAAATATCTATTGGCAAGGTATATCAAATAATCAAGATCCATTTCTTTTGTTCTTGTAAGTCATTATTTACAACATTCATCAGCTTCAAAGAACCATCCAAAGTTATTTCATATATATTATTGATAAGGGTAGTTTACAGATTTTACGCATATTCTACTATTACCATGTATCACAGGCGGTGCAAAATTTTTTAAAAGTGATTTCTTCCCTTGGATACGTAACAGTTTACAGAATACGATATTCTCTTACTAAAAACACGATTATTATTTCTAACATTTTTATTTATGATTAAAAAGTAGATCACATTTAATAATTACAACATTGACTGTCAGTTAAAGTGAATTTAATGTAAAATTGTATTCTTTAACCTTACTTTGTGGATTTACGTATTTAATAGCACTAATGTTTTAAATACAGTATAATTCCACAATTTGTTCATTTCATTTAATTATTTATTTCTCAATGAGTTTAAATGCAACATGTACCATTATCGAGAGAAAATATTTAAGGAAAGTAATAAGGTGTAATTATGATAACTAATCATTAACGTAAAACTACAAACTTGATATAAGTCATAATTCTATATTTAAAATATCTATAAAGTTAACCTCTTCGTTCATAAAAGGTACTTTCTGTTGAGGTTTATAAATTGTGAACGTTTCTAAAACATCCAATTTAGTAATGTCTTGTGAAGTCATAAGGTGATTATTTACTATTAGATGTTTAGCATAATTTGATTTGTCTGTGTGTTTGTATCAGTAACTTCTAGTGTTCTTTGTATCTAATATGGAAGTTCCTAAGTGTTTGTCCAATATAAACGGAATTACAATATGTTCAGTTCAATTTACAAATACCTGACTTGAAAATGGTGTTAGTTAAATCTTTCGCATTAAATAAATATTCAAGGACATTGGTATTAGATTTGAAAGCTACTATGTATTCCTTGTTCTTTTGTAATATATTGTTACAGGCGAAAATCGCAGTAGATCGGAAGTAATAAGGTCAGGAAGGAGCTGGTAGCTCAATGGAAAAAGGGCCTCGGCGCATTACTAATTTTACTAATAGCATAGCTCGCAATACGTGAGACACGTCAGGCAAGTCAAATCCTATCGGAGCCAGGATGTTTATAAATGTCTAAATAGGAGCCGTAATACCTAAATGCCATAAATTCACAGCTAGTTCCAAACAAAGAAAAAACTTGCTTACCTTTTGCCGCAAATCCAGGCGAATCAGTGAATTAAAGGCCGGCACGATGTTTCCTATAAAACTTGAAAATATTTGCACGAACTAGCAAAGCACTGACGTGTTAGAAGACCTGCCTACCGTCTATGATCTTACTTACTCCATTTTTACGTTACGTTATACCTTACAAAAATTATCTCTTGAGACGAAATTATATCGAAAAATAGGAAATACCCTAATAGAGGAATTCTCATCAATCTTTACGTTCAAGTTTTTATTAAGCTAATTCAACTCTGTCGCTGTAAAATGGCATAAATCAAAATTCCCACAAAATCAGTCAACTACTAGGGAACTTGAACGTAATCAAAATATCTAATCTTTTAAATCCGTAAATAATAATAACACTAGCAAAGGAATGAGGTTAAAATAATATTGAACAGAAATGAAATAATACTCTTAAGTCATTAACATTATTCGTATATTATAATGACCTAAATTAAAATAAACAATCAGAAAATTGATACAGATGTTAGAAACACACTAAATGTATCTTACTTACGTAAGACCTATTATTATCCTAAACAAGATGACTTGCAATATTCAATTTCACAAAATCATATTCTGTAAGCATCTAAGGAATAATAATATTGTTCAAAACATAAATTTGGACTAGTATGAAATGTTAGTTTACAGTAATCCACATATAATACATATATTACAAAAATCTATTGATATAATCATAACGGGTGAATACACTAAAACAAAATTAAATACATCGCGAAGAATGCGTATTCATATGCCTGGCAAATACAATTAAAAAAAGCTCACTTTATTAAAATCGCCAACAAAACAGAATCTATGTAGGTAATTACCTTGATTTGTACAAACGTACACCACAATTGACCACTCTGAGTCCTTCTCTTTTCTTTGTACTGCGGTATAGGTAAATTTCGTGTAAATAACTCTCTGGATGTCGGATCGGTGGAAGCCAACTCTTCTGGATCTTCCCAATGCCGCTCTCCAATATAGTCAATTTATAATTATGCGAGTTGTATAGTGAAAGGTGTTTAAGCCACAGCCAAGTGATTAATTAACTGTGTCATCTGGTTCAATATAACTACACATTAATTTTATTTACAAAACGTTCTTTGTTCTTTATATACACAAATTTTATTGAAGCAGAATTGATATTTACACCAATTTTTCTGTTTGCTTGGCTAGCGATGAACGGGAATTATATCAAAAAATGAGGAAAAGCACTGATTCCAACACTAATTTCTCTTCGATATACCGGCATAAATGTCACCATTGACTATCGATACATAGCACTATAATTTCACTGGGGTGGCTAAATATTCTTCAAGAACCACAAGGACTGAACGGAAACATACTTTCCACACAAAAATTCAAATAACCCCGGGAGATGGTAGGCAAATTCAGTACGTTCAGTATGGGGTCATCAATCCCCTACAGGAAGATTACTTCGTTTACAACGTCGAGCTGTACCTATTGTTAGTAATTTGCAGTACCGTGATGATTATAAAAGTTGGTTTATAAAACTAAAAATTTTAACTCTATCTGGTATATTTATTTTTCAGTGTCTCCTGTATGTAAAAAAAAAACTTATACATGTTTAATATAACTGAACTAGGAATAAAGATGAACTGTTACATTCAAGCAGTTTTAAGCTAAAGAGGTCCCTCAATGGTCCGAATTATTGGGGAATAAAATTTTACAATGCACTAAATGAGAATGTAAAAAAGGTTAGAAATATCTAAGTTTAAATTTGGGCGTGAGAGACACCTTAGTTCAAAATGCTTTTTATAATTTTGATGAATTTTTAGAATTATGTAAACTAACTTAAAGTTTGCTATTTTTAATGTTTCTTATGTTTGACTTGTGTAAGTAACTTTTGTTATATTAGCACCAAATACACATTATTATTATTATTACCATATCGAGCAATCAACTTCCAAGCGCGCTCTCACTTGTGTACAATTGCCAACGCCGGAACGTAATCGTGATTTAAAAACTTCAATCTATTAACAGCAAACAAACCGAAACATCTATACACCGTTCACAATGCTGGGTACCCAATTTGTAATAAGTCCCGATATCAATAAACAAAGCAAAATTTTAAAATTTATACTCGAATATATCCAAATTTTTGATAACCTATACCCCTTTTACGAGGCTGCGTACTATTAAATATCCTAAACTTCAAGAAAACAAAAGAATCTGCGATACCTGTTAACCACATGTGACAATATACCGTACTGTATTTAGTAATTTTCGAAAAGATGATATTGATATGTATTTATTTTCTCTTTTCTGTTTTAATGTGGTAAATGTTTTTGATAGTTAACTTGTATTCTTGATTTTTAACTCAATTGGCGATTATATTTGAAATGTAACCATTTGCTTGTGCGATTTGTTTTGTGGCTGATATTCCTTTATTGAAAGTTTGGTTTAATGGCAGTGAAATTTTTGTATTGTTTTATGCTGACATGGATCGTAACTGTAATGTGCATATGTGTAGGTTTTATGAATGTGAAGAACTCAAACTTGTTCAGTGTATTAATTTTTATTTTTAAATCTAGAAAATTAATGGCTGTATTCTGTTCTTTCTCTAGTATAAATTTTATGTTAGAATGTAAATTGTTAATATTAATTAATAAAATCTAATGAATTACCAAGATATGTTAAAATATCATCAACATAACGAAACCAAAATGCAATGTTATCACAAACCCTAGATTCAAAATATGATGTAAATGATCTACAAAGATATTAGCTAAAATGGAAGAAGTTGTACAGCCATAGGTAAACCATGTTTTGTAGATAAATCTTATTATTGACTGTGAAATAATTTTGATTGACACCGCGATAAAATAATTGAATTAACTCCATTCTTATAACCAGTTCAGCATTATTATTCAATAAAGATTTATTTAATAAACTCATATATTCTTGAGGGGATGCTTTAGACAACATACTAGTAATATCAAAACAAAAAAACAAAAAAAAGTATACTATACAGTGCTAATTTTATGTTTTGTAGTTTATTAACCCTCCGATGCCCATGCGGGGTCCTCGAAAGACCCCAGCTCGACAAATCTCGTGATATCTATGTTCCCCCACCATGAATGCGACATGCGTCTCGGGTATATGTACGTTAATGCGTGTAGTTGTGGTTAGTCTGTTTGTTTCCTCCATACGTAGTTAGTGTGTTGTGATTTTACGCTTTTAGGTAAGTGGGGTCCTATAACGACCCCGCATGGGGTGTATGAGGCATGATTTGTCTATTTATGGCTTATATTTATTTCAGTTGCTTGTATACAACTCAAATATGTCAAAAAATCAATATCTAACGCAAAAAGAACTCAAAGATCTCGCTGAAAATGTAAACTTGGATTCCGATTCTGAAAAAGAGGATGATTTTTTACAAGTATACACATCGGAAAGGGTAGACCATCTAGAAATTGAAAGGGAGAAAGAGTCGGATGTTGAGATAATGATTCTAATATATCTACAGGACCGACTTACTTGGCAACGTCCGGTTTACAGTAGAGCGGTAAACCTTTTATTCGAGCCAGACGACTAACAAGAAACATTGTCACGGAGAGAGGCATCACGGATTACAGTAGAATCGCTTCTACATTCATCGACATATTTAATTTATTTTTGACGGAAGGAATGAAATGAAATGTCTACACAAACCAAGAAGTAGAAAGATATTACGAAGAATAGAATAGAATAGAATAGAATCGTTTGAATGAAAAGAAGTGGATTGCTCTCGAAAATGTAGAATTAGACAGTTTTCTTGGAATTCTTCTAAAGGCTGGTGCATTGAGGTGCAATAAAGAATCGACTCGAGAAATGTGGACAACTGATGGTTTTATACGTAAGTCATTTTTTACTGCTGCTATGACGTGAAACAGGTTTGAAGAAATATCTATATTTCTGAGATTTGATGACAAATTAACAAGGGTTGTAAGACAGCGTCATAATAAATTATGGTAAATAAAGGTTATCGTGTAGTATCTGACTCGATCAAACCATATCATAGTACTGGTCAAGGAATAACGACAGATAACTTCTTCTCTAGTGTGCCACAAGCAAATTATCTGCTAACTAAAAACTTACTTTACTAGGAAGTGTCCGTAAGAATAAGCCAGACACGCCAAGTGAGCTGAAGGTAACCTCAAGACCTGAACAATCATCCATGTTTGCTTTTACAAAAGATATAGCTATGGTTTCATATATTCCTAGGAAAGGTAAAACGGTACACTTATTATCAACTCAACATGATGACGATAAGGTATCTGCATAAAAGACACATAAACCTTACATAATACTTGATTATAATGAATCTAAGGGAAGTGTAGACAATGCTGACAAACTAATAAGGAAATATACTTGCTGCAGAAAAACTACTCGCTGGCCATACAGATTATTCATGAATATATTAGACATTAAACGCATTTATTATTTATATCGAAAAAAATACTGATTGGAAAACGTAATTCTTCCAGAAGACGCTTCTTTCTACTACAATTAGCTGATGAATATAGAGACACGTTCGTAATCCAAAAACCACAAATCACACGTAAAATCGGCTCTCAAAGATTGTGGAATTTTTTACATGCTGGTTGTACCAAAACTATGGAATCGAGTAAAAAACGTGGTAGGTGTCATGAGTGTCCACGAAAGAAAGATGTAAAGGTAAATATAAATTGTAATAAATGTGGACAATCTGTTTGTAACAATCACAGATATAAACAGGAATGTATTTATTGTAAGAAATGTTTTGCTATATAATAAATATGTCCTGTTTAATTTATCAATGCAAATTATTCTGTTTCTCTTATTATATTTTGTTAAAGAATGCAATATTATATTTTGTATGTTTCATATATTTAAATATGGTTAATACGTATTTATACCAATAAATAAATACATGTAGTCTTCGAAATATGTTTTAATTCAAGTTTTATTTATAAGGACTACAATAATTATAATACGTGTGGGGGCTTTATATAGCAAAACATTTCTTACAATAAATACATTCCTGTTTATATCTGTGATTGTTACAAACAGATTGTCCACATTTATTACAATTTATATTTACCTTTACATCTTTCTTTCGTGGACACTCATGACACGTACCACGTTTTTCACTCGATTCCATAGTTTTGGTACAACCACCATGTAAGAAAATTCCACAATCTTTGAGAGCCGATTTTACGTGTGATTTGTGGTTTTTGAATTACGAACGTGTCTCTATATTCATCAGCTAATTGTAGTAGAAAGAAGCGTCTTCTGGAAGAATTACATGTTTTCCGCATGGGCTTTTGCGTTGATATTTTTCACACGGGTATCAGAGGGTTAATTGGTTCTAAAAAATTCTTGGTATAAACTTTTACTTTGTACCTTAAATTGTTAGTTATTATGTGGTTTAGTTTATTTACTAATATATAATTAGGTGCTTGGATATAAGGAACTACTGGTCTAATGGGAATATATGGGAATAAAGATTAGAAATTGGATTATTTTGTTAATTTTACTCTTAACCGATTTTAGTAATTGTAAGGTTTGTTGTATGTTTTGTCATTTTTCAACGGAAACCATTTAAGTAAATTACTAATCTGAAATTTTGGATAATTACTGTAATCATTTTTAAGATGCGTTTCGCACTCTATTGCTAAAGTCTCTTTAACTCTGTTAGTGAATATAGGAAGAGAGCAATTTTATTTCTTTGTGTGAGGTAGTTTTCATGTTTTAGGTAACTGTCAGTATTTGTAACGTTATTATCAATTATATCAAATGAAATATGTAATTTATATAAAATTTCAGAATAGATTTAAATATACATGCAGGATATCTGTAATTCGAAACCACTTTTTAAAATTTCGTAACAAAGGTCTTATATTCAACAACAAAATTAAGAAGATTTTGACAGTAGAATGCGAAACGCATCTTAGAAATGAGTAATAGTTATGACAAATTTCAAATTGCTTGTTTACTTACAGAGTATTCGGTGAACATACAACAAACCTTATTTACTAAAAGCAGTTAAGAAATTTAGTGCTTTTTATTAATATAAACAGAATTTCAAAAATATGTAAAACAAAGTTTACAAAATCGCAATACCTGTTTTACAAATTCAGAAAAACAATAAATTTCAAAAAAGAGCCCAGAATCGCTAAAATTATGCGGTCTCATAAAAATCAATAAACCCAATGCCCTTAAGACTAGTAGCTTCTTATATCCAAGCCACTAATCATATATCAGGAAATAAACTAAACCACATAATAACTAACAATTTAAAGATCAAATCAAAACAATCTATCAAGAAACCTTCTCAACTAATTAATAAACTACAAAACATAAAGTTACCACTATATAACATATTTGTAAGTTTTGATGTTACTAGTATTCGTTTATTAAATAATTGTTTACTTAATAATAATGTTGGATTAGTTACAGGAATGGAGTTAATCAAAATTAATTCACATTCAGTAATAAGATATACCATGAAAATGGTGTACGTATAGAAATTCAAATTTCGCCCATTTTACGTAATATATTTATGAATAATTTAGAAGATCAAATTCTTGAATTAAATGTTTCCGATAAAATTGAATTTTAGTTTCGTTATCTTGGCGATACTTTCTGTACCTATGGTATTGATGTTTTGATATTTCATCAGATTTTATTGATTAATATGAACAATATACAATTTACACTAGAGAATGAACAAAACAGAACAACTAATTTTTTACATTTAAACATGGAAATTAATGCACAGAACAAATTTGAGTACTTCATATTCACAAAACGGACATCACAATCCCAAACGATTCATGTCACCGTAAAACACAGAAGTTAGCTGCATGTAGATCAATGTCATTGCCGTTATAATTATAAAATAAATTGCAGAAGCAAATGGTTGTTTCAAATTTAATCGACACCTTAGTTAAAACTCAAGAATACAAAGTATCTATCAAAAACAATTATCCCATTAAGACAGAACCGACAGAAAATAAATACATATCAATTTCGTATTTTAGAAGAATACTAGAAAAAGTAGCGTACAAGAACAAGAAATAGGAAGTAGCTTTGAAAACTAATACCCATGTTCTTAAATATTTATTTTATACGAAACATTCAATGAAAGACTATTTGAAGTCAGGTATGCATAAATTGAACTGCAGACTCTGAAATGTTTCTGTTTAGATTGGACAAACACTTAGGGACTTTGATATTGGATACAAAGAATACATTAGATGTTACAAATATAAACACACAGACAAATGAAATTATACCAAACTAATCTAATAGTAAATAATCACCGCCTGACTTCACAAAAAATTAAAATTTCTACATTTTTGTAATAAAACAAAAACAAACTAGGTGCTTTGGAAGTATTCGAAATTGTTAAACATAAACAGAAAGTACCTTTAATGAATGAACATGCTGTACATGTTACACGCTCACCTGTAACAGATATTTTAAATATAGAATTATAACAAATTGAAGTATAGATTTCACGTCAAAATATAGAGGTTTGTTGTCTTACCTTAACGACTTGTAACCATAACTGCTTGTTCTTATTTTACTGATGTATTTTCTCTCAATAAATAATACATGTAGTGGTGAAATGCGTTAAGAAATAAATAATTATATATACTAAATTGTGAAATATTCTTGTGTTCAAAACATCAGTGCTTTTGAATTTATGGTTATAAAACTGATGTATAACCAGGAGCCTAAGTTTACCCTACCTAAGAACTAATTTACAAACAATAAACCTGACATATTGACTGACACTACGGAAAACATAATCATATTAACATAGAGTAACTGCCAACCTACCAAGGATAAAGATTTATTTCATTGAAATACTAGGTTTTATTGGTCGTAAGCGCATAGTACTAACGACAATTGACCGTATGTACAACAGATATGAATAATATCCACACGACTTTCCAACCTACAAAATTACAATTAAAGGAAAGGAAGTAACTTTAATAACATCTTTTTAGGATAATTATGCAATCTCCTTTATAATAGGTTGATTACGAAAATAGGCAACATTGCAAAACACAAAAAACATTTCTCACACTTACTGACACCCACTCACACACTGAGTCACTCACTCACTCACTCAGTCACTCACTCACTCACATACTCGCTCACTCACACACTCACTCACTCACTCACTCAGTCACTCATCCGCTGACTGACTGACTCACCCACTCACTCACTCACTCACTTACTAACTAACTCACTCATTCACTCACCCACCCACTCACTCACCCACTCATTCTCTCACTCACTCACCCACTCAGTCACTCACTCACTCACTCTCACTCACTCACTCAGTCACTCACTCACTGACTTACTCACTCACTCACTGACTTACTCACTCACCCACTCACTCACTCACGCTCACTCTTAATAACTCACTCACTCATTCACTCACCCACCCACTCAACCAATCACCCACCTACTCAACCACTCATCCACCCACTCACTCACTCACTCACTCACTCAGTCACACACTCACACACACACACTCACCCACCCAGTCACTCACTCACCCACTCACTCACTCACTCACTCACTCACACTCACTCACTCACTCACTCACTCACTCACTCACACACTCACCTACTCACTCACCCAACCACCCACCCAACCATCCACCCACCCACCCACCTACTCACAGACTCACTCACTCACTCACTCTCACTCACTCACTCACTCACTCAGTCACTCACTCATTCACTCACTTACTCGCTCACTCACTCACTCACTCACTCACTCACTCACTCAGTCAGTCACTCACGCACTGACTGACTGACTCACCCACTCACTCACCCACTTACTAACTCACTTTCTCATTCACTCACCCACCCACCCACTCATTCATTCACGCATTAACTCACACACTTACTCGCTCACTCACTCACCCACTCACTCACTCACTGACTCACTCACTCATTCACTCACTCACTGTCACCCACTTACTGACTCACTCACTTACTCACGCACTCTCTTAATAACTCACTCACTCACCCACCCACTCCACCGCTCACTCACCCACTCAACCACTCACCCACCCACTCACTCACTCATCCAGTCACACACACATACACACACACACACTCACCCACCCACCCACTCACTCACTCACACTCGCTTACATATATATATATATATATATATATATATATATATATATATATATATATATATATATATGATGGAAAGTAAAAATGCTTAGAGAATGACTATGTTGTCCTTTATGCCTTCTACTATATAAGAAAGAAGGTACGCAGCTACCCATCCACCCACCCACCCACTTACTCAGTGACTCACTCACTCACTCACTCACTCACTGACTAACTCACTCGCTTACTTACTCACCCACCCAGCGACCCACCCACCCACTCACTCACTCACTCACTCACTCACTGCTTACATATAATATATATATATATATATATATATATATATATATATATATATATATATGATGGAAAGTAAAAATTCTTAGAGAATGACTATGTTGTCCTTTATGCCTTCTACTATATAAGGAATAAGGTATGCAGCTACGACAAACTATAAATATAATTTAAATATGTTTGAATTTCTGTTACTTCTAAAATCCCTTAACATTACACTTAGAATTTCATGTAGGATCGATTGATACAACTAACTCAATATAGTAAAAATTGTCAGTTATCACCTATGTGCCTAATAGGACAGCATGGTGTACCTACACAAACTCATGCTAGGAAACACATCAACCATACTCTACTATTAGGTAGATAGCATAGCAATATCGTCGTTCTTAATAACCAAGTCACAAAATTGTATTGTATAATAACTTTACACTCGTAAGTTATAGATGCATGTATAACGCTTAATGGTTTATTTATATACAGACCGCTGATACATTCGAAACGCGTTGAAGGCCGACAATGGCAAATACCAGTTCTTAACATCGAAAATCTGGTATAACCTGGATCAGTTACAGTGCGCGCGCGAATCATTTTTGGTTTGGTTAAAATCCGAAATAGGAAACTGGTTCATTCTGAATAGAGTAGTGGTATACACGCACACAAACGCACACATGCACACGCACACGCACACGCACACGCACACGCACACGCACACGCACACGCACACGTAAACGAACACGCACATCCACCCACCCACGCACACGCACGCACGCACGCACACACACGCACGCACGCACACACACGCACGCATTCACGCATGCACGCATGCACACACGCACGCCCGTACGCATGCACGCGCCGACACACGCACACACACACATACACTCACACACACGCACGCACGCACGCACGCACGCACGCACGCACGCACCCACCCACCCACCCACCCACCCAGCCACCGGGTGTCCATGGGTTGTCCCAATTCTAACTGGTCTAATTTCTTTAACATTTCTCTCAGGTGGACGGGAGTTCGGGGTGTTACGGGCAATCCCGAAGGGGTGATCGGCTCTGGTGAGAGTTCCCAGGTACGGAGAGGATGGTTTTGCGGGAAAGTTGTTGGCTGAAAGTAACAGGGGGAGATGGGGGGCAGGAAGTGTCGTTGAAATTTGGATATCGGGAGTTTTTGGGGTAATCTGGAAAGGTATATGGGTGGCATGTTCCGTACCTGGTCTTCGGTACTTTTCGGGTAGCCAGGGGCGGATGACCAACTTGCTTCTGCGGCGTCGAACTTTCAATTGGACTGGGGCCATATAGAAACTGAGCGTTGACCGGCGTGGCGTCTCCTTTTCCTTAAGTCTCGGTCGTCCCCTCCACATTGTTGCCTGAGGGGGAGAATTCCCGCTATTTTACCTTCCGGGTATCTGAATTCTGTAACTAAACAATAACAGGAGAAATAATTCTAATTACCACTATCGGTCCCTCGTATTTTGGGGCCAATTTCGCGGAGAAATAACGGGTTTTGTTGGATAGAGTATGTGTTTTCCGGAATACGAGCTCTCCCTGGCGGGGACGATAAGGTTGTTTATGGATATCATAATATTTTTTCTGGGTTGCAAAAGATTGGAAGAGTGTCTCCCTGACCATCTGTCTGAGGACTTCCACCCTCTTCATATACCTCTTTTGTTCTTTCGCCGTGAGGTCGGCAACATCTACCTGCGGGGTGTCTTTGGCGTGACATGCGGCCAGGGTAGTCAACTATCTCCCTAAATTTAGGATGGCGGGCGAAAAACCTGTAGTAGAATGAGTGACTGAGTTGATGACAAACCTAGTTTCACTTAGATGGAGGTCCCAGTCTTTTTGGTCCCTCGCGGTCAGTTAGGCTAACAGGGTGCCGATTCGACTGGGTTGGCTTGGGGGTGTAGGGGGGTGTGCGGCGGTGTTGTATTCCGTACTCTTCCAGGAAGGAACTGAAGGTGCGGCTTGTATACTGGGGTCTGTTGTCGGTAGTTAGTTGTGTGGGAGTTCCAAACCTGAAAATTGCATTATCCTTCATGGCCGGGATGAGTCCACTGGTGGCATGACGTAGGGGAATCAATTCTACCCGTTTGGTAAGTTTATCCTGATAGACTAACAAGAATTTATTACCTTTCCGGGGCCGAGGGAGTGGTCCTATTAAATCGGAACTGATGGTTTGCCACGGTTTTCCTGTTTTCGTGAAATGTTATTCGCCGGCAGGTTTTTGGGCAGGTGTCTTGGATTTATTGCATGTTACGCAGGTTTTTATATGTCGGATAACCCACCTTTTATTCCTGGCCAGTAGTAAGTTTTGTACACTCTGGAGATGGTTTTCGTGATACCGAAGTGTCCTGCTGCTCGTTTGTCGTGACATTCTCGTAATATGGATTTTCGGCGATGTTTCGGGACGCATATTTTCCATTTGCTATGCACTTCTGCTTCTATTTCCGGGGACGAATAGGGAAATTGTTTGTACAGCTGGCGGCCTTGTATTTTGAATTGCTTGTGCTGGTCAGTGTGCTCTTCTACGAGTTGACAAGTTTGTCGATCCCAGGGGCATTCCAAGTCTTCGAATATCTCCTCCATGCTATTGATTTTAGGCTCAGGTTCATGTATTCTGGATCGGCTACTTGGTTTGTGGATCCCTTGCGGTACTGCACCTCGAAATCGAACGGTTGTAATTCTAATATCCATCGGGGCAGGCGTGAGGTAGGTTTTTCGGGAGTTTCTAGCCACCAGACTACGTTGGTCGGTCATCACAGTGAAGTGGTAGCCTTCGAAGTACCCCTTTAGTTTCTACATGGCATGAACTACTGCTAAACATTCCAGCTCTACTGTAGAGTAATTTTTCTCGACCGGGAGTAGGGCACGACTAATGTAGGCAATTACTCTCTCGTCAGGTCCTTATCTTGAGTTAAAACAGCTCCTAGATCGGTGGTACTTGCGTCAGTTTGTATGTTGCTCCCTTCCTTAGGAGGATTGTTAACAGTTGCGTTTGTAGGGCAAATTTGGAAATATACTTCCGGTACCAGTAGGCTAATCCTAGGAATCTCCTGAGTTGTCTGGGATTGTGGGGCGGCTCGAGCTGGACGAGGGCCACGACTTTTTCGGGGTCGGGCTGGATTCCTTGGGCGGTGACGACGTGTCCTGGATATAAGAGATGTGTTCGACAAAATTGACATTTGTCTACTTGTAACTGTAGCGCGTGTGTGCGGAGACGTTTAAATACTTCTCTTAAGTTTTGTAGGCATTCGTCGAATGTTTTACCTTGCACGATGATGTCGTCCAGGTATACAAACGCTTTTCCTACCATTTCCGGTCCAGTGACAATGTCTAAAAGTCTTTGAAATGTTGCAGCAGCCGAGTGCAGTCCAATGGGTAATACTTTGAATTGGAACAATCCTCGGCCAGCGGAAGTGAATGCAGTGATTGGTTTACTTTCGTCTCACATCGGAACTTGCCAATAGCCCTTTTTAAGGTCCAAGGTGCTGAGGTACTGTACTACTGGAGGTTGGTCAGGATACCCTGTATATAAGGTAAGGGATGCGCGTCTCTAACTGTTACCTTATTAAATTTCCTGCAATCTATACAGAATCGGTATTTTCCTGACGGCTTCTTCACCAACACTACAGGAGAGCTCCACGGACTTTGGGCTGGTTCTGTGATGTCTTTGGCAAGCATTTCCTCTACCTCTTGGTTGATAGTTACTTGTATGGCAGAATTTCTTGGATAATAACGTTGAGAGTAATTTAATGTGGTGAGCAACGCTGCTACTCCTTCCTGAGGTCGGATAATATTGGCTAATTCTTCTTCTAAGAACTGTTTTAATCGTGGTAGTTGCTGTTCCTCAGAAATTCCATTCAGACCAGGTTTACAACCGGCTTGTAAGTGATTCGCCTCGCCCTGGAGTTCCATACTTTTATTTCCTGGTTGTATGATGGCGTGGGTTATTTGGAGGAAATCCAGTCCTATCACTAGGTCAGTGGATAAACTGGGTAAGTAATGTGCTGGAATATTGTAATTTCTGTTTCCTATTCTTGCAGGGAATCGATATTGTCCGAATGATTCTGTAATGGATCCATCGGCTAGTCTTACATCATCATTGGCCAGTGATTCGGGATATATTTGGTGATGGACGAGTAAATTCTTTACTTGGGGACCAAAATAGGTCTTGGAAGCGCCTGTATCGATCAAGGCCTTCAGTGGTTTTTGAAAGATGTGCAGGAGGATGAAGAGTCGATCATCTGTGTACATGGATTGAAGTGATCGTGCTGGTGGTTTCTTGAAAAAATGTTTTATTTGCTGTAACCACTCATTCCAACCTTCGGGTGGAGTTGTAAGTTGACTGCAGTGCTCTTGGTTATTGGACGGTGTTTCTAAAGGTGCCTGCATCTCCTTTACTGGCGTAATCCGCTTCCCGACTTAGGGCAGGGGCAATTTTTGGATAAGACTCCTTGCTTACCAAATCTCGAGCAAAAAGCTTTGAAGGTTCCACGACAATTCCCTCTGAAGTGGCCTTTCTCTCCGCAGGTCCAACATACTTCTCCTCTTCGGTAGGTATTATTGTTGCTGGTTTCTGGTTAAATCTCTTTCCTTTCAGGTCTGGTTTTAGGTGCAGTGGTGACTCAGTGCACAGTCAAGCCGCTGAAATACACCCGACTTGGACTACGAGTTACAGGAGGGCTGTGAGTACGTTGAGGCAGCATTTCATATTGATTCGCCATGGCCAGGAGTTCAGGTAAGTTGTTAAAATCTTGTTGCCTAACGTAGAATTTATATTCGGTTCTTAGATTGTCATAAATTTTTCCAATTGGGCAGAATCGGACATCCTTCCATGTCTACGCATTAAGGTTGAGATAGTAGTTACGAAATCAAGTGCCCTTCTCTTTAGGACGTTGCACACCATTTCTAATTTCTTCTTCGAGACGGCTTTGGTATCTCGGTGGTAAAAATTGTAACTGAAACGAATATAGAAATTGATCCCAAGTTTGCCAGTGAATTCGGTTGTTTCTGTACCACTTGGGGGTATTATTTTTAAATAGTTCAGGAAGGGCTAACAGAAGTTCTTGTCCAGGTATCTGATACCATGTTTGTAACTCTTGGATTCTCTCCAAGAACGATAAAGACCTACACTATCATATTTGAGGCCCCATTTTCGTACACGATCGCAGGTGTCTGCACGTTTATTAATGGCTTCAACTGGTAACATCTCTGGTGGTGAACTCGAAGGTAATGAAAATAAAGTTTAGGGAATTAAGGGAGTAGCTGCTGGTTGTATTATTGTACCTCTTCCAGTGCGTAGGAAGTGTATCAGACGATTTCTTAACTCTTCTACATTTCCAGAAGTGTCAATGTGATATTTTCTTGCTTCTTCAACACGTGAATCTTTTCTGAGTTTGTATACCCAGCTGACACGAACATCATCTGAGCTGTTTGATGTACTCATTTTGTGAAATGTTTGTTGGCAGGTTTAATTTTATAAAAATGTTTGAATAACTGGAAAACAAGTATTATTTTATGTATAAAACTATTAATTTTAGTTTTTCCTGAAACAAATGTAAATTAAATTTTAGTTTGGTATCTCTGAAACAAAATTGTATTAGTCTTAAGCTGGGAATTAATGTTTAAATTAATTTTACAACAATAATTCAATTTCTGAAATATATTAATAACTATTATTTATACTGGTTGATATTTACAACCAATCTGAAATCTTTGTCTGGAATTCCTAGTTTCTGTAAAAGATAAAATTATGTTCCCGTGGCTGTAATCTGTAACTTATATCAATGATATCTTGGTGCTGCAGGTTATTTATCTGGAATAATCAATTAAGTTTTGATATTCTGGACACGTTCTTCTGGAAAACTGTAAAATAAGAGATAGTTCGGTTTCACTTATTTTCCACCTGGTTATAAATAGTTATATTTGCTTTATTTAATACTTCTACAGGATACGGATGACTTTTTTTTTAGCCCCACGTTGGGTGCCATTTTGTAAGATATATGCTTCTTTTGTGGGTTACACTTACTAATTTCCACTACATGGATTTATTTTTTTAACCTCGGCTAGTCAGGAAGTTTTGGAAGTGGGTGTTTAGATTCTTATATAACTGTTAAACAATTTTTCATACCCAGGTTTAATACATATATCAAAAAAACTAAACTTCTGGTATTATAATATTAACTTAACAAAAAAATGATATTCTGGTAAAATAATTAAATACTTAAGTAAGACAAAATGACGGAAAATAAACGGAATTTCTAATAACAATAATAATGGTTTTCTTCGTACAGCGCCTGGTATTTGGGCAGCCCACAATGTCTCGATGTAGTGCTGGTGTCGTTGAAATGTCGGCGGTAAATCCTAAGATTATAATACTTAGGGAGAGATGGCGGCTGTGTATTTGCGATCGTCGTCGGTTGGTATATTTCCTGTAAACAAACACGTTATAATGTAGTGTTCAAAAAAATAAAATAATGACGGTTTTGTGCTTTGAAAACAAATATAATGTGTTCAGGTGAAAATAATACAAGAGTGTGTGTATACTTCGAAAACAGGAGGATTATTGTTATTTAGACAGGTAAGCTTATTTTGTCTATTATTTTACAATTTAAGAAGTTAGAGCGTATTTCAAATTTCTATCGTGGACAGGCCATTTATTACTTATATATTCTTAAGCAGCGTTTTGAAATAAGGAACAGGTTAAAGAAAAGCCGGCCCTACACGAGATTCTGTTGTTTAAACGATTAGTGTCAGTACAAGTTCGTGTCAGACAACGGTTGTATTTGATTTGTTTATTTACGAGGGTTTGTACACACGGACCAGGGGTGAAAGACTAATTCTAAAATAACTATAATTAATATATACAATCAAATATGCACAAGGGGGGTTAGAAAATATTTGGAATTCGCAATTTTATGTTCGTAATGTTTCATATGATACAGGAAATACTTTCTATAATGTGTTGTTGAAAATTGATAGAGTTCATTCAAAACGGCTAAAATGGTACGGTTGACCTTCGGTTTATTGGTATAAAGAGGATAATTCTTTAAACTCTTAATTGAATGACTACTTATTAGCTATATGGAATTGTATTTTCTTTAAGAATAATTATCTTAAAGTTTTATTTGCTAAAGCGCAAAGAAATTTCTTTAATATATTGGATTTCTTATTACAAAATAGGAATTCTTTTACTTCGAAGTGACCCGTAAAAATTTACTTTCTTTTTTCCTTTTAGTTGTATAAATTTAATGCTTTACGCAATTCAGGTTTTTCGGCAATAATTTGGACTTGTACAGGTGGATTTTCGTGATATACAGGGGGAATAAATTATAACGTGCTGATAGCCAAGCAATGAGCTCGAGCTAAATCAACAAATTCTAGAGATTCTATTTATTCAAAGTTGTAACGGACACTTTGAATATATATAACTATATACAGGGGTTCAGGATATATCTGGAGTTCGCTTATAATCCCGTTAATAGTCAAGCCAATGGGCTCAATAGTCTAAGTTAACGAAATCTCAGAGGTTCTATGTATTCAAAGCTGCAGCGGGCACTTTAAACATATAGAACTATATACAGGGGGTTCAGGATGGGATTTGGAAATTGCCGTTTCTGAGGTTACAGCGCGTGGTCGGACAACCAGACGTGGCTTTTTTATATTAGGCTCATTAACTAGAAAAAGTCCTATAATAGTCCATGTGACCGCCGGTGGTAACCAGCCGATCTACCTAAGACCAGAATAATACGCAAAACCTCTTTAACGTCAATCCATTTCTTAAGGATGGTTTGTTAACAGGAATTTATAGGTATTATTACAACTATTTTCTTAAAAATTGGTTATCCTTCGGAGTGTTAGAACCCTATGGAACAATAAGTTCTATTTAATTCAAATGAAAGTGCTTTAAGAGTGGGTCAGGCCTAATTTCAGGTGTAATAATAAATTATTACAAACGGAGAGGCAGAAGAGAATATTTGTAGAGAAGCATTCTACAAACAGAATAAAAGTGAGTAAATTATGCTAACAATTTCGCTTATGAACCTTGCGAATGAGTGGGGTTTTAGGTAGAAAGTGTCGCTAGGTTTCTGCACATCGTGGAAGTGGGGTATCGGTGCGCACGCAAAAGTGCTGATTATTTACATTTTCAAGAGCTGGAATAAAATGAATTATTATTTAAACATTATCTTAATAATTTTTATTAAAACAACAATTAATTTTTCTCGCCCAACTCTGGTTCATTACAGTGTTTCAGTAATATTTAATTCGTTGCAATAATAACTAACTATGGGAGTATACCAGTTATTTAGAGGTTATGCTTTTGAATTTAAACTTTTACTTAAATTTTGTGGTGAAACAGTTTCTGTAAGTAAACTAATATTTTTCGCTAATGTGCCTTATCTGGATTCATATTTGTTATTCCCAAAAGATGGTAGCATGAAAACGATGATGGAAAGTGTACCACTATGATGATGTGGAAAGCCTTTTCTTTACATTACACTTTTTACCCGTATAGTATGCTAAACTATATTGTATTAAACTGTAATATTGTATAACCAAACAACATACTAGGACCTGCATTGTGACATTAAAATTCCTTGTTAGCGGTTCCAATCAGAACGTTGGCTAGACATCGTATAATATATTTAGCACACCACAAAAGCAGAAGTAGCGCTCACCACCGTGATACCTCGATATTGACATCTACTACAAAAATTTAGACGCTTAAAATACTGTTCCGTTTCCGTTATAACTTATTCATCGCATAGTCCGTCCAATCACTCGGATGGTGATCTGGTGAAAATGTGTGTTGATACATATTTTGGAACCGCGGTTACTCCTATTTTGATAAATCTATATCACCACTTCTCAAAGAAATTTTGCACGGGTAACCCCAATTCGCGTTTCTATTTTCAAAACCCATAAATTTAAAAAAAAGGAGGGCACAACGTGCTACATTAGTGTTCCAATAGTCGCGACTGCTGAGGCAACAAAAATTGTCTCATGTGTACTTCCCAGATATACAAATGAATTGTTTTAATAATTTACTAATTTTTTTGGTCGGGGATTTGTTTTGTGCGCTTGAGGACGATGTAAATAGAAATTTACTGATTTTTTATAACAATAATTTCCTCAAACGGCAATCCCATTCTGAATATTCCAAAAATTATACGTATTTATGTCGTGAAACGTAAATTATTCTTCTTGTAATCAAAAATTATTATTAATTTTGTTAAATACATAAATGAAAAGTTTACCTCGAGTAGGATTTGAACCTATGACCTGTACTTTGCTAGAGTACCGCGCTAACCATCTGCGCCATCGAGATTCAAACCCCAATCGATGCAAATTTTGTCTTTATGTATGTAGTTCCAGAGTACCGCACTAACCATCTGCGCCATCGAGATTCAAGCCCCAATCGATGTAAATTTTGCATCGATTGGGGCTTGAATCTCGATAGCTCAGATGGTGACCGCTGTACTATAGCAAAGTACAGGTCGTAGGTTCAAATCCTACTCGAAGTAAACTTTTTATTTATGTATTTAATAAAATTAATAATAATTTTTAATTAAAAATTTACTTTTGAACTTATTCGTTCATAACAAAACTTATAATAATTTAATATTGGCGAAGTTGCTTTGGTTTGTGTGAATCCTGGCGATGTTGCAGGCTCACATTCCATTAATATAAGTAATTTGATTCTAGTCTCATTAAATTTAGGATTTACATCAGTTCTTCGTACCTAAAGACAAAATTTACATCGAATGGGGCTTGAATCTCGATAGTGCAATTGGTTAGTGCGGCACTCTAGTAAGGTACAGACCGTAGGTTCAAATCCTACTCGAAGTAAACTTTTTATTTGTGTATTTAATAAAATTAATAATAATTTTTAATTACATATTTACCTTTGAACTTATTCGTTCATAACAAAACTTGTAATAAATCAATATTAGTCAAGTTGCTTTGGTATGTGTGAATCCTTGCGATATTGCAGGCTTACAATCCATTAATATAAGCAATTTGATTGTATTCTTCTTGTGTTTTTTCCTTAGTAAGTCGTACACAGTCATCTTCACAAACAGTGGTTGAATGTTGGAGAGAAAGACGTCTTCGGCAGGAACAGCATTGGAAGTCTTCTACACACAGACATGACACAACTTTTATACGCCTAAGATGATTGGTTTCAATATTTGGTCAGTTACTGTAGATTTTATTTATAGGTCACTATTTCCCTAAGCCTGCTCTATGTATACATCTTGGGGTAAGGCAGTGTAGGATCTACTACGGCGTTGCGGGTGCTCTTTTGCTTTCTTAGGATATGTCGCCGACTTTTTTATTTCAGTTCCCTTCGCTACATAAATAACTTGAGAATAGATTAACATAGAAAAACACAACCACTGATCAATGTATTGTATTCCTGGTTACATTATATGAGGAACACAATTAATTTACATCGTCAACGCTTTACTTAATGGGAGTATAAAAGGTGATGGATATCTGGCGGTTTAATCAACTTTCTACTTAAAGTGTAAACCAGAAATTAGAACGCATGGGCGTAATCGTCCTTTTCAGAACATCGACGCTTTTGTTGCTGATAGAATTTGGAGCATCCTGTTATGTTCCGGCGTACATTTTCATATTATGATGTAATACGTTCTAGATTCAACCAGTGTAAAAATGTTAATGCTATACTCGGACAGTTTGGTGGTTTATTTGTAGCGCAATGTTGCAACTATAGGATCACAAGGAGTAAATTGCATCGACAACTTTTATTCACATACACATTCACATAGTGTAAGGTGATAGTAATGGTCCACTAGCTACATGCACTATATAGGGCGTAGCATTCCCTAATTTATTTTAAAAATTGTGTTTAACGGTTAACGGCCGCTACAACAAGCTTGGTAATAAATCTTTGTGATCAAAATGGGTAGGCTTTCCTACTATATTTATAAAGAAGGCAGGGTCGAGGCTACAAGTTCTATAGCGTTACAAAATTGATTAGTATTTGTACTTCTTCAGCAATTTAAGTTAAAATTAAAAGTATTTTATGTTTGCAAAGTTTAAATAATTACATAAAATGTAATTAATCAAGTTACCTACGAGTTTTATTCAACCTGTCATACATTTTGAGTTTAGTTAGGTTTATTCGCCGCACTCGCCGTACGTATTGGGAAAATATTGGACTCACATAATTTAGCAACATTTAATTCACAACGAACCAAAATAAAAAAACAATTTGAATGCAAATTGGATATTTTTTAATCTGTGTAGCTCCAAGTTAAGAACATAGCTGAATAGTAACTTGATAGAAAAGGAAAGTTTGGTAATGATCCTATATAATGTCTCATGGTATTAGTCTAGAAATGTTTAAATGTAAAAATGATATAATTTCTGTTTGCTAGAGCAGGCAACTAACTATACACGAATGAGAATAATGTATGTTCAAGTTGGATGAAAATATTACTAATATTTTAATAAGGATGAATTACTATAGCCTGTCCGGTAGAACTGAACGGGTATCGGATTAACAAGGAGGATTGTCAATATATGGTTCTATTGTACTTGAAACCGCTTAATGCTTTGCTGTCTCGTACTTATTGTACGTGACAAAGAAAGATGGATATATTATGAATAATGCCTCTATTTCTGCCGAACAAAAGCGTTTGCAACTTTCACACATAATGACAAGGCAATAAGAATCAGATGCAGGTAGAATAGAAATTCAATAGGTATAATAAAATGCCAGTGGTTCTCAACACTGCTTTAACATTACATTTAAAATTTATGGAAGAATGCAAGTTTTATAATAAACATTTATAAAAGCCATTCATAATAATGAATATTCGATTAAGTATAGGTATTTCAATTTACATTTAGAAAGTTCATTGTATACCTAAGTATGGTAATGACGTTTTAGTGTACTCAATTACAGATTTTCCAGAAAATGGAAAACAAACAATTCGTGCATTAATATACGAGATGTACGCGAAGAAGGAACACGTAACGTTAAATTCATTATTAAACTTCTTAAAATTGAGAACCGCGTATGAAATAGGAAAAACCAGTTTGGCTCTAGTGTTAAAAATATGGGCTTTAAATTCCAAAAACCAACAATAGACGCGGTTTGTGAACAAAGCCACATTGTCGCCAAAGAAACGTTTTTCTGAGAAAGTATCTCAAAATCTTAACTCCGAAAGTTCGAGACAGTTTGTTTTACAGACGAAACGTGGATATTTAGTAAAGGTAGTACGTCAAAATGTACTTGGCAAGATAACAGTGCAAAGAGTTTACATCAACCGAACAAATCATCAGATGGAAAACGATTTATTATCATTGAAGCAGGTAACAGAAACGGTTTTATCGACGGAAGTCAATTAATTTTCGGTACAAAATAAATCATTAGATTATCACGATAATATGAACGCAGAATTGTTCGAAAAATGGTTTGAGGAATCACTTTTACAAAAATTAGAGGAACCATCAATAATTGTCCTTGACAATGCGAGTTATCATTCTCGAAAGGCAGAGAAATATGTAAATATGTAATCGATGAGCTAGCTCTATCATATGGACATGAAGTTTTGCGCCTGCCCCGTATCATTGCCATTTCAATCCAATTGAGTTGGTATGGGGCATTACTAAGAACAAATACGACAAAAGTATCGTTGCGACATCCGGAAAGACGAAGATGTTCTTAATACGTGGAACGACGCATTAAAAACAGTTAGTGCGGAAATATGGCAAAAATGTATTGATCATACGGATAAAATAATTAAAGATACTTTTGTTAATGAAGAGATTGTGGATGAAGTAAGACCTCTTATTTTCACAGTTAACACTGAAGAAAGTGATGACGATGATCTTTTCCAAGATTTGGATGACTCAGGAAGTGATGAATCTGAAGCCGAATGACAATTATAATTTTTACATTTAATTATAAAAGTATATCTTTGTAATTTAATTAATATTTACTAACTATAATAAAAATGTATTTGTTATTGTTGTTATAAGTATAAGTGAAAGGTGTCAATTGAAATTACTTATAGGTAATTAGTAATCGATTATTATTTTTATTATACAAAAGTTGCATTTCTTCACAAATTATATAATGTTAAAGCAGTGTTGAGAACCACTGGCATTTTATTATACCTATTGAATTTCTATTCTACCTGCATCTGATTCTTATTGCCTTGTCATTATGTGTGAAAGTTGCACGCTTTTGTTCGGCAGAAATAGAGGCATTATTCATAATATATCCATCTTTCTTTGTCACGTACAATAAGTACGAGACAGCAAAGCATTAAGGCGGTTTCAAGCACAATAGAACCATATATTGACAATCCTCCTTGTTAATCCGATACCCGTTCAGTTCTACCGGACAGGCTTATTATATTATTTATTGCAAACACATTATGGTAATGTCAAGTCCGTCCGTTCGTCCGTCTGTACAAGTACTAACAAAGGTTAAAATAAAAAAACACGTTCAGATATATATGTATGCAATATATGTATATATATATATATATATATATATATATATATATATATATTGAGATGTTCAGAAAGAAGTAAAAGAAGGATCGGACAGTTTGAATGACAATTTAGTAATAAAAAGGGGTGATTTCAAGCTCGATACATGTGCGAGACACTGTTTTATAGAAATCTGGTTCACGATGTGTTTAAAATAGATTTGTTTTGTATAAATTAGTCTGAATATTATTTACATAATTTGGTTTCATCATAAAAAGCATTGTGCTACCAACAAAAATGTCAAGAATGTTAAATACACCTATTTTCGTAAAGTCAATTTAGTATTTCATTTATTTCAATAAAAGTCAATTTTTCGAGGGTATTTTGGCAAGTGAACACTTTACAGGTGTTTAAACATAAATTGTATAGTTAGGATTATGTTAAGGATATTGTATAAATAGTTTTCGAAAGCAGGAAATGTAAAAATTTCATAAAAGGGTTATAATATGGACATTTTAGACATTTTTTTCACATATTTCTGGAAGCAACTCAGTGACGAACATTGTGATGTAAGTTTAACAGCAAGAACAATGCTTAGAACAATTTAGCATAAAGACATTCATAGTGATATACATTTTTATAATGAAAATTTCAGTAAGTGTGTTAGACGAAGAGACTTTTTTTAATGCAACAATATATGACTTAATGCATTAGAAATGTATAGTGAAAATAATAAAGACAAGTCTTACAAACCTCTAACATGACATTTTGTGTGATAAAAACGTTTTTAAATATGTTATTTCCAATTTTAGATTTAAGTTTGGTTAGGTTATAATTTCTAGGTTTTTTCCATAATTTTATAGTTTTTTCATATTATTAGGCTTTAATTTTGCTCTTAAAGCAATTAATAGGAGTTCTTTCTCAGTATCTCACAGTTTTTATAAGGATACATTGCTTTTCACCGCAAAATTGTGTGAAATTTGAGGTAAATTTAGAAAATTTTTACATAATCTTAAAATTCCTTTAAATTCGATATTTCTAACACTAAAAGTATGTTTCCTTATGTAAAATTTTCTCAGAATTTCGTTTATGTAATTAGATTAAGTGTAGCTTGTAAGTTTAAATAGTTATAAGCATATTCAATTTAGATTAAGTGATTTCGTATATTATTTTTAGGAACCATAGCTTGTTAGGTGTCTTTTTGTTCGAAATTTTATGTAGTTTGTATTTCTGTTGTTAGTTTTTAAATTCGTTAATGTATAAGAAAGTTATGGTCAAATTTCCATTTTAGTCCAAATTTGTAAATGTTTCAACCAATCAGAGCCTTAGTTACTTAGGTAATATGGCTGAAAAAAAATTGAATTTTTAGTAACAACCAAAAAGGTATAAAAGGAATTGCCCTTGGAAGTCCTGAGCTCTCTAGAATTTGTTAAAATTTAAAAAAAAGGTTAAAGCAGTGTTGTGCATTTGTGAAAAAAGTAAGTTTTCATAATCTAATTTAATCATCGTAAAGAAAGTTATATTTACGAAGAAAATAATTCGAGAGCAATTGTTTTTATACCGGCGATTAAATAAAATAGTTCGGTCTCCGATACCTGCTAGTTTTCGGAAAATATTGTACGAGTTTAATTTGTGTTACGATTTTGTTAAGAGTTTTTCGTGCTATCATATTTAATTTAATTCCATTCTACCAAATTAAAATCACATTTATTTGGTTATTGATGTTTTATTTCTGGGTACAATTTCTTCTAAATAAAATAAATTTGATCCGGCATCTAAAATAAAAGTGAGATAATAACAAAATTTTGGACAACATTTAAACATTTCTTTTTAAACCGATAACAATCAATAAGTTTTAATTTATTTAAATAAAAGAAAATTTTACCAAATTTAAAATAAGTGACTGGAGTATTGCCGATTTGGAAAGAAACATCATTAGTTTTTGGAAGTTGCTGTCATCGACAATCCAAGTACCGGTCAGCTGCATATGGATGTATGGTAATAACTAGAATCGAGTGGAAAGTGCCTGCATCAATTTGGAACTACTCGAAGACATCAATTTGCATTGAGGACAGTATATGTGAGTCACATTTTTTGTATATAACCCTATTTATTGTGGACATTTATTTGGTAAATTTCCTGCAAATTTATTATTCATTAGATATATGTATTGGTATAGAATTTCAAACAATTACTTGTATAAACACTTGTAAAGCAAACAAAATTTTAAATTATTTTCATTCTGAACATAAACAGTAAATTTCCAAATTATTATTTGACAATTTTGACATTATTACTTCACTTAATTACATTACAACGCATGCGTTGGAAGTAAATTATATTCAGAATAATTCTTATACATTTGTAATAATTTTATAAAGTGTAAATCTTATACACACATCCAGATTAAATTTAGTTTTCCAAACTAAATACCTTTGATCCCTATCCCCAAATTTGAGATTGAGCTAGTTCGGTGCAAAGTTAAATTCATTAATCATATAATTATCATCTCGCCATTTAAATTTATTATCCAACTAAATATTTTATTCCCCTCAAAATTTAATTTAAATATTTCCAATAATTTAATCAATTCATATAACTACATATAATTTAATCTAATTTAAATATTTAGCCATTAAATATATATATATATATATATATATATATATATATATATATATATATATATATATATATATATATATATATATATACTAGCGAACGATTTCACGCAGACATACGCAGCTTTTCCCGTATTTTACGGCGAGATGCACCTATGTCCAATATGTGAATGTTATACATTTCCGACGATCACATGGGAATGCCTTCAACGTTCAATGAATCAATATTATGAAGTTACCATGACCCCAAGTATTATGACCAACCCCCTATCGATTGCCCACCTCAAAGTGATAAAGAGTTCGTTTTCACAATTAGTTTCCTATCCAAATTGGGAGAGGGAATAGGGATGGATTTTTAAAAAGGGTATGCATACATAGTACTCTAATGACATCTCTCGACGAAAAGCATGATTTTCCTCCAACAATTCCTAAGCGGTACATCATAGATACGACCACTCGGAAATCTCGCAACAACACCACCGGATTGCATGACCCTGGCCGCCCCCCTGAGAATGAAAAAGAGTTTGGCATCCATACTAAATTGTAAGGGGGAATTTTTTTAATGTTCCAAGGTATGCCTGTATGATACTCTAATACAGGGTCTCGCCGCGTGGAATGATTCCCTAGCAACTGTCACCCATGCCTTTTATTGGTATTGATTAAGGTTTTATCTTACATATATTGAATACAATTGCATCTGCTGCGAAAATCTACAAGCTTCTCATCGATTGTCGCATTGACCTGTAGTGAGCAACACTATTGTCAACGAACATTTTGAAAATCTTCGTAACTCATGTAGGTCACTATCAAGCTTAGTATGCGGTCATCAAAGAGACACTCCCATACTCCCATTCCTCTGGCTTTGCCAATACCTTCTAGAAAGCGCACAAGCAAATTTTCCTTTCCAACTTTGCAAGGGTGTTTTTTTTCAACAATTTTTTACGAAGGTTTCTCCGTTCTTCCTTCTGGTAGCGACACCATTTACATATTCATGGTCTGACGCAGTACTTTCGTCCGTATTGCTTTCTTTACTGTTTGAATTCATATCTCTTTCTTTATGTGTTCGGAGCAACTCTTCGGAAATCTCTTCAGTTGTATCATCGTCGTCGTTTAGAAGGAGCCTTTGACGTTTTAATACATCTGATTAATCGTTTTACTTTCTTTCTGATGCCATAATTAACTGTGAAAAGTAAAATCGAGATTTGTAACGAAAAATTTCAGATAAGAAGAATAGTTGCAATTAAAATTGTATTAATTTTTCAAGTTTGACAAAATTGTTTCAGCATTTCTAAAAATTTTAATATTACTACTGACGAAGATAACTGTAAGTTATCGAAACGCTTAGATTGTATAATTTAACATACACCATTAAAAAACCGAAAAAAGATAAGTAATATATTATGTGTAACAATACTGAAAGTTTACATTTTCAGAAGTTAGATTATTGTTTAATTTCTTCAGGTACACGTACAAAATAGTAATAGGTGTTCTAATTGGCACTACAAACATAACACTTGCATAAATTAGCTAAATATATACACAGAATTATGAAACTTATATGAATTGTTGCGGCGTATTTCTCATGGCATTCAAACTGTTCCCCGCACTGGGTTCATACGAATAATGAGATTAAACCTACCCTCGGACAGAAAGTTAGACAGCACCACCAAGTTACTTCCCATTCAATAGCAATAAGAGCTACCTGCATGTATTCTTCATAGATGCTCGACTACTGGAAGGTTAACTGTTCAAATCTTTGTTAAATAGTAAATAAAATGAATCCTTAGCATCTCAGTCCCTAGAATTACTTGTTGGGGACTGTATGTCAATGCCCCACCATTCTTAAGTGTTGTCGCATTTTATTTACACACAGTAAGAAAACGTCGCAAAATCCACCTTTGTAATGGAGGCATTACAAACTCGAATTTCGCGCTGTTATATGAAATTAAATGGTTATTGGCTATTTGTATTCGAACATAATTAATAATTAATAGTAAGATAAAAACCTTGATGAGTACTTTCATAGTAAATTGGAAAGCTTTTAAATATACGCGGCAATTTTGCGGATACGACTGTTTTGTAAAATGGAGCATGTAGAAACGCTGTTATAATGATGCGTATTTGTTAGTCAGTCGCGCCAAGTAACCGATCAAGAAAAGTCACCTCTAGTAAGCAATGGGTGTTGGTTGAAAAGCGATTGCTGCAGCTTGATTTATGCTGCAATTAAAATTGTGAATTTATAACGAAGAGTCAATTAGTATTGTGTTAAGAGAATATAAGTGATATTTTCCGTATCAGTGAGAAAGAAAATCTAAAACGAATTAAATTGTAAATGCTATCAAGTTGGTGGTAATAAAAAGATTGCGCAATAATTTACAATAGCGTTTTAAGTGCGTATTGAAAGTGTTCCAAGTTGATGTTTTGATAGCGAGTGTTAAATGTACAATAACACAATCGACCCAGTTAATAGATCGATATATAAAGTATAATAACAAAAAAACATTGATAATTAAAGCATGGTTTCTTCGCAGCTCGCGTGCGGTTTGTTGCGCACGCCGATTGTAATTAAAACAATTAAGCAAAAACTGTAGTGTAAATATATCGAGCAATTATTTACTAAATTATTAACTGATGAAAGAAAACTAGAATCGTATTCATCTTCAACAAAGATCCAAAGAAGATAGTGAAAAGAACAAAGAGAGCAAGGCGCCAGCAGGCTATAACCTATGTGAGGCCTCTTCACCGGTCCGAGGGACGCATTACATCACCAGTTCGAACAAAGTGATAACGAGTAAGAATCTTTCGATAGTATAAATAAACGAAAATTGGTGTGTTTTATTTATTTCTAAATTTATGTTTGGATACAAATACTGAACGAAAATGTATTCGTTGATCATCTGTAAATGATTGTTTTTGCATGTTAATATTAAGAAAAATACTAACATAGAATTAGAATCATTTTTATATAATGCTGTAAACAAAACAGTCTGCTTATAGAATTTGACTTAATTAAATATTATCACCTTTGATTCATTTTATTATTGACTGTTGCAAATCTTAAAAGCTTATACAAAGACTGCATGCGTAAATACTGAAAAAAACGCGTTCAATTAATTGTAAGGTACAGGTAATTAATAACATCAGATTGAGAATAATTTTGATGAATGATAACGATAACCACTTAACCCATTGTTAAGCTAACTGGAGCGTCCCGATAAAAGGAAAAAGGGAATTTGTTGAGTAATTATTAAAGTTCATTTACACGAACAGAAATGTGATAACAATAAAAGTAGTGTAGTTAATTAACGTTATCATTATAAATTAAAACCAATTAGTTAATGTTGAATCATTTCACATTTTCAAAAAAAAATATAACATTTTTACTCAATGATTTTGGTAAATTGTAAAGGATTGAAAAAGTACTCAAATATTATTCATTGAGACCAGGTGAATGTAAGCAAGGTAATAATCGCAGGTAATACGCTTGTCACAAAACAATCCCCGACGTGGGAACCATTACAAAATAGCCCCCAAAAGAATGACGAACAAAGAAAACTATTACAAAATGGTGCCCAAATGTGAGGCCCATTACAAAATGGCGCCCAAATGTGAGGCCCATAACACCTTTGTCTTTTAATGTTGCGCAAACAAGCACCCCTTTGTTAATATCTTGCTAATCTCTAATTCGCCATGTGAGGTATGGTCAACACGTTTGTTCGATATACTGATAATAAATCAAAATATTCAACGTAGCAAATATTACATTACGTAGTTTTACCCATTTCACAGTTAGAAAAAGTATCTGCATATTTGAACAGATTTTTACAGCCCAGCGGTTGCAATATTAGTAATAAAGCAAACAATAATTTCAATTTATGTGTATGTGTATATGTTATTTAAGAGTTATATAAAAGAGTTATCAGTATGAAGGCGGCAATGTGTAACATGACTTTATTGTGCATTATCCCTTCTCGTCTTAACACATGTACTTCTAAGGAGTCGCATACCCATGGCATTTATTTTGCTTTCATGCTTTATTGGACAAACCCATGTCTCGCTTCCATACAGTACTGATGGGACATATACGCCATTATAGACTGCTCGTTTCGCAGGTTGGCTCAAGCTTTCGTTTCTCATTATTGTCCACACACTTCCAATACCTTTCCTTCCCGCCAATCTCGCCATCCATTGTACCATCTGCAGTAAGAATTCTACACAGATCCACTTGTTTTACAATTTCATCTTGCAGAGTAAATACTGAACACCATAATATTACTTTCATTCACTTTTAGTTTTAGGTACATTATCTCACAGACTATAACAAACTTCCTCAGAGCAGTTTGTAGCTCATCCGCACTCTCACTTAATGACTGTGTCATCTGTATAAACGAGAACTCATACTTTTATGTCACCAACTCTACACCATTTGTATCGGTACATGCTTGCCTAACACATTTATCCATGTATACATTTAACAACCACGGTGAAATCACATTTTTCAAGCTTATCTATGCACTTTCAACGTCAGTATCATTTATTTGTTTATGTCGCACTGTTTCAATCACATTCAACTCTTTACTCTGCATCTGCTCCATTATCTACTAGTTTGTCTATCATAATTCTGGACGTTCCCACGTTTGCTTTTTCTTATCTAGACCCACTTTTGTCCTAAACACACTCTCGATACAACCAAAAAGTGGTCCGATCCACACTACGATTCTCGGGTTACTTTTGTATCTATTTTTAACATTAAGGCTTATAAAACGAATCTTTATGACAACGGTTATGTTTGTGTATTGATATATATATATATATATATATATATATATATATATATATATATATATACGTATACATATCAGTTATATAACATTAAGTAGAAACTGACCGCTTACTTCAATCTTAATCTGTACATTATTTTTTACGAATCACATCATGCAAGTTTTGAATTTTTATACTGCTATCACAAGTAAGTATTTTATGATTGTTTTATATGCCCTGCACTACCGTGTAACAGAATATGTGACTTCATTAGTTTTCTATATGTCTATGTTATTCGTTTACGTGTTTGAGTATTGGCGCTTTTAGTTTACTTTACGATTATATGAGTTTTAACACTCGTTAAAAGGAACCCTATTTTTTTCGTGGAACTTCAATGCTATAGTAATCCTAAATACTATTTGCATTCTTTTATTCTATAAGCCATTTAACACGTACTAAAGTTCTACTGGTTCGGTCATTATTTGTTTGTTATTAATTTAAATTTGGAACTTGCTTTAGCAATTATATAGAAATACAACAAAATACAATAGAAAAACAATATAAACACAATAGAAGTACAATAGAAATACAATAGAAATACAGCAGAAATACAATAGAAATACAATAGAAATAAAATAGAAACACAATATCTCTATATCTCAAATTTTTTTCGACGAATTCAAGATGTTAAAGATGGGTATAAGTCAAACGAAAATAGATTTTTGCTGCAAAAAATTCGTTTAGGTGAATTGGAAACTGAAATGCAAAAGGTATTTGGTTGCCATAAAGATAGATTATCAGGGATGAGAAAATGTGAAGCAAGAAGGTGGAAAAGGGGTGAGAAATTTATGGATTACTATCAAAACAAAATTATGTTAGGAAATAAGTTAAGCTTACCTGATGAAGAACTTATTCCAGGCATTATTGATGGATTTGACAATTTGACACGTCACACTCAAGCACGTATGTCTAGGCTACAAACGTTCGAAGATTTAATTAGTGTTATGAGCGAAGTATGTAATAGTGATATAGCCGAAGTGTGACTGCTAGGAAGTATCATCCTTGCGAGTTGAAAGTTATGGTTAATTAAGCAAAAGCCTTTGCCCCTCATAGCCTAGTTAGGTGTTACAATTGTAATTAGACAGACCATGTTATGACAGCTTGTCCGAAACCGAAAATAATTCGTAGTTCATGCTACATTTGTGGGGAGCAGGATCACCAACAGAAATATTGTCCTAGTCAGAAGTCAAAGAGACAAGGCAGAGCACAAGAAAGAAGCAGTATATCGCAAGGCTCGAAGACAGCTGATGGTGATATGCTATTAGTTCAACCAGATCCAGTAACGACATGGTTTATTGCGTTGTTATTAAATTTTGTTTAAGTACAATTTTAGATTCAGGCAGTGCTATCTCACATTGTTAGAAGGAAAACAGTATAGTTTAGAAAATGCTAGCAATAATTTTAATTCTGCAGGTATTAATACTAAGATTAGAAATGTTAGGTTTGAGAGAAGCAAGTGTTACTACAGCTGACATTACAGTTAATGACGTTACATTTCATGTTGTTCCGTGTAAAACGATTACATTTGATTGTCTGTTAGGTAGAGACTTTATGAATAGGTTAGATTTAAATATTCTGTATTGTAAGTGTTTTTGTAACTGTGGTTTATATATTAATTGGGTTAGTCGGCCTATTTCCACAGTTTTGTTCGCTTTTTAACGTGACGTTTCGGAAGCGGACTCAGGCTTTCCGCACTTGAGTCGAATTTTTTCTCAAGCACTTGACTACTCTCAGATTCGAACTTGGTACCATTGAGTTGTGAGTCTAACACCTTTACCGCTGTGCCACTGAGTAATCCAATATATATTTTTAGAACTTATATATATATATATATATATATATATATATATATATATATATATATTGAACTTTTCGTGGTTGCGCAGTAGTTTATTGAGCATGTTGCCCCGTAACCTATTGCGCCGATGTGTTGCACTTAAGCTCTTCAACAAATATATTTAAATATTTGTTATTCAGGTAATTCTGTGACTGTCAATTTACGTAATAGGTCAGATAATTTCGGTGAAGCTGCTATGGAATTTATGTCAATAAATTATGTTGAACCAAATGAGATACTGAAATCGCAATTGGATCAAACCTGGATAGTAAAGAAAAGGTATACATTCAACATTTATTTATTGAACGATATATTAAACCCATTCGACCTTTTAAGCCCGAAATATAATTTTAAATGATCATTAAGGTACCGTCAAATCATATACCTTTCTTTTAAATACCTAGACGTTTATCATTTAACGATAAGGAAAAACTAAATGAAATCATTAATGAGTCGTTGCAATCTGGAATTATTCAGAAAAGTACATCACAGTATACTTCCGTAAAAAGGAAAATTGCAGTAAGTGACCAAATGTGTAAATTGAGTAAATCCGGCTTTAATGAAAGTGTATGAGTTCTGAAATTAGTAATTTTTTAGAAAATAAGTTATTCTGAAATTCCTAGTGCAAGCTGAAAAAAATTACATGCTCCTCTTTGCCTCAACTTGTGATATGGAACTTTCTATTATTTTTATAAGTAAGTAATCCAAATTGAATGCTAAGGTGCAACAAATTTATTGAATAGCGAAACAATGAAAATGTTAGTTATTCTAAATACAAAATTATATCTTCCGCTTCGTTTTCATGCAAATCTATCCAGAAATCGTTTCTAGTTGCTGTTATGGGCGTTTACTCCTCTTGGTCCGCTTCCACTCCTAAGTTTTTGTGCCATTTCAAGTTTATATTTGCTTTTTAAGAAGTCAAATTCTTTAAAACTAGTGTCTGTCATATCTGATTTGTAAAACAAACAGCGTGAATTTTGTTGAGATTGAACAACAGACATGTCAGCAAGAAGAAGTCGTTTTTGCTTCTGACTATTTATCTTTGATTTGGAATCTCCACTGGTCCACGCTAAAATATCTTTGTTTTCATGAAGGAAGGGAAGGTCACGTATTTCATTGCCTCTCCAAGGGGTGAGCTGTTTGAGCTTTCCAAGTTGCTTCAGCCACAATCATGGAGTGCCAGCATACATACATACATTACGGATACAGAGTTAGTATAAAGTATGCAACACCCTGAGTATCTCCTCAACGGTTTATTATTTTTAATTTTTTTTTAATTTTTAAATTTTAAATATTTTTAAAATTGGGCATTCCCTTCTAAAAAGATCCAAGGAATCCAAAATGCAATCAGATTTACTGTATCATTTCCGGTTACACCGGAAATAAATGTCAACTTTGTCATTTTAAATGGAACACTGTATGTTTTTACATTTTTGAATTGCTTGTTTAATTTTGGATACAGTGAACCTCTACTTTCATATTTTATTCCCCGGCAACATGTTTTCGAGAAGTGTTGTAAAATTGTTACGATTATCAATGTACTTGGGTTATTACTAATGAAAACAAATCTTGAAAACTCGGAAACTTAACAATTTATTAATTTTAACAAAAATAACATGAATTACAAAAATTATAATAAATGTTCAATATTACACCCTTCTGCTATCTGACAATATCCTAAACAGTCTTTAAATTCTTGCAAAGAATTTTGCAAAAATTCGTTCGGAATTTGTAGTAATAAGTTTCTTATGCGTAACACTAACTCATTTAAATTTGTGGATCTACTTCTGTATGTTTTATTTTCCAAATAACCCCACAGAAAAAAATCGAGAGGTGTTAGATCAATTTTATTTAAAAATAATAAACCGTTGAGGAGTACTCAGGGGGTTCCATACTTTATACTAACTCTTGTATGCACGGTGGGATTAAGGATGGGTGTGGTCAGGATCGGAAGGAACGGAGTTAGGGTTCCGAGGGGGAAAATACTACCCCATCGGCCTAAGTAGTCGCACATGGTGTGCATGTACGAAGTGACCATGCCGCTACATGTGTATGAGGAACATCCCCAGAAAAAACCTCATACAAGGTAGACGATAACGGGAATCGAATACTAAGCAGATCGTGTCACCACTACTCTACCAGCTCTGTTTCCATACATATTACTCTCATTTGTTTAGAATTTGAACTTTCAACAGCCTTAACAAAGTCATTCAAATCAAAGATATTTTTCATATATTTCATGCTCAACTCTACACCATGATGTACCGAATCAGCACTCATGAATGTATGACCAGCTTCAAAAAATTTTAAAGTAATATCTTCAGCGGCTATTATGTTTGAATTCATCAGTGTAATTAATGAAGTGAATAGGCACCAATTTTTGTTTTGGGCAGAACAGTTGTCTACCCAGTAAATCACATGAAAAGTATCTCTTTCTTCTTTCATGGATTTGTAATAATCAGATGTTATTTCTTCTGATTTTCGTCCAGCCATTCCCTCATGCCATACAATTGATATGTGCTTTTCTTTTACTTTTTCTGCTTTGGTCTTCCATTATCGCAAAAGTCTGATGAAAGGCTATAATTCTTGGAGTGAAACTCGCAGTTTTACTTTCCGGGTATCCTAGGAAACCTATTGGAGATGATCACTACGTACGGTTATTTCAGTCACATTGACCGTTTCCTTAATATCCTTTCGGTACTCATTCCTTGAAATCTTGGATCGATCTGCATCCTGCAGAAATGTTTTGCATTGATGGCAACTATTGTCAAAATGCTTTGTACACAACGATTGTGCACAACGATGACATAATCCTTGTAGCAGCTGCCTTCACAAATCTTGTTTGTATCTATTGCACCAACATTTTCACCTTCTTCATTCTTGTCGCTTGAAGGGGACGGGGCTACTAATAAAATATTGTTGGATCTGAACTTTTCACTTTGTCGTGAATTTTTATATGCTAAATTTGAACTGTGTGCACATCCTATTCTTCGTTGCCTAATTTAGTAAAGCTTGTGTTCATTTCTGAAACACTTTGTCATCAGGCTAACGTGTATTAAAATCTTGAAACATACCCGTTATTTTAATATCGCTTGGCAGATTAGGCGTATGTTTCCTGCGATTCTGAGTAAGGCATGGGTTGAAGAGCGATATATGTTGTCTTATAATATCACGATCGCGGTTAATCGCTGGAACATGACACCCACGTGAATATAATTTTGGTACAATCGACCCAATGGGAGTAGTAATGATTCTATCGTTTTTTTATATAATCCAAGACAAAGGTTTTACATACCTTTTCGAAGTTTCCTTGTTCATTTGTAAAACAATGAACTAGAGTTTTATTCCGTTTGCTTATTGCTTTTTTTGTTATTTTACGTTTCTTTTCTTTCAGAATTATTCTGCTGTGCACCCACGCCCTTCTTCCGTTATAATTCATTTTGTAAAATTCTTCCCAAATAGAATATCTTATTTGTTGGGGAATTTTATTAATACAATATTCTTTGCAATTACATGGGCTTCTCAAGCGATGACGTGCTTTATCGCTTGCAATTCTTCCTGAAACCTTGTGAACTCTTTTTTTGGATTTGTTTTTCTCCGAAGTAGTAGCCGCAGTTTCATCCTTATCGTGTACATACCCTTCCTCATTTTCGTCAGTACTGCTGCGTGAGAAATCTGAAGCACTAAAATCGGGATCAACAACCGAATCATCATCTTCCTCGGTCTGTACCGTTTTCTTGAAACCAAAATACATATTACTTTATTACATGTATCTACACAATAATATTAATCATCTTAGTAACAGAATGGTTTTCATCGACAACGATTGTTGCACTTTGTTGTACAAGTTCAAAATTATTTTTTCCTTTTGAAGAATTTCACCTTAAATACAAAATTCTTAATGTAAGAACAGCTTAAACGTGGCCAATTATTTTTATACAGCTGTTTAATGATAAAGGATATCATACCTTCACTATTTAGTGACGTAGAGTTTCCATCAGATTTTGTTCCTTGCGCGCTTCGTCTTGTCTAGCAAGAGCAACCATCTTAAGGCACTCGAGAGCTGTAACTCATTTTGCACCAATTTTTTTAAATTGACAAACTTAACATGCAACATACAATAGCATTTAAATAATACACAGTTACAGTTCACCTACTAACCATTATTGAAATCATACACGTAAATATCTTATAGATAAGACGTGACTAACAACGCATATGCTGTAAAATTTGCAAACAAATACAGTAACTCTAACTGCTTTATTTAAGTACAGACTACTCTTTACCTTACCTTTAAAAAATAAACTTGGGTAGTTATGATGCTTACTGCTATACTAATTTATTCTGTAACCAAGTGTACAATTAAAATGATACTCCCTGGAAAGTTCGGTCACTTACTGCTCATTGGTCCAAGCTAATTAACTCATTTTGACCCATAATGTCACTTACTGCTGTTTACCTTTTTAGGGCGGTGCAGTTCACGAGTTGTATTGGTACGTAACAAATCTGGAAACTTTCGCGTATGTATTGATTTTAGAACTTTAAATAAGATGACGTTGCGTGATAATTGTCCATTACCGATAATTGAAGATCAATTAATTCATTTAAGAGATAAACATTACTTTACGTCTTTAGATTTAAAAAGTGATTTTCATCATATTAGCCTAAGTACAGTTTTAATTCAATTTACAGGTTTTGTCACTCCTTTTGGACAATATGAATATTTGAAAATGACATACGGTTTAAGAAATAGTCCCCCTGTGTTTATGCATTATATACATTTGAGTTAATAGAGCAACACAAGATTCTAATTTATATAGATGACATTTTGATAGCAACAAAAACTATAGAGGACAATTTAGACACCCTTAGCAAAGTATTTGACTTGTTAGCCAGGAATAAGTTATTATTACAGCTAAAAAAATGTTCTTTTTTTATGAATGAAACGGTGTCTTTATGTTACAAAGCAACATGTAATGTTAATGTTAGTCCAAGCAATCAACACATAAAAGAAATAGAAAATTATCTTATGCCAGTAAATTTAAAACAATTGTACAGCTTTATAGGTTTAGCGTCCTACTTCAGAAAGTTTATACCCAATGTTTCTTGTCTAGCAAAAGAAAAGATTCAAAATTCATTTGTGATCAACGTCATATGGAATCGTTTGGAATAATTAAATCTTTATTATCAAAACAACCAGTCCAAATATCATAGTTTCGAACTTGAAATGCTTGCAATTGTAAATGCATTAAACTGTTTTAGAATATATGTACAAGGAGTTCTATTTACAATAGTTACGGATTGTAATAGCGTGAAATTAACTTTACAAAGGAAATATGTTAATCCGAGGATATTTAGGTAATCACTTACTTTAGAAAATTATGATTACATTCTTGAGTACCGTGATCATACTAAGATGCGACATGTTGATGCATCAAGAAGATGTTATATATTGTGAATTGAATAATTGAAGAAACTAGCCTATAGTCTGTCTAAACCTCCAAATTCAGTACGGGTTCTTATGGAATAACTATCTCTTTTACAATCTTTAGTCATTTCTAAATAACGGTACCCTCGCTCTTCATAGCGATGTTGTCAAACGTAAAATGTAATTCAGTAACAAATCAATATCAACTCCGTGTACTGTCAAATTTATTGCTTGCTTCTTCTACGATATTTATCGAATTAAGCTAACTCAATTTATTAAAAATCGTTCTTTTCAGAACGCCTACATCCCATGCACGCGTTTTATAAGGTGATGATGAATAATTTCTATAATTGTATGATTGAGGTTATTTTGTAGAATTTTGTATCATATGGAGATGGAAGCTGAATGTGGCCCTGCAAACATAAAACGATATAAAACTGTTATTTTGTTTATATACTGCAAACTCCTTCCGTATGTAAAGGATAAAGTTACCATTTGCTCATGCTGTTACTTACAATTCCATGTACAGGGTAATCTAACCCATCATATTGCCATGTACGCCTACTACGCTTAAAAACACAATTCAGAGATTCGATTTGTATAGATTAAGGATAGTCTTTTTCGGTATATTCATAAGTAAATTGTAGATTTATATAAATTTGTACTGCATTGTACATATTTTTATTAATTTTGGGGTTAGAAATTGTATTTCTCGTACCGTAGATATAGCATTATGATAACCGTAATACGGTATTATAGGTGCAGTAATCTATTGGCATAATAAGTTTGGCAATTGTGCACTGTTTTCCTATAAGCCCGATACTGAATTTGAAGGTCTGGACGCGAATAAGAAGATAATTTATGTATTAAGCAGAATCAGTATTCTGACATTAACACTTTACGTCACCCTTTAGAGAATAGTGAACATAAACACTATGAATTAAGAAATGGTGTTGTTTTCCGTAAATTTGATAACAAGTTGTTATTTTACGTTCCAGTTCGATGATAAATGAAGTACTGAGGATGTCATGGGGAATATAGACACATTGGTATAGATACAACCATTGAATTTATTGGTAGATCGTTTTGGTTCCCTAAATGGTGTACGATTTGACACGGTCGATCACTGTGGTCCGTTAGAGAAAAGTAGCATTTATTTAGCATAATTGATGGATTTGCAAAATTCATAATGATTTGACCATGTAAAAGTACAAATTCAAATGAGGTGATTAAACATATATGATAGTTATTGTAAGCTTAAATATAAACCATCATTTGATTGCTGTGGGAACTCCCAGAGCAAATGGCCAGATTGAAATATATCATAGTGTTATTATATCTATGATTGGGAAGTTAAGCAGTAGTTCACATAAATGGAATGAAGTTTTAAGTAGAGTTTTCATTAAACCATACTTTAAATCGGTCCAATGGAGAAACTCCAGCAAAATTACTTTTTGGCATTAATCAAAGAGATATCGTTAGTGAGGATTTTAAAGAAATTTTCAGTGATTTATAACATTGCGATTTAGAAACAACTAGATTACTCGTAAGTAGAACTGGGGCACCTTCCCCGCCATTTTGGATTTTGACGTCACAAGTCCGTCCACCTGGGAGACCGTATTTTCCACCCCTATGGTTTCTTTTAGGAGGCCTTTTTCAACCCCTTTATGGAATTTTCATCCCTAATTATGGTCTTTTTGACAGCAATTTTTTTGTCGGCCTTATTTTGTTTTCTTTTTGGAGGCCTTTTCATCCCCTTGATGGAATTAGAGCCCTTTTGATTGTGTTAAGAACCTTTTTGTCGGTTCACACCTATGGCTTCTTTTCGGCGGTCATTTTTTACCCCTTTAGGGAATTTTCACCCTAATTTGGTTGTATTAAGAGCCTCTTTGGCAGTTTAGCCCCTGGAAGGTAGGCAAATGCGTGCGCATACAATGTTCTAATAAGAGGCCCTAATGCTACCTCATAAGACAGATATAAAAAGTTGTGTTAGGTCTGTTAAATCAACTAAACAAAATCTTTTATTATAAAACACTTGTCATTATCGCTATATGTCTCTGTGCTTTATTAGAATACAATGTTTACGACAGAGGATAATTATGCAACGTCTTTATAATAAATCCTATTACAAAACTCACGTTGTAAAACTAGAAAATGTTAATTGATTGCTTACTTAATTAGGTACTCGTTTGTTTAAAGCAATTTGTATGTACATATACAATATAAAAAGCACAGTTTGAAGACTGTCATTTATTTATAACACCAAGGTGATATTTTGTTTGTATACAATATGAAAAATTGATGAAGTCTGACTTTTACGCGATCAATGTGAAAATCATATTTTGTTAAAGCATGTACAATATAAATTCTAAATACGACTTGCAGTAATCAGGTTTTGTGTATTACTTTCTAAATTAGATAATGAGGGGAAAGCAATAGCCAATTTATATCCAACTATTCATAAGTGAAAATCGTGTTTAGTGATGCTACACATGGATACGTTGTATAAAAAAAATATTTCAGTTCAACGTATAGTTATTATTAGAACAGTTGAAAGAAAGATAAACACTTATGAAGGTATGCGTATTATTTTTAATAAATGCTTTTACTTGGTATTGCTAACAAAAATGTCGATAAAGATTTTTAAACGTATTATTCCTCTTATAGGATGACGTCATAAAATCAGATTTGCAATAGCAGGTACGTATTCGTGGACTTTAAACTTGTAGCTATTGATTCGTATATAATAATAATAAACCATTAAAACCTTTTGTCTTTTATTTCCATTATATCAATTTGATATTTTTAAAACATGTCAATTTAATTTAACTATGTGTTTATATATTATATATATATATATATATATATATATATATATATATATATATATATATATATATATATATATATATATTTTTATGATTGTGGACCTGAACAGGCTAAATAAGGCCTATCGTGCTAAAGCACTCAGGAACATTAGGAGGATGGATAGAGGGATAATGAATTGCCAATAGATGCCTATGAACAGCTACCTTAAATTTTCTCATATCATAAGTGAGAGGAAAACAGGAACTAGGGAGATCATTCCAGAGTTTAGAAGCCGTGTAGAAAAATGTGGATTGCGCCCGTTTGGTACGACAAGTGGAGATTTGTACTGCATACTGATGATGTGAATGAGCCAACCGAGTGTTTCTCGCAAAGATAGCCGGATATGGTATCAAAGAATGTAATTCAGCAGCACAATATCCGTTGTAATAACGATAATACAAAGAAAGAACTGAAACCATCCTTCTATGCTCAAGGGACTGTATGTGAGAAGTTAAGGACGGGTCATTTATAAACCTAATCGGTCTCTTTTGAATACGATCAACGATATCGAGAGCGTATTGGGGAGCACTAACCCAAAGGTGAGAATTATATTCCAGATGAGGCCGAATTTGGGCCTTATACAGCAGAAGGAGTTGTCGAGAGGTAAAGTACTGCTTAGATCTGTACAAAAAGCCTATTTTACGAGCAGCTGTTTTGGTAGCTGACAGAAGATGGTCAACCCATGGGAGATTTGAAGATACAGTCATGCCCAACAGAGTAATAAAGTCTGAAAGCTTAAGAACTGAGCCATTCATACTTACAACAGGAAATGATCGATCTTTTTTGGCGGACATAAGGCAACACTGAGTTTTGTTAGCATTAAATTTAACTAGATTATTGCTTCCCCATTCGAGAATACGTTGAATGTCTTTGTTGATTGAATTTGCCATTTCAGCTTTAATTTCTTGATTTGACATAGAAGGTGGATTATCACTATGAGTAGACTGAGATGAACTACAGTGAAGAGTGCTATCGTCAGCAAAGCAATGGATGGGGTTAGTTGTTGAAGAAATAAGGTCGTTTATGTACAGCAGAAAAAGTGTAGGCGCTATAACGGATCCCTGTGGTACGCCCGCGTTAATGCTAACTTCTTTTGAAAAAAAGCCATCAACTACGACACGTATTCGTCTTTTATCAAGGAAACTAGAAACCCAGTTGATGAGCGTATCATTTAACCCAAACGAGGTGAGTTTGGCAAGTAAACACTTATGCCAAACTTGGTCAAATGCCTTTGAGATATCTAAAGCGACTACAACTGTTTCACCGGACTGCTCTACTGTATTGTTTCAAACTTGGGTCACATATGAAAGAAGATCGCCTGTTGAACGACTTTGCCTAAACCCATATTGGTGGTCACTAAGGAGTTTGTTAGTTTCAAGGAGTTGCTGATTGGTGGCTTTTTCCATGATTTTAGACAAAATGGAAGTGATGGCAATTAGTCTGTAATTTGAGGGATCGGTCTTATCACCTTTTTTTGGGAATAGGTTGAACATTTGCTAACTTCCATGATGAAGGGAATTCCCCAGAAGATATAGAGATCGTATAGAGCTTAGATAGGACTGGTACTAGTTAGGGGGAACATTTCTTTAAGACAATAGCTGGGATACCGTCTGGGCCAGTCGGTTTATTGAGATCAAGCCTACTGATGATCGATTCCAAGAGCTTGTACCTAAAATGAATTGGTTTCATAACGTATGAAGAAGAGTTGACTAGGGGCACATATATATTATATGTAGAAGTAATTATTACTTTCCAGTCCTTTTAACGAGGTTTTTATAACTGTTAATGAACACGTTTTTATAAAACAATCTTGTGTGTATGTAACTGAACATGCAGATAAATCAGACATAATTTTTCGAATGTATAGGTGGTGACTGTTTAGAAAGAGAATCTGCCTATATAAAAAGCACCATTGCAATAGGGTAGAAATTATTTATTATTTCACGTAATATTTAACTTACACTTTAATGTATTCTGTTTTGAACTGTAAGCTGGTTCCGTAAACTGTAAGACATGGTTTATTGATTTTGGTTGATTGATTGAGATTGATCTGATTGATTTGATCGAGCATGATTTGTTTGAGATTGATTTATTAGTTAATTGATTCGTTTGTAAAGTGAAATAGAGTCGAATAGAGAAGAGAGAGAGAGAGAGAGAGAGAGTGAGGAGAGAGTGAAGTGAGAGAGAGAGAGAGAGCGAGAGAGAGAGAGCGAGAGAGAGAGAGACGGATAAAAGAGAGAGAGAAAGAGAGAGGTGTGCATGATCAACTTCTATTACAGAAAACGTTCATTAGTCTATACGCCACTAGATGGCGCTAAAAATCAATTTTAATTCAAAGCGGGCCAGGTCACAGACCGTGATACAAGTCCAGTCTTACAAGGCTAGGGCCACCTTATTAGAATACAATTTTTTTATGACGGGTGGGGGGGGGCGAAGGCCTACAACTGTAATATTAGGTTAGAACCTACGTACAATTGCACCAAGGTGACCACGATAGGGGCCAAGGGCCAAGAGCTAGTTTCTGCACTTATATATAAGGTTAGCGTCCCATACCTTTACCAACCAGGGGGCCGCGACAGGGAGCGAAGGCTCGGCTCGAGAACAAGTATTGAAGATCTTGTCTTACAAGTTGGCATTAGGGCCCCATTATTTGAAATTTCCTGCCAAGGGGCACGACAGGGGCGCTGACCCTAACACAAGATCGAAGGACTACGTGGTAGTTCCTACACTTCTCTTACACGTTAGTATTAGGGTCCCCTTATTATAATTCTATTTTCAGCCAAGGGAGCCGGGGCGCAGACCTAACAACTTCTTATATCTGTCTTATGAGGTAGCATTAGGGCCTCTTATTAGAACATTGTATGTGCACGCATTTGCCTACCTTCCAGGGGCTAAACTGCCAAAGAGGCTCTTAATACAACCAAATTAGGGTGAAAATTCCATCAAGGGGTTAAAAATGACCACCTAAAAGAAGCCATAGCTTTGAACCGACAAAAAAGTTCTTAACACAACCAAAAGGGCTCTAGTTACGGTGAATATTCCATCAAGGGTTGAAAAAGGCCTCCAAAAAGAAAACATAAAATAAGGCTGACAAAAAAATTGCTGTCAAAAAGACCATAATTAGGGATGAAAATTCCATCAAGGGGTTGAAAAGGGATTTGTGACGTCAAAATCCAAGATGGCGGCGGAAGGTGCCTCAGTACTACTCTCGTAGCCGATAATACCATAAAATCAAAAATTATAGTCGCGAATTCTATGATTCAAAATCAAAAGAATCCGTTAAATATAAATTGATGACATTTTGATAGCAACAAAAACTATAGAGAACAATTTAGACACCCTTAGCAAAGTACTGGACTTGTTGGTCAGGAATAAGTTATTATTACAGCTAAAAAAATGTTCTTTTCTTATGAATGAAACGGTGTCATTATGTTACAAAGCAACATGTAATGTTAATGTTAGTCCAAGCAATCAACACATAAAAGAAATAGAAAATTTTCTTATGCAAAGTAAATTTAAAACACTTGTATAGCTTTATAGGTTTAGCGTCCTACTTCAGAAACTTTATGTCCAATGTTTCTTGTCTAGTAAACCCTTTGTATGATTCAAAATTCATTTGTGATCAACGTCATATGGAATCATTTGGATTAATTAAATCTTTATTATCAAAACAACCAGTCCACACATCACAGTTTCGAACTTGAAATGCTTGCAATTGTAAATGCATTATGGAGTTCTATTTACAATAGCTACGGATTGTAATAGCATGAAATTAACTTTACAAAGGTTATGTTAATCCAAGGATATTTAGGTAATCACTTATTTTAGAAAATTATGATTACATTCTTGAGCACCGTGACCATACTAAGATGCGACATGTTGATGCATCAAGAAGATGTCATATATTGTTAATTGAATAATTGAAGTAACTAGCCTATAGTCTGTCCAAACCTCCAAATTCAGTACGGGTTCTCATGGAATAACTATCTCTTTTACTATCTTTAGTCATTTCTAAATAACGGTACCCTTGTTCTTCATAGCGATGTTGTCAAACGTAAAATATAATTTAATAACAAATCAATATCAACTCCGTGTACAGTCAAATTTATTGCTTGCTTCTTCTACGATATTTATCGAATTAAGCTAACTCCATTTATTAAAAATCGTTCTTTCCAGAACGCCTACATCCCATGCACGCGTTTTATAAGGTGATGAATAATTTCTATAATTGTATGATTGAGGTTATTTTGTAGAATTTTGTATCATATGGAGATGGAAGCTGAATGTGGCCCTGCAAACATGAAACGATATAGTGGAAAACACTTCAGACGTAAGGAGAAATGAATGTACTTAATTATTTCTTGGCCACATTGAATGTTAGTGCAGTTGTTACAGAAGCCAGCAAAGCTTTATGTTGCACAGAGGGTAGTATCTATGCTATCAAAAAGGAATACCAAACCGGAGCAGTAGCTAGTCCGAAAAAACGCATGAAACGAAAAGATGCCCAACTCAATGATCGTCTTCATGTATATGACCAGAATATACAGTCAATTATTCGAGGTAAAGTGCACAATTTTTTCATTGAAAACATTCTACCAACGATGAATAGTGTCCATTAATGGTGATGATGATCTACCAAATTTTAAATGAAGTACACTATTCAACCTCTAGAAAAATATGGGTTTTGAGTTTCAAAAAACGCGACGCAAGAGTATAATTGTTGAACGTGATGACAATATAAGATCGAGGCATAAATGCTTAAGATGCATCAGACAGCTCCGAGAAGAAGGTAATTAGTCTTTTTATTCATGGTGTGACACCACTATTGAAAGTGGTCGGCAGGCATTGGTTCAAGAGCTTAGTACAGGTTTAAAATCACCAAGTGATCGTGAACCTCGATTTGCCTTAGTTCATGTTGGTGGCGATAATGATTTTATCCCTGCTGCGGAACTTACTTTCCTCTTTACAAAGAACACAGCCGATGTGCACAATGAAATGGATGCCGACACTTACGAGAAGTGGTTTACCACTCATTCATATCAACTCATTCCAAATATACCACTAAATTGAATTATCATTATTGACAATGGTTCTTATCACAGCAGGAGGGTAGAGATGGTTCCAAAAATGGCATGGCGAAAAAAACCAGTTGTAGGTTGGCTTAGTAAGAAAGAAATGTGCATTGAAGATAACATGTTGAAGCGAGACCTATTGGCTACTGTAGGTATCTATATGACAAGAATAAGCTTGGTATTATGGCACAAGAAAGAAGTCATGAGGTTCTTCGCTTACCTCGTTATCATTTCGAATTAAACCCAATAGAAATGGTGTCGGCATAAGTCAAATATCATATTAAAATGAATAACAAGACTTTCAAAGATAAACACACAGAGGAATTAATAAAATTTGGTTACGAATAAGTCACGATTGAAAATTGGCAATATTATATATCATGTAAAGATTGTTGAAGGTAAGATGTGGGTATCTGATAACCTTCAATATAATTGCATATTTTATAATCAACATTACAGAATCATCATCCGAAGACCTAGAAATCGATTCGAGCGATTAAACTGTACTGAAAAACAAAAAAATTGACTAAACTACCAGATTTAGCTATTAAATCAAAATAAAACGTTTCGCAGCCACTTTGTATATTACATCAAAATAACATGTTTTACTGCATCCGTTTTGTTATTTAATAGCCACACTTCCTGTATTATATCAAAATAAAATGTTTTACAGCGTCAGTCTCGTTATTTAATAGTCACACTTCCTATATTATATTATAATGGAAATAAATGATGCAGCTATAATCAAACTTTACTCAAACTCTTATTTTGTTTATATACTGCAAATTCCTTCCGTACGCAAAGGATAAAGTTACCATTTGCTCATGCTGTTGCTTACAATCCCGTGTACAGGCTAATCTAACCCATCATATTACCATGTACGCCTACTACGCTTAAAAAACACAATTCAAAGATTCAGTTTGTATAGGTTAAGAATACTCTTTTTCTGTATATTCACAAGTAAATTGTAGATTTATATAAATTTGTACTGCATTGCAAATATTTTTATTGATTTTGAGGTTAGAAATTGTATCCCTCATACCGTAGATATAGTATTATCGTTGATTTCAATCAACGGTATTATGATAACCGTAATACGGTATTATAGGTGCAGTAATCTATTGGCATAATAAGTTTGGCAATTCTGCACTATTTTTCCATAAGCCCGATATTGAATTTGGAGGTCTGAACGCGAATGAGAAGATAATTTATGTATTAAGCAGAATCAGTATTCTGACATTAACATTTTACGTCACCCTTTAGAGAATAGTGAACATAAACACTATGAATTAAGAAACGGTGTTGTTTTGCGTAAATTTGATATTTTACGATGATAAATGAAGTAGTGAGGATGTCATAGGGAATATAGACACATTGGTATAGATACAACCATTGAATTTATTGGTAGATCGTTTTGGTTCCCCTAAATGGAGGCAATTGTTAATGTACGATTTGACACGGTCGATCACTGCGGTCCGTTAGAGAAAAGTAGCAAGTATTTATTTAGCATAATTGATGGATTTGCAAAATTCATAAAGATTTGACCATGTAAAAGTACAAATTCAGATGAGGTCATTAAACATTTATGACAGTATTTTAAAAGTTATTGTAAGCCAAAAGGAATTGTATCTGATCGTGGTATCGCTTTTACTTCCACCAAATTTAAAGAGTTGTTGTCAAGCTTAAATATAAACCATCGTTTCATTGCTGTGGGAACTCCCAGAGCAAATGGTCAGATTGAAAGATATCATAGTGTTATTATACCTATGATTGGAAAGTTAAGCAGTAGTTCACATAAATGGAGTGAATTTTTAAGTAGAGTTTTCAATAAACCACACTTTAAATCAGTCCACTGGAGAAACTCCAGCAAAATTACTTTTTGGCATTAATCAAAGAGTTATCGTTAGTGAGGATTTTAAAGAAATTTTCAATGATTTATAACGTTAGAAACAACTAGATTACTCGTAGCCGATAATACCATAAAATCACAAAATTATAGTCGCGAATTCTATGATTCAAAATCAAAAGAATCCGTTACATATAAATTAGGTGATTAAGTAATGATTACCAATACCGACGTAACTTCAGGAGTCAATAAGGAACTCCTACCCAAATTTGCAGGGCCTTACAAGATCGAGCGAGTGTTGGATAACGATCGCTATCTATTAGAAGATGTTGAAGGATTTCAATTGTCTCAATGGCCATTTGAAAGTATCTATGCCAGTTCGCACATGAAATTGTGGCCTAAAATTTATTCTTCCTTAGATAATAGTAAATAAGCATATTTTTATCAACATTATGTTCAATTTCAGATTAAAATCCTGTTTTGGTAGTCATTATTTTCATATAGCTTTTAAGTTTAGGTATAAATATGTAATGCAATGATTTACTAATTTGAGTTATAATTTTGTTAAATCTTAAGCTAAAACATTTTCTGAATTTTCCCTTATGTTATACAATCATTAGTTTAAGTCAGTGTTTGTTGAAGAAACTTGTTGCCTGCTCGATCGCAAACCTAAAATGGACTTGCAAAAATTTGAATATCTCGTTTCTTATATGAGGGAGATTCGAAAATGTGAATGCGGCTCAAGAGTAAAGTACCCTTATTTTTCAAAATACAAATAAATGTCATTTGAAGAAGTTATTTAGAATTGCAAAAATATATCAAATATGCAATTTCAGCTAGCTTCTCTAAAAAATGTCTACGACGTTCCATTTTAGGTTTGCGTTCGAGCAGGCACTTTTATCAAAAATAAATTTTTCTGAGAAATGAACCATAAATTTTTTTTCCATTTGTGTCCAACATTATGCCGGTCACTGTATATATGTATGCACCGTGCCCCATACAAAAATGTTTTTTTATGGGGATCTCGGAAACGGTAAGAGATAGAAAGCCGATTAAATGGGACAAACGTTGCGCATTCGAGCGGTCATATTTATGGTGTTTGTAGAACTCAGATATCTTTTTTCATTTTTGAGATATTTAAAAAAAATTAAATTTTCATTTTTCGTTTTAATTTTTTTCTGACTTTATTTGAAGATCTATCAAAAAAAACAAAAGCACATTTTCATGGCCACTTTTTTTTTCTACTGTATTAAATGGTATCATCCAATTCTTGATGCAACGTTTCGTATCATAGCAACCAGCATCAACTTCATTTTTTTAAATACAAGAAAGAATTGTTTTTAACCTATTTAAATTCTATCTTTGATTTTGAATTCAACGATATATCACACTTTATATTTATGATGCGTTTCGAACGAGAAAGTTCATTTTCAATGTCAAAATCGAGAACACACGTTTTTAAGGATAAAAGTATTATTAAAAAGATTAGGTAACTTTAAATTACTACAAAAAAATTAAAGTATAAACAAAATAGAACAAGATTAGATAACTATCGTACCAAGCAATCTAGTCTATGTTCGAAAATGTCACCTTCATATTCCAAACACACATAGCAACGTCGCACAATTTCGTCCATTACATTTTCAGCATGTTTGGAGTAATTTTCCTAAATGCTGCATTCACCTCTACTCTCAATTCTGCAATATTGTCAAACTTTTCCAGTATACTTGTTTTTTGATAAACCCTCCATAAGAAAAAATCCAATGGGGTGATATCCGGTGACCTTGCAGGCCAACGCACAATACCGTTTGTAGCAATCACTATTGTTAAAGTTTTTTGCTAAATAGTTCATAACTTCATGGGAAATGTGGGGAGGCGCACCATCTTGCTGGTACCAAATGTTCCTACGTTCGGCTAATGGAAATCTTCTAGTAAATCGTCGATTTCATTAGCCAACATGTGTCAATAGCATTGTGATGTCAAGCTATCTTCATAAAATATCGGTCCTATAACTCGTCTCTCCAGAAGTCCACACCAAACATTAAAACCGGATCGATTTTGATTTTGTAATGATCGTACACGAAACTGATTATGGGTCGATCAATAATGCTGATTTTTAAATACGCCATTGTTGCTAAAATATATTTCATCAGACCATAGGATATTAGAAGGAAAATATTCGTCGTCTTCGCATTTTATAGAAATCGCCAACAAAACATTTAACTGATTATCTTCATTCACATGCTTATTGAGATTGTTCACAGGTTCCTTACCAGTCTATTAAATATCGCTTTGTTTGGTTGTCGACGTTCGAAATTTCAGTAAACGTCGCCTTTCTGCAACATCTGCATTTTGGGATTTTCAATAAAACAACACAGCATATCGCAACTTTCTAGATTTTAAAAATGAATTGGTTTTTTAAAATAAACTAATTTCTTTTCAATACAACAAAGATTTATTTCTGACAACTGTTTGCACAAGTTTATTGTGTATTTAACCACAGAATCATTCTGTTAACTGTTCATTAGTTGACCTGACAATAAACAAAAAAAAAAAGTAAGGCCTACTTAAGGGCTGAATGATTGTGATGTAAATAATACATTTTAATAGTTTTATATTCTGAGTATAAAACTGATAATTTAAAATTGATTGTAACTGATTCGATACTTTGTCTTTATTAAAAATTATGAATCATATTTTTTGCAGTTGTTTAAATTTACCTGATGTTTCTAATAATACTTTTATCCTTAAAAACCGTGTGTTCTCGATTTTGACATTGAAAATGAATTTTCTCAAACGAACAATCAAAAATATAAAGTGTGATGTATCGTTGAACTCAGAATCAAAGAGATAATTTAAATAAATTAAAATCAATTTTTTCTTGTATTTAAAAAAATAAAGTTGATGATGGTTGCTATGATACGAAACGTTGCATCAAAAATTGGATGATACGATTTAATACAGTAGAAAAAGTGGCCATGAAGATGTGCTTTCGTTTTTTTGATAGCTCTTCAAATAAAGTCAGAAAAAAATTAAAAACGAAAAAAAAATTTTTAGTTTTTTTCAAATATCTCAAAAATGAAAAAACATATCTGAATTCTACAAACACCATAAATACGTTCCCTCTAATGCGCAACTTTTATCCTATTCAATCGAATTTCTATCTCTTACCGTTTCCGAGATCCCCATACGAAACATTTTTATATAGGACGCGGTGTATATTATTTTAAAGCTAAGTTGCTAATATTTTGTTGTAATTTGATCGAGGCGAGGTTGTAAGTTAGCAGTTGGTACTGTGAGTGTGAGTCTCGGGAAATTCGACTTCGGGCTGTCGAACAGTGATTTTTGGGGTACGTATTTTATTCTATGCTATGCTTAATACAGTAAATTTAGAAAATAAAGTGTCTTTAAGAGTAACGCCCTTCCTTTTTTACGATTAAAGATTCCCTAAAAAGTAATAAAATCATTTCCTTTCTGATAAATAACAGCAAGTACGAGAACCAAAAAGAAATATACAGGAAGTATACACATCTATATTAATATTTATGTTTTTCTTGTGTCTGCTACTAATTCTACCTCTTACTTACTTTTTTGTCGGGGCAGTAGACTAAATAAGTGCGAGAACTGCCCGGCAATAGACAGTTAGTAAGGAATGCTACATCGTCCGAGACACGATTTGGGAAGTAAACGGTCTACCTGCTAATTTAATTACCATAAAGAACAATACCAATGCATCGGATAGACCTGGCTATAAGGGGCCGATCAAGGAGGAAATAGACAGGCCCCTTTGCTGACGACAGTGGAAGGAAAGAATAGCGAGTTGGTACGTGGAATGTTAGAGGTCGTGCATGGTACAGAGTTTGACATTGCGATATCAGTTGTAAATCATCACTGGAAGAGTCATCATGCTGTGATTGTTTCTTTTTGTTCAAATTAAGAGTTGATGGTTTCTTTTTATCTGATGTTCCTAAAGGTCCGGGTTGAGGATTATCGTAGTACTCTTCAGAATACGCCACAACTACTTCACTTTCTTGGGATTTTTGTTTTTTGTATGCTACTGATTGGTTTCTCCGGTTCTTCTTCATTTATCACGCGTGGATTTAGAGGGTAACTATCTGTGGCCTCAAGTGGAATTACTGCAATGGTAGTCCGTGACTAATTAGAGCTTATCATTTATCGAACACATAACGCGGGCAGCTAAGTGATTGATCCAATCAAGAAACAAATCCTCATTCATCCAACCATTTTGTGATACTCGCAGCTCCAACCTACTTGTGGCCTTTAGTTGCTAATATGCGGTTTGGGGTATGCACATTGGATATCCCCGTCTCATCAACATTATAAATTCTCGTTGAGGGAAATTTATAACGGTCAAGGCCATTAAATACCATAACGCTATTTTATGATACTACTTCGGGTTTGCGAGGGGAAATTCTAGGATTTCTTCTAAGGAAGCCTTAATATCAATCTTTTCCTGCGATTTTTTTCTGAGAATTGAAGTTATGTTTTATTTTATTAGTTTCTGCAAACTCATAAGCCGCCTTTCGCACATCGAGTGGGGAAACTCCACAAAATGAATTTGAAAGTCGGATAATCTGACCGCAGAGCTCTATTCATTGTTCGTTTGAAAATATTGTCTTTCTTTGAATGTGCCCTTTTACGCTAGGTGCATTGCCTGGCAGAAGGGTTGAAGAGTTGGGTAACGTATCCTAGGTAATCTGGAGGATTTTATTTTGCCTGTTTCTTTTCTTTGCGATGATAAAGCCCGCTTCAGATCTTCTTCGGACCATGCAGCACGTGTCGTTTTTCTTTGGTATGAAAATGGTACTGTATCTGCAACTAAAATGGATAATGGTATGTCAAAATCATATTTCACGATTTGCGGGTAATATCGATCACTTTCGGGTAAAACCGTCCATTCTGATCGATATTGCCCGAAACATCTAGAGACAAACGCCCTGTAAAGTTTTTTTTAAAGTAAGGTTAAGTCAAAATTTGGTAGGTAATGAGATAATAGCATGTCTACGTAACAATACTGACAAGAGGGCATTGAATTACATATTTAACTTTAGATTACTTACATATTAACCCAACAAAACCCCTTGTAAAACTATTCACTTTGGAACAAATTGCTGTTTTACTGTCAAACGCGTCCTGATATCGCCGGTTTGAGCGGTAGTCTGGCTCTCACGTTCAAGGTTGGATTGGGTGCACCACAGATGTTTTTGCGGTTTTACCCGCGTGGTCGTTATTCCCCGGCTTTCCTCTACAGAGAACATACTAAACTCGTCCTGAGAAAGTTCGGAGACTGAAGCATCAATGAGAATGGTGAACGCCTGGTGAACACCTGTGTGGAGAGAAACCTGTTTGTATCTAATGCGTAGTTTAAGCATAAAATTGTGTACATGGCAAAGAGGTGAATATAAAAGCATGATTGACTTGGTAGTGTATGATGAACAATTTAGATTCTGTCTGAAAAGTTGTTTGGCTTCGGGGCCGTACCGAGTTACTAATTCTGTTAGTGGAAATAGGCCGATAACCTCCACTAACCGTGAAAATAGGCCGATAAACTCCACTAACAACTTAGATGCCTGGTGAGATCTCAAAGGTAATGCGTGGGCCGGAGGGTGGATCGCAGCACTTTTTGGTTATACCGAGTGCCTTCAGGGGTAAGGTGGATCTGGAGAAGGGAAGCAAACGTAATGCGAATTTCAAGAATTAGGATATATAAACTGGTATATAATGGTGCGAGAATAAATTCTACAGATGCAGTGAGTAGAGTGTTAAATATGAATGAAGCAGTGCGGAACGAATAAATAAAAGACAATCACGTTGAAGTTGTGAATTTGTCCGTGCAGATATGTGGGAGAGTGATTACAGGTGGACAGAAAAATGTGCTTGGCAGAAAGGATCAGTAAAAAAGGAACTTTGTAAGATAACTGACGGGTATACGGCAATGAGTGCTGCAAAAAATGAAACTGAGATAAAGCGGTTGTGCGGTGCACAGAGTAAGCGAAGGAATCAGTGAGAATAAGTAACGAGGAAGTAATGGTTTGTTACACGTCTAAACCAGGCTAGGCGTCGTGCAGGCTTACTGAAGTAAGCAGGTTGCCAAGCCAGCTACAGTGGAAATGAGCGGGGTCGACATGAGGAGCAAAATGATTGAAATGTAGTTTCAAACATCATATGCTTACCATAAATCTATAACTCACAATGCCCAGTCCATGAAAAATTGTCCCTAGGCGCCACTACAATCTTAAATTTTTCTACAATAAATAGTCTTAGGCGGGATGCTAAATTAATCCTATCTGACTCAAATTCAATCACACTCCAAAAGAACTTTATCCAAAATCTTAATAAAATTTTACGATAATTGAATACCTTTCCAGTATCCCTCGCAAACACATAAATTTATATTTCTAACTGTTACAAAACTCTGATTTAAGTAACAATTACCCAAGTTAGGAAAATCAAATTAAAAAGTCTGTTTAATAGTTTTTTATCAACGTTCGTTGCTGAAAAATTTAATACGTAACGTCTATACATTTTCTAATCGATCACTCTTTAAAATAATGGTTTTCAAACATCTGTCAATTTGAATGAAATGTAATAATTTAAATCTGGAATTTCTACTTAGTGTTTTGTATTTGATTGAGTGTAAAATAGTTCAAAATAATTAAATTTTGCAGTCGACCTGGCTCATTACGCAATTTCAGGTCGATCATTAAGGTCAAATATATTCAAACGTCACTTCAATTACCAATAGATGTAACCAGTTATGCCATTTTACATAGGTGAATGCTAAAATTTTGACTCAGCTGACACAAATAAACAAAATGAATGAAATAATGGATACATATAGATATATATATATATATATATATATATATATATATATATATATATATATATATATATATATATAGACCAATTTGCAAATGTAAATATGTACAAATACGTGGCTTCAAAAAGCACAACAAAAACCAACCCTTATAGATTAAAAAATCCCCTAAAATCTTATATACTAAACACATTAAAATAGATAAAGTTTGATTATCCTTTCGATTATAATAAGAAATTGTTAACTCGACAAGCAAGAATGAATTTAAAACGTAATCGTAATTTTGTGTTTTAAACAAAACGTAAAACGATTTCTTACAAATTACGTTAGCTAATCCTTTGTCTGTGATATAGTGATGTCTACTTGATCTGCTTCCCCGTAATCCTTTTTAAATTTACACCCACACTGGCACAAAATACAAAAGACGGCCATATTGGCAGAATAATCCGACCGCTAAACTCACTAACGAATGCAAATGTCTGCCGTTCACACGCGTGTTTTACCTGGCCTCTTTGTTTAATGTTTGCCCTTCAACGTAAACGTTCATCACAATAACTGTATCCACATAAAGATTAAAAATCTTAGTTGCCTTTATACAGTCGATTTTATATTACTAACGATTGTACACATGTACTTCACTCAATGTCAATGATGACCACTAATTTCTTAACTAAATTAACAAACTTTTAATTCTGTTACTTAAACGTTTACTTCGGACTTTCTTTCGCACGGTCTATTACTGAACACTGTCAACAAAATATTTCCTGGTTTATTTTTAAATCTGCTTTTGCACTTTCAAGTCGTTGAAAAAATCACTATTCCTTTCTTTAATTCACAATTAAACTGTTTTATTTATAATGTCTATATACGATTTATCCCCAAGGGTTATTGCAGTCATTTGCATAAATGTACTGCAGAACTGAATTTTTTTAACCACAACTGACCAATTCTATGGTGCCCTTAAAAAACCCGCGACCTACCCTTACCTAAATTCTAACCGAAGGATACTCTCCTACACCCTTATTAAACTCTCCCTTTTATACCTTCTGCCCGCTATATTACCAATCTCTTCGCGCTAATATCAAAATATATTATTTTTCGTGCGTCCCTTTACCGAGTCGAAACGGACCCAACGCACCAGAAAATAAGAACAACGTAGCCATCTGAATTTACTTTGTAAATTCACTCACAACCTCCGAAAAAACCATTAATTGTAGTTATATTCACTCTGTACGTTGTCCAGACCATACCTCAACTTTCTATGATCTCTGCACAATTTAACCAACAAATATGCATACATATCCCTTTCTGTACGTTAATAAAATTTCAATATTCTAAACTCTCCCACTTATACGTCTACATCCATTCTTTTTATCTCAATTCTTTCATACACAGCAGCAATTTGGTAGTCTTACCAGTGCAATCCCAGTAGGAATTTACTCAAACATTATTTTTCATCCAAATGTAATGTTTTCAACATGAAAATATTTCTACTGTATTGAAATATTCCTTCATATTACATCTAATGTATTATTCAAAATTCCAGAGGCGTACCATTTACACAAATTTACATTCTACATACACAAAAAGAAATTTTTTCGTGCAAACTCACTTCATTTGTACTCAGAATAAGTTACATACGTTATCAAAATACTGCAATACACGATGCGGCAGAATGACCTTACAGGTTGTGGAAGCAGAGAGAACATAGAATAATTTTGAGGGAAACAAACAACTCTTCTGGAAATCGGTCAATAATACAAAGAGAACAAACAGGAGTGATGAATAGCAGCAAAGAAATAGTATGGGACGATTGTGAAGGGAGGAAATGCTGGCAGGAACCTTTCAGAAAGCTGTACAGTAGTGAGGAAAATAAGACTGACGAGGTTAGTAAGGAGATTGTAGAAGGAATAGCGAATAGAGAATGTTTGGTTAAATCAGGTAGAGAAACGACAGAAAAGTTGAAAAACGGTAAAGGAGCAGGCGTGGTTGAAATCACTGGTGAAATTCTAAAATATGGAGGTGCAAAACCTGTTCAAACATTGTGTGAATTACTCAACGCATGTCTTCAATGTGGAAAAGTTCCGAGTGATTGCAAGAGCGCGATCATTGTGCCACTGTGTAGGGGTAAAGGGAACAAGAATGATTGCAAAAACTGTACAGGAATAAGTCCCTCAGTTTACTTGATAAAGTATTTGGAAAGATAGTGATTGATAGAGTACGTGAAACTACCCAAACTAAGATTTGGGATGTGCAGGGTGGCTTTATGCCAGGGAGAGGATGTGATAATTAGATGGGTGTCCTCCAACAGGTGATTGAAAAGTGTTTAAGAGTAAAAAAGAAAATGTACTATGCGTTGTAGATCTGGAGAAAGCATATGACCGAGTGAATACGGAGAAACTGTGGCAAATATTAAATGAATATGAGGTAAGTAAATGCCCAATAAACGGAACAAGGGCAGTATATAACCGTAGCCGGGCATCTGTGACGGTGAGAGGAGATGTGATTGAATAATTTACTATTGAACAAGAAGTAAGACAAGGCTGTGTGATGTCCCCGTGGTGTTTCTATGTACACCTGGATAACAGTGTTTACAAGCATGTACGCATACAAATGGTGTAATTGTTGGTGACGTGAACGTACGAGTTCTGGATGATGATGAAACAGTCTAATTAAGCGAGAATGCGGATGACGAAGCTTGATAAGTCTGTAAGAGCATGGACCAAAAGATAAACCTTAACAAAACAAAGATTGTGGTGTTCAATCGAGAAGGTGAAAAGGAGGGTAAAGTATTTACCAACGACGGGATCAGAGTGATATTAAGCACCCCTAAAGAATACAGGACGGCAACAACTGCATTGGATATCATCTGAGTGCAGTTCAACATCTACCTTTTAGAAGAAGCAAAACTGCTAAAGGTAGTCATCAAGGACATCCCGCAAGACGACGAGATGCTAGAAACGGTAAATAACGATTTCAAATCCATGAGGTTTGACGTCCAGAAGGTTAGCCGTATGTTTGCCGGACGCCAACACCGGAAAACTGCGAAAGGGCCAAGGAGATCTTCAGCATCACGACCATAGGATACTCGAGGGTGCGAGTGGAGTCGCCCCACAAGAAGCACGGGTCAGGTCAGTGCTACAACTGCCAGCGATACGGGCATACTACCAACGGATGCCACGCACAACCCCGATGTGTGAAGTGTGCGGGGACGCATCACATCAGGGAATGCAAGAAGACCCGAGAGACGGGAAAGCCAAAGTGCTGCAACTGCACCGGGTTGCACACTGCAAATTACGGAGGATGCCCCGCCCATCCAAGAAACATCAAGAAAGGGAACGCCCCAGAACAGCAGAAGTTAGAAAACCGGCAAGGATGACCGAGGCAGGGATAAACTACGTCCAGATGGCAGCGGGCAACAAGAAACAGGCACCTGAAGAATCAGAAGACGAGGACTTCGCGCTCATCAGGAAGATCGTGAAGGCACTCAAAGCAACGAAACAGATCAAAGGATAAACTCATAGATGAGAAGACGCAAACCGTCGCACCAACCACTGACAGAGAACAACGTCACGGAGGTGAAGTTCATCTCAGGAAACAACAGAGGTATAGGTATATTGAATGTATTTATTTTAGGAAAAAATCTACAGAAAAGCCAATAAGACAGAGTTATAGAGGGCTAGAGGCCGTAATACCGAAAACAAATAACGATGACCGATGACCGAGGTATGGTTGTTACGTTATGTTATAATAAAAATCGCTCTATCGAAACATTTTAGTTGTTTTTATTAAATCCTGGTAATACAGAACTTTTACTATTTAGGACATTAAACAGTATGCAAAATTTTATTCCTTTACGTATACAGGGTGTCACGAAGGATTTGCAAGTTCATTTGAGCATGTCAGAGAACGTGAGTTATAGGTAGCAAAAACTTTCGCCCCTATTTCAGTTATCGGTCATATTGAATATTTCTTGGGGTGCCACTTTATGTAACAAATTTGATGGATTTATGTGATATTCGATGTGAAGCAACTCCTATAATTTTATCTTCAGTAGTTGTAGACATCTATTGACGTAACTGCAATAACAGATTTTATTACTAAAATTCGATTGTTTATTATAACTTTCGCAAAGTTATTCCAGTTTAACGCAAAAAATGTGTTTTTATATCAATATTTTGTGTTTTATGACAGATGTCCTTAAAACTACTCATGATACAGTTCTATTAAATGTCATATAAATCCACCAAATTTTCACTAAAAGTGCTTTCCCCTCAGATTCAGTATGACCGAATCTCACCAGGTAACTGAAAACAGCGCAATACCTTTCGCTATCTGTAACTTGCTAATGAAGCGTTTTCGGACATATGTTTATATGAACTTTTTTTATTATCTTAATAAAAGTAACACACCTGCAAAGTTTAGCAGAAACCTCCCGGGACACCCTGTAGATAAATCATAACTTAGTATTATGAACGTCGCACGTTAGAGATTTACCTCTATTATGGGACAAGATTTGAAATTATATTTTCCAGTGCTGTTGTTGATGTTGAGTGTAATAGTCTTCATTCCTGCATTGCTTTGCGAATAAAATTATATGCAACATTTTCATTTTTGTTCTTCCTGTGATAAAAATATTGAACAATATTCCAGTTAATTAGCTTTTTTGAAAATTCCTGTTGAAAAATAACCCTGTTATTTTTAAAATCAATTTAAAATTTAAAATTTAATGATTTTTATGATTACAGTATACATATTGCACTTATAAAAATGGTAGTGTGAAAATTACCAGAAATAAACTAAGTATAAGTTGAAAACATATCACAGATAATTATATCAAATGTTATCATATTAATTATATGTAAATCTAAAATACAACTGTAAGCTTGTCTATTCGATAATTTGCGTTTACTCATGGAGAATAAGAAAATAAAGTATCCAAGGTATTAAAGAAAATTAATTTTAATTGTCTTTCGTAAAACTGTAATATTTATAAATTCGTTCATTAACAAAAAATGTATAATAATTAAAGATATTTGAGAAAGTCGGTAAGATTTTTAATTAGTTAAAAAAGCAATAAAACACCAAAGTAGTGCGCCAGCGCATCGTATCCTTTCTTTTCTAGTATTTTATCGCAGCAGAATTTCACTAGGGTTGAATGCGATAGGAAAGCAGATTCCAACTGCACGCGTGCCGAGTGGTACACGATGAGTCGTACAGCAAAGTCTAACATCGTGAGCGAATGGTTACTTTCCCTACAACTCCCTCAATATGCAAATAGTTTTATAGATAATGGTTATGATGATTTAGAGATATGTAAACAAGTAGGCGACCCAGACTTAGACGCTATAGGGGTGTTTAATCCTGTACATAGAAATATTTTATTAAACTCGGTCCGAAATCTTAGAGAGGAGGGGGCAGCTTCTGTGTACTTTACTTTAGAAGAAACATTAGAATTTAATAGGGAGTGCGTGTGTGATAGTGTAGCTATACAATCGGAACAGCAACTATCCATGCAATGGGATCGCGAGAGTGACGGATATGAAAATATTAGCATGCTTTCGTCGCCCGCACATTTTTTAAATCAAAAACAGAGTATTGGTTTGTACTCTGATGACTATGAGGAAGGTAAAACTGAACTGAAAAAGATACCTCAATTTCAATTACAACTTTTGTTAAAAGAAAAACTACAAGAGGATGGTATACGATTAAGCTGTCGTCCGTATACTAACAAGGTTAGTGCCTGATTTATCATTGGTTATCTACTTTCCTTAAAAAAGAAAGTTACACTCATTTTATTAAAGTTTGCTGTAAACATTTTATAAATTTCAAGAAAGTCGTATAGCTCAATAAATCAACACATACCGGCAATTTTCCTAAACGAATATCTTTACAGAAGAGCTGAATAGCATAACCCTTTTCAGTTTCAAATAGACCTCCGATACGCCGTTTATATTCCAGTAGAGTTAAACTTTTCAAAAGAAATATAATTTGCTTTAAATTTTCTTGGTAGCTTTAATATTACGTTTTTCATATTTCTCTCAAAGCTCAATTCTATTCTACATAACTCATTAAATTTTAATGATAAAAAGACGATGGCCGATATAAAAATACAAAAACTTTGAAATTTAAATTATAAATAAAAATTTAAGGAGAGAAGATTTAAATTGTAAATATAATTATTTACTTTCATCTTTTGATTTTTTTCAGTTTATGTATTGATATTTAATTTGTAAAAGAAATATCATACTAACGTCTTGAATAAAATAACATTAATTATCTAATGAATGTATTTAGCGGATATTGCTTTATAACATTACCAAAACCATCTGCATTACTTAGCAAACCATGTTATAGAATAATGAGTATTTAACCTAAAATTGTTTGGTTTTACTAAAAAAAAAGCATTAACTACAAATTTAAACTGAGCTAATTGTTAGAATGAGTATTGGTCTTTATTATAAACTTCTTTTAGTTATATTCAGTAAAATTACTAATTCAAGGCAATGAATATCAGGATCACGTTCATAAAAACTGCCACGTTACTTAATATTTGTAGCCAGTGTAAGCAGCATAGGTTATTTCCGTTTTCCGAAATTTCTAATGTAATAGATCTTGTGGTTATTTTGATTTCCGCGCCGTTTTTGTAATTTTACAAGGAAATATAGTCCTCGTCATATAATAATTAGAAATATATCATCGTTATTATACAATAGTACATCGTAATGTAGTAAAGGTTATAATTCCTGATGGATTTGATGAAACAAGCACTACCTGATTGTAGTAAGTCTGAAATATGTAAAGAAAATCAAGGTTTATACAAATCTAATGAAATTCAAGCATTTGTAAGGTTTTAGTGAAAAAATGTTAATAATGGACAGCAAGCGCTATCAAAGTTCGAACATATTCAGATAACTACGGTTTCAAAAGTAACAGTACAAAGATCGATAACGTGTGTATGTATTTTTAGAAAACTAGATTGGTTTAACAAACGCGTTGAAAAAAAGTGGAACTGACAGCATAAGGTATTTTGACCAGTTCCAAAAGTTATTTTAGAAAAAACTTAGTTGTACGCCAAAAACAAGCAGCAGAACCAACAGTGACGACAGAACCTGTTTATAATTCAATAACTACGACTTAAAGAAAATTTCTCACCTATACAGGTAGGTTTAATGCTGACCAGTCCTCCATGACACTCTAGTTTCGAACCTGTCTACCAGTAGTAACGTTGCACTTAAGGTAAAAGATAAAATATTTTTGAACAACTTGGGCATAACATATCTATCAGAATCCAGCAAAAAAACTGGGAAGTTTGTTTAATTCCAATTTGAAACAAATAAGGATTACCTGAGTAATACAGGGTCTTCAAGAGGTTGGAACATAGCCTAACTACAGACTGCTTGGATAAAAACCGGAAGATTTATCCCAACTTATTTATATCCAGAATGATTAAGTCGGTAGAAGTTAAAAATGAAAACTTTTTTAATGCTTTCACGCTTCCAGAACAGTTTTTCTCTCAAAATTTGAAGTTCAGCAACCACAGTCTATGCTTAAATTGTCGACGAGGGGTATGGGTTATTTTGGAAATTAACAAATTCTACCACTTACCAAATTGTTAGGTATACAACCAAGAGATGGGTTTTGTGTATGTACTGCGTATTATATGCAAAATATACAAAATACCAAGACAACAACAAAAAGGGCTATGGATGGTCCTCTTAATGCTTTCCTACAGCTAAGATGGTTAGTATCTAAGAAAAAATTTATTGGTAACACAAAAAAAAACGGTAAATTATTACTTAAATGCGTTAAGTTCCGAACTTTCAAAACGTGACTGAGTTCGTCTCCGAAGAATAGGTATCAATATAAACGAGAAATATAAACGCGAAATATGCCGGTCAAACCGGCTTAAGTTTCCTCTTAAACAACTAAAGGAACGTTTATTGTTATCAACTCATATACAATACGTTATCTGTAGAATAAATTATGTACGCTATTGAAACTTTGTAGAATGCGAATTGCGAACTGTACATGTCAATAATTTCGTTGCTGTTAGAAGGAGTTACTTTAAGGAGCCTCTCTAGTGTGAAAGGAAACGATTTTAGATATTCTTTCACGTGAAATTAAAGGCTTAATATTTGGAGTAGAATGGGGCCACCTGAGGACGTGACGTCATAGTGGTGGTGGGGGGGGTGTTTCTGGAGGGGGTCTGGGGTGGGGCCGTCTTTTTTTCGGGGGCGTTTTTCAACGTAATTAAAATCCTTTTGGAAATATTAAGGTGTGATCTAGCGGCCATTTTGACGGGGTTGAAAGGGTTGTTAATGCCATTATTGCTTCATTAAGGCGTAGCCACACCCATTTCTTCTACCTGATTGGTTGTAAGTGTATTAAGGCGGGGCTAAGACAAGACCAAACCTGATTGGCTCGCGTAAGGCCCTCCCCTCTGGCTTCTGATTGGTCCTTAGCCCCACTACTCAGCGGCAGTGCTCTGATTGGAGGATAAATTCCCTGAATTCTGATTGGTTATGGCGGGAAGTTTGAAATTGTATTCTAATGAGGGGGTCTAATGCTAACTTGTACGACAGGTGTAGGGCTTCGCACCTTGTTCTCGGGTCTTCGCCCTTTGTCGTGATTATATTATGTATTATGATAAGGGGTCTATTGCTAACTTGTACGATAGGTGTGGGTCTGCGCAACTTGCGCTCGGGGCTTTGAGTATTTAGGTCTCTGCCGGTTATGGCTGGAAATATGACTTTGTATTCTAATAAGGGAACCTAATGCTAACTTGTAAGACAGGTGTAGACCTTCGCCCTTTGACAAAAATTTGAATTTGTTTGCGGCGCCATCTCGCGGTATATTTTTAAAAGTACAAACAAGGACCAGTAATGGTTATGGTGGGAAATTTGAAATAAGGAGTGTAACACTAAGTTTTAAGGTATGACGTATGAATCTGCGTCCCAACCCTCTGTTACGCACAATATATTTTGGCTTTAATTATGTGTCACAATGTATAGCAAACGTTTTGTTTTAATTATGAGTCATATTTAAATCTCGCTGTCGTTCAAGTCAATCACTTTCAAAATTAATCTCATTCACAACTGAACAAGAATTTTATTAAAACCAATAACACATAATGTAATTTTATATTACCATTTTCTACTTGAATATTAAATTTGTTGTTTGTTTTCCCTGCTGACCATAAAGAGCTGAATGAAACGTCTCTAATCTTCAGCTACTCATTAAATTGGTGACCGGTCTTGGAAAACTTGTAGAAACGCTCAAGTAGTATACATTTAAACTCAGTCAGTTGCACATTAACCCTTTCACCATACTTTGTTGATAAGAGTCCAATAAAAAATTAATAAAGTAAAAGCTAAGGCGCAAAATAATAATTCATCAGTGTTGTATTGAAGAAGAAGAAGCGGAAAGTTGACACGAGCGATAAAATTGTAAGTGAATGTAAAGAATACATCATTGGTTTTTTATACACACACAATCTAATTATTCTAAGGTCTTTTACGTAACAGGAAAAAACAAGTAGGGTAAACAATGTTTCCCTAATTAGCTAACTTTTTAAAATTAAATACAGAATTTATGAATAACATATTGTAAAGTCGGCCAAGTTAACGTTCAAACCTCAATTTTGATAAGACAATATCAAACTTACACTATTCAACTACGATTCTAAAGCCTGCGTAAAAGCGGTAGTTAATTAAAGACGTACAATTCGACATTATCTCCAAATTTTGTTAAAGTAACCGCAAACAGTCACTAGGTTATTAAAACTGTTAATTGGTTAGTTACCTAAAGAAAAATAGTTATAGTTAACAATACATTGTAAATGACATTCAATTCATCATTTATTCACAATTTTGAAAAAAACGATAACAAACTTGTACTATTCAATTACTTCTATAACGTCTGGGGTAAACCCCATTATGTAAAAATGTGTATGTCGTCATTCACACTCAATATCGATAAAAAAATAATAAAATTTCACGCTGCAATTAAAAATCTGATAATTCACTAGTTAATAACTTTTAGGTACATATTGTAGAAAACCAAAAGCCTCTTTTATATTGAAAGATAAGAATAATAAAAGTAAATTATACCGGTACCCACAGATTCTTGAGTATTTAAGAGAAGCTGTTGACAGCATGCCCTTTAGTACCGATTTGACTTTCAAGATGGAAGACCAGTTTAAGCATCCTTTTTCAGCAATAGTTGCAGGCCCATCGGGTTGCGGGAAATCGCATTTTATCGTGGAATTTCTAAAAAATAGCACAAGTCTGCGATACAACATTTGAAAAAATTATCTGGTTCTACAGCGAATGGCAGCCTTTATTCAATGGCATCGCAGTGGAATTTTAGAAGGGTCTACCTGATATAGAACAGTTTTATGGTGAAACACCGGTCTTAATAATAATTGACGATCTAATGCGCGAAACTAATGGGTCGGTGGTGGATATTTTTACAAAGGGTTGTTATCATAGAAACCGAAGCGTGTTTTTCTTAACACAAAAATATTTCACCAAGGGCGCGGGCAGAGAGACAGTTCACTTAATACTCATTATATAATCTTGTTTAAGAACCCACGTGATAGAGCTCAGACACAGCATTTAGCAAAATAGATTTCACCTGATAACCCGAAATTTTTAGAGGCTGCATACCAGGATGCCACTTCAGATCCACTCGGATATTTATTTTTCGATTTAAAACAGAATACGCTAGACGTGTTACGATATAGAACAAATACATTCGGGCCTCAGGGCATTCGTCAGGTATATATATATATATATATATATATATATATATATATATATATATATATATATATACTAAAGTTTAAACCGCACAGTGGATATCCTCCACGCATTAACCAGGTTAAGTAAAAGTCAACGTGGCGCTTTACTGATATGCCTGGGTAGCAAGCGGATCGGATGTATTTGCGAGTGTGCACACAACATTTTAAAAGGTTGTGTACCTCTGTCAGAAGCATCGACCCTCTCAACATAAGCACACTTAAGACGCTTAGCACAGATAGGCGAATCTATAAAAAGGAAAACAGTTTCTTGTACAGAAGGGCGGTACATTTCTGCCACTCTTGCTAGGACCATTACTTGGAGGTGTTTTGGGTAATCTGTTTCAATAACAACCACGGAACACAGTATGAAGAAGATGGTTATTCTACCATTAGACTTTATACAACGCTTGCAGGCTCCAGACGTCACACAAAACAACATTTTAACTCAGCTGGGTAACGATATGGATAAAGTTTTAAAAACCAAAATGACTGACCACAAATGGCAGCGGTATAACCAACTCCTTCAAAGATATCTACACTTTTCCAATCAACTACATCAACCTGCCAGCATCACCACCAGCGGTGATGTTGATGATTCACCGAAACGCAAGGGCTTTGCAGACGACGAAATAGTATCAACACTACTGACTATATAGGAAGAAAAGTGAGGCCTTCTTACGTATACTGAATACGAACGGTGATGTATTTTGGGATAAAAGGGGTACTGTCACAATAAGAGATGAGATCATCCCTCATTCCAACATTATCGATCTGGTTCACAAAACGATAAGGCAACGAAAAACTACAAACCCGCACGGTTGGCGACAATTTGCGACGTACATGAAAGAAATAAATATATCACGAGGGTTTATCGGAAATACGCGAAGACGTGATGCTGCTGTAACACATAACCTTGAACGAACCCTTACGACTATAGGTGAGAATTACGATGCTGATAGTGAATCGCGGGAAACACCGAGAAGGAAGATTCTGTCGAAGAAGAAAAGCTTCACTAGACTGGAATAGTTGGCGAACATAACATGGATGCGGTATACTATGATCCCACGCATCTCGCAGTGTTTTTGGGTATAACACCTTTGGCTAACGCTGTAAAAGGCAAATATGGCTAATTGAAAAACTGGCTGCAGGCACAGGAAGCATATACGATACATAAACCAGTCAGGAAGAAGTTTCAGCGCAAAAGGATTATTGGGAACAACATTTGCGAGCTGTGGTAAGCGGATCTTTGTGATATGCGAACTTTAAGTAAACACAATAGTGACTGCAATTATATCCTAACAGTTATTGATGTAGGTTTGGGCGCGATCTCTTAAAACGAAGACGATATTTTTAAGAAGTGCGACAATATACCGGCAAATCTACAGACGGATAAAGGCAAAGAGTTTGTGGCGGGCAGTGTACAAAACTTTTTCAAAAGGCAAAATATCAATTTCTATGTTACAAACAACCCTGATTTAAAACCATCTGTAGTTGAAAGATTTAATAAAAGATTGAAAACAAAGATCTGCCGTTATTTTACCTACAAGAATTCCTACAGGTATATTGACGTACTCCAAAAACTTGTGACTGCTTACACTAGTCCTCATACCAAGTGTAAAGATGGCCCCCGCGGCTGTAAACGATGAAAACATTTTGGAAGTGTGGAATGACCTGTATGTGAAAGGCTTAGGCCCAACACGTAAACCTAAATATAAAGCCAGTGGGCACGTCTGAACTTAGTACACCTTTGAGAAGGGATATGAAACAAATTGGAGCGAGGTAGTTTCTACAATAAGTGCAGTGATAAAAAGAAGACCACCAATTTACCGCATAATCGATCTTAATAAAGATTCTGTTGAGGGTACCTTTTACGAGGAGGAATTGCAAGTTGTCACGGTCGATATAGACACCCTATTCAAAGTCGATAAGATTTTGGCAGAGAAGTGCGGTGGACAGCATAAACAATACCTGATGCGGGTACAGTGACAAATTTAATAGTTGGATGTTAGCTTCGCAGCTGAGAGATATATAAAATGGCGTTTTATCTTGCTTTACTGGGTAATAGTTTTAAGACGTATTTTCCTGATAATATGACTTCAAGTTTTATTACGCAGTTGCCCAAGCGAATAGAGTTGTAGGCATTTCGGAAATTCAGTACTCTTGCTTTTTTGCCGCTGTAAGTGCGACAGACAATTTAATTTATTATAGAACCGAGATGTGCTAGAGGCTGTATTAAAAAAGGCTGCATCACAATTTCAACACGACAGCGAGAAAATCAGTTATATTGAGGACGGTTGGTATGTGCTACGTTTCACTTCGGGGAATTATGCCAACGTATAAGAAATTGCGAATCAGTTAAATAACCACGAGCTAATAAGTAAATTGTTAAAAATTGAATACAACAAGCGAACTAAGCGTGTCACTACGAAATTAAAAACCCCACTCTCGTTATTAGGCTTTCCACAACGTTTAGCCTTACAGTTGGGTTATCGCCCGTATCACAACATAGCTATGGAACCAATATCACCGCACCCCGCTAGTATAGGGATAGGATTACCAACGCAGATGTTTGTTTGTGATATCGCAAATTGTGGGTGATGTTTTATCTTCGCTTATGCGTATAATAATTATTACTTCAGAAAGCTATGCTTACGGGAGCCATAAAGATGTGATTTCTTTCGCCGGCACACTACTTACCGGTGATGACGTGGGAATTTGAAAACATCGAGATTAATATAAAAACAAATACGAGTGCAGCAATGCCATTCGAATTGGGGACGTCGTGTCTGAAGCTACATTTTGTTACGTGTACAAAAGGATATTGGTAGAAATTGGTGACCAAGGTGCAGTAACAAGGAAAAGAGGAATTAGCCGGAAGCTCAGTCGGTCGGTTCAGCACTTGGATGCATGGGCGTTTTGGCAGGAGAAAGGAAATACATAAAGTTTAAAAAAGGGCACCACTTGATTGACTTCTTTATCGCCCCTCTATCAAGAAAAGGGCTACGGCCACCTAGGACAAAAGAGACAGCTAAAGAAAGTGGTGAACTAAGTCCACACTGAGGAGGAACTGGTTAGGAATGGAGTCGTAGATCACAGGATTAATGAAAGAACATACAATCGTTTAACACCACTTATTTAATATACCCTAACGTTAAATAGCATAAATGTTACAATAACAATCAAATGTTCATAAATATCTAACACACAAATATAATCAGAGACCATGTCTCCATGAAATAAACCACCAGCAATCAACTTACCTTTCCGACAGCACTGAAAACAAACTATAAAATTTACTTGAACTTTACCTACTCAGCCACAATGCGGTTCGGCATCTAGTGTTGACCCTAAAGAAAAATAATACCCAAACATATATTTATAATTATCCGAAATTGACTTCTTTGTTTGTTTCCCGAAATTCAGCGAAGAGCTCTCCGTTGGATTAACTTATCAGTTTCAATCAACCGGACGCAAATAAACCCCAAATATCAAACAAAATTTTAGCACTAGATGTCTACCCTGTTGTTTACTTATGTAAGCACAAAATATTATTAAATTTAGTTAACATGAGCATTACAGAAAAATCAATAAGCATAAAGCATTTACATAAATTTTGGAAGGCCAAGTTGATTACCAAGTTGGCAAGTAAGCATAAAGCTACAAAAAAATTCGATTAGTAACTCCTACTTCAGACAGTTTTAGAATAAACAAATATTAAAATTGTAATCCGAAAGAAAAATTATAAATGTTATACAACCCCAAAGCTAGTAAATAAATATTCCCGTTTAATTACGCAGTAATTGAAACCCCAACAGTTAGCCTAATCTTATGACATACATTGTATATTTAACTCAACGAGCAGCATTCAGTGAAACAAACAGCTGGTTGTATGTACAGTAAACACAGGTAATTCTAACCGTTTCACAATTACGGTTATTTAGCAGAACAAAGCCAGCATACAAGAAAAGTAAATAGATAATATATAAATTCTATTGCAAAGTTAAATGTAAGTATAAGCCAAACTTTTGAATAACCCAATTTATCTTTTTACAGGTACAATTGTATAGTATTACTCTCGATTATTCAGAAAAAAAAATTGTTTAGCAATAAAGCATAAGCATTAAGTTCAAGATTAAGAAAATTGCAGAAACACACTAATACAAGTAGTAGCACAGTAATATAATGGTTATAAACCTTCAGTAAAGTACAGATAACGGAAGCATCGTTATCCAGAAAACAATCAAAGTCACTCACCATAGGTAAAATTGTGTCTGCGTGTAACAATAATACTTATCGGAAACTAGTCGTAGGTGTAACGTACATTTCTCTGTTAAATCGGAAGATATTAGGAGAAGGAGTAATCGTAGATGGTTTCCATTCAGGCTTGAAGACCGCTAACTAATATTTCATCCCTCGGACGAGTGATATCCAAATGTGTTGTCAGGAACGGTTTAATTATTCCTTATGGAAGCACGAAATATGTTAATCTTGAGTGAATGTGTAAAGAACCAAAAAGAACCTATATAAGATAAATGCGTTAGAATTTAAATTGATACCCCAATTTTAAAATATGATCTTTAGCTGTAGTAACAATTTCAAAACATGTACGCATGCATTTCAAACTATGTCTTGTAAATAAGTAACGAAAGTGAGTAGCTTACCTCTTGATCGAAGCCAATGTAGCAGAAGCAACCAAAAAATTAAAGCCGAACTAAATTCGAAGTCCCCAACAGGACTTATTTATATGGAAAAGAATAAAACCAGCAACAGGCTGAGTTAAAAATTTTCTTGAACAATTCAATCCAATTTTAGGAACACTTTTCCAAATTTTACATGTGCTTACACTACGCATTTTACCCAAAATGGCGTTTTACTTCTTATCTCGAAGTACCAGAAAACAAAAAAAAACCCATAGCCTGTTTATTTTCACCAATCCAAAATTTTAAAGTATCACGTGTTTGAAATATTTTAAATTGAAACGATATTTAGTGACAATGTTGCCGTTTTCCACCAACATACACGAGGAGTCGCAAATTAAAGACCATAAATTCATCAACCGAGTTTTACACGTATCAATTTTAAGAAAGGACAATAGTGGTTTGTCCTTATCAACAATGTTATATGAATCAGGCCGGTAACGATATCGGGTCCATTTACAGGCGTGCACCATGTCAGAATAAGCATGGTATGGGAAGGAGGTTAGGAGGCATATTTAGAAGTACAATACCGTTATTTAAGTCTGGTGTAAAGGCTATTGGAAAAGAAGCTCTAAGGGCGGGTACTAATATCATCGATGATGTCATAGAGGATCGACCTATTAAGGAGTCATTTCAAGAGAGATTTCACGAAGCGGGTAGAAACCTTAAGCGTAAAGCCGACGAGAAAATCTATAAAATGATGGAGGGTTCGGGCTATAAAAGGGTACGTCTGACCGATAATAGTCAGACTGCCGAGAGCTGTTGCTAATAAGAAGAAAACTACCTACGACGATATATTTTCAAGATAATGGCTTTTTTTACATGCACAATCGTGTGAATGCGTCAAGTCCGAATTAGAGTATCGAGAGCGGTGGATATTTTACAAGCCATTATCAGCTCTTAGTGATGACGCCCCAATAGAATTTGTAGTGCCGGGAATTGGAAACGATTACATAGATTTAAGTCAGATCGTATTGTACATACTGACGCAGACATTGTAGCACCGGTAAACAATTGGATGCATTCACTTTTCTCGCAAGTGGAGGTATACTTAAATCAGAAGATGGTGTCACAACTAAACAATACCTACACCTACTAGTCGTATATCGAAACGCTGTTAAATTATGGAAAGGAGGCCAAGAACTCACATCTAGGTTGCACCTTACGGCATAATGATACAGCCGGACAGATGAATACTCTGGACCACTCAAATAATGCTTTCTCAAAACGTTAAGTACTTGCAACGACCATCAAACAGATTGAGATGATTGGCCACGTGCACTCGGAATTGTTTAATCAACAAAAGTTTCTTATAAGTGGTGTTGAGTTAAAGGTTACACTTTTACATTCAAGAGATAGCTTTAGCCTAATGGCAGCACAAAGTTAAAATTACAAGTTAGCATTATGCCCCTTATTATAATACAATTTCAAATTTCACACCATAATCAATCGGAATGCAGAGAATTAATCCCCAATCAGAGCTATGCTGCTGAGTAGTGGGGCTAAGGACCAATGAGAAGCCAGAGGGATGGGCCTTACGCGAGCCAATCAGGTTTGGTGTAGTCTTAGCCCCGTCTTAATAGACGTACAACCAATCAGGTACACCTATCTTAACCCTGTCAAAATGGCCGCTATATCACCCAACGGGCAAGACCGCCAAAAAGGCTCTTAATATTTCCGAAAGGATCTTAATTAGGGGCTAAATCCCGCCCAGGGGTTGAAAAACGCCCCTGAAAAGAAGTTGACCCTACTCCCAGCCCCACCGTGACCCAACCCACCCCCCACTATAACGTCACGTCCTACTGTCTGGTTTTGGAGGTTAACCGGGGACAACCCAAAATGACAACCAATCTTAATTTATTTCACTTCACATGGTAAATTTATGGAGTTTTCCCAGTAATAAAATAACATCATTCTGAAAAAATCTATGATAGATGGTCAGTTAGCATAGTTCGGGGACTCGGGATTTTTCCACTTGGAGGGATCCATTTTTTAACCGACCACCTAACATAGATGTTTTTAATTTTTTTATCGGAGCAAATCTTATGTACGAGTTATTTTAGGAAGTTCATTTCCCGAACGATTTTAAAAATATCCTTAATTAAATTAAGTAATGTAAGTTCTTAAAACTGAAGTTGCTTTTTTACGAAACGTGGCCTAGCTATTAAAACTGATGTAACTTCTCTTAGAAAATGTTGCCTAGGTAGATGTACTGCTGATCGTAAGTTAAAAAATACTGATAATAGAGAAATTCTTTTTATTATCGTGTAAGATCCCACCGTAGAATTCTGCGCCTACATGCTATTTGATCAAAATGTTATTTAAATAAAAGGTTACTCGTGGGGTCATACAACGCCGAAGGATTGCCTAGCAAAATCCTACCGCAAGTACCTTCACTATGATTATTTTTGATACCTGATTTTTAACAATTGCACTCATTCGTTTGGAAAGTAAATGAAGTACCATAGAAAAGAGACCGATATAAACAACTGGAAAAGAATAGGTTGCTACTACTTAGTCTGCCGCAACTCTTGGGATTCCAGGTGCTAAGATGTCATTTTGACCGATCAATGCATGTATCATGTATCGACTTAAATTTTACAGGAAATTCCCCAACACGGTGGCATAAGGTTGCCTGCGTAAAATCTGCCGCAAATCGAGGTTGCCAGCATTTAAATGAGACCTATATGATCCTCTTGCCACTTTTGTCTCATAATGTTAGCAGAAGTCACAAACAAAGCAAAAGCAATCTAGTTTTTTATTTTCGAAACAAATAAAATTAAGAAATGTATTCGTTCGAAATTTAAAATTTAAATTTTTATTTTCGACAAGTAATATTTGTAGCGGCCAGTCTATCTATCGTAAAAAGTTTTGTTAGATATAAAGTAAGTTTGAGTCTCATTTCCTGCAAAATGTGTGGGAGAAGTTTTTTGCGATTTCTGACATTTTTAGTACTCCAACCTCAGTTGACCTAATAACGTTTTTTGATCTTTATAAGAAACGGGATACATTTGCATAAAAATAAGTTTTTGTGTAAATTGCCCATTTCATTGTTGACCGTAATTTTTTCAAAATCTGTGAATGCAGGCCAAAGTGTCTCAATGGTTAAGGACAGTATCTCAAGAATGTTTTTCTCTAGTTACAACGGTTAAGGTACTGCCCCATCTAAAAAATCCACCCTGTATAATCACATCTGTATTGGTACATACAGTGAGTCCCAGAAGTTATAACTAATTCATTTAAAGTTCAAGGGTCTAGTTTTTGGAGAAACGCTCGGACACGTCGATTTTATTTTGACTGTGATTTTTTTAGTAGTAAAATTTTCTGCACAAAAATAAGTTATGACCACCAACTTGATTTTGTCAAATGGAAACACATGTTTTTATTTCAACAGATCTCGAGGAATTTACAATTGAGCGTACCAACAATTAAAACCGTATCAAGGAAGGCGGCGTTTGTTTTCTGTCAAAAGGAACAATTTATTCAAAAAACACAACAACAAATCAAATCAAATGTTCAGTTTCTATTTGTGTACGTGTTCTATCACCAAATCCAATCATGCGTTGAATTTCAATTTACTCTCGTTCCGTTAACTTCACCATTTCGGAAAGGACAAACGTTGAAATTCGACGTCAGAAATAAATTGACATACACAACCGAATGAAAACATGTACCCTTTGTTTGTGGATCACCTTGGATATTATTATTTTGCAAGTGTTCTTGATGGTTTTAAACATTGTAAAGACAATATTTACTTTTTTTCGTAAATATCTAGAGATCTGTTCACTATAGGTAAAGTACATGGTACATGAGATTTACTCAGAATTCAAATCAGATTCAGAAAATGAAACAAAAAACAGGTGTTTCCGCTTTATAAAATCAAGTTGGTGGTCGTAACTAATATTTGGGCCACCCTATATACAAAATTTTACCACTAAAAAAACCGAAGTAAAAAAAAAATTGACGTGTCCGAGCGCTTCTCCATAAACTAGACCCTTGAACTCTAAATGAATTTAGACATAACTTCTGGGACACGCTATATACGTACAATGTCATTTGATGCGGCTAGTGCGCCTCCACGATCGTATATTAATAAAAGTCTATGTACAAATGATGTACTTAGCCGCGTATCAGCAGCCGACAGACTTGACTGTTTCTGCAAAAAATATATAATTAGTACAAAGATAATATAGTCGAAAACAAGCTCATTTGAAACACATTTGGTACCAACGTTATTTGATGCATAAGTACGCCATCGGGAGCTAATAGAAACTGCGGCACCTGTAAATATGAAATGGAGAGTTCAGTTGAATATCTGAACTCTAATTACTCGATAGGTATATAACTCGACTGTATTTTGAACTAGTCTGATTTAACTCGAATTAATACAAAAAGAATCTGGGTCTTTTCGATGCTAGACTAATTAGTCACTAGGTATCTATTTTTTTAGGCACATATGCTTCATTGGTAAGTATTTGTTGACATTTCTTTAAATTAACTTCTGCCTTTCGTAATAGCACTACAGGCCATAATTATTCATTAATAAGCGCCCATAGAAAAAACTTTATAAGACATTACACTTATATTGTTTGTCACTTACTAGTTGTTTACAAGTTAGATAATGAGTTATTCTATTGACGTGCCACAACATCGAAGGTTTACGTTTTTGAGACGGCTGGCCCCTCGGTAGCGATCGATTTTCCACCATATCATTTTAACTTATTGAATATTATGTAAAGTAGATGAATACGTACACAACTCAGTTCTAACACGTTGATATATAAATTACCTGTAGATACACATTATATATATATATATATATATATATATATATATATATATATATATATATATATATATATATATATATATTCTTCACGTTGGTTACTAGTTATGGTACCACGCTCTACATCCAGATATAAACGTACATTCCATCTACCAATGTAATGTTATGCAATGTGTGCAATGTGATATTATGTGTGTCAAACCTTTTCAATACAACTTTGAAATCTATATTAGATAACCACAGTTGATTGTAAACCATAGGACTATTATTATTATTATTTAACTTTTTGCATAAATAATTCTTGTTATTTAGATGTATTAATATTATCTTATTGAATGTATTACTTTTTCCAATGATTCTGTTAATCAAGTAATTTTGTTTTTCTTCATTTATTTATTTCATCAGGGGATCTCACACGGAAGATAAATAGAAACATTTAAATGAACTCTATTAGGTCTGGACGATGTTTTAAGAGAAGAAGAATTATTCTTCGTGTAAATATTTTACATTTACTACGTGACAGGCGTGACTGGGTAATACTGGGTTTCACTATATTTGATAGAGTGTTCTATATCTGATTTCTTTGGTCGAAAATAACTATCGGTGTCTAAACTTGGGTGGTCTTAGACACAACTCTCTGCACTTTTAGTTACTTTGCCTAGAACAGCGTGCGTGCTTATGTAAACGGAATAATTTGTGACTCGCTCCTTTCAGAAATCCTTTAGGATGTTGACAAATTTCTGCAACCCTACGGTAGAAGCCACGTATTGAAAAGAGAAGCTGATAAAAAAAGGAAAGGGGTCTCTACTCACCTGCATATAGCAAAGAATCTCCGGGCTCAGCACAATTCGGGCGGGGTCAAGAAAATTCCGGTAGAGATTAGGCGCCAGAGGTCGCTCCCAAAAAATTCATATTACCGTTATCCCGACTCCTGGACAACGATGTTGAAGGAGGTGAGTAGGGAATTAAAGGAAATAGAGCAAAAGGGGGAAGAGATAATAAGAAAATGTTGTAGTGTAGCGCAAGAACTAATTCCTAAAATGCATGTAGATACATAATAACTAAAATGTGTCTTTAAGGATAAGTTAAATCTTTGTTTTTTTTTTCTGAAATGAAGGTAAAATTATTATCTTGCGGTGAACACCCAATTTGACACAATAAAATTAATCGCACATTAGCAAGTCAAGTGTTATTTACATCCAACCCAAAAGAAAATTGTTATTCGCTGTTAGTTAATATGAACGTTTAACTTTCGGAAGTGAAAGAGCTTTCATTTCGCAGAACCTGAAAAGAAACATATACCTACGCTAGAAAAACATTTTAATAACCAAAACTTATTTAATATACACTTGCTGTGGTTTCACAACACCCAAAAACATGTCGAAGTTACAATATTCATTACTCATAAATTAATTACAACATTTTTGTCTGCAGCACGGTTCAGTTCGCCCCTAAATTTATTTAGTGATAGGTTAATTCGTACCAGATACTAGAAAAAAAGGAGAGAAAAGAGCAATTGAACTTTCCCCCAAAAGTTAAGTACAGTAAAAGTAAAATTTTAAATGAGAATATACAGATAATGGAAGGAACTGTCCTTAGTTTCCCCAAAAGCTCAAAATAATAACACAATATCTTAAGTCAAGTTACATGTACAGCGCATAAACATAAAGGGAAGAAACGATTTGAGGTAAATGATTGTTAAATTTACAGGTAAATGTATGTAAATACATGAAAATTACGTAAAGTTAGTCAAACCGCGTAGAATTTGATTATAAGAGGAAGTAAATCACGTGCTCGTACGTCCGAAAATTAATATTACTGAAACTAATATGCAACAACTGCTGTAGCGCAACTCTGCAATCAAACTAGTTAGTGCCAAACAGTATTACAAATTCTAGTTTAAAAATTATGGAGACCACTTAAGTACAGATCAAGCTAATAATTAAGTAGATTCATTCAATTCCAGCAGTAAGTACTACCAACCAGGTACACTTGAAAAGTGTGTGAAAGTTCATTAACCGTAACTAAACTGTACTGTAGTTACATTAGGTGATTCAAGGACTTTAATTTCTAGGGGGTAGCGCGTTACTTAAACCCTTGCAGAGCATATTCACGACTCCTAACACGTACAGCTAGAATATAGTAATTACGTCCATGCGAACAACAATAACAAAAGTTCTGAGTTTTGGTAGGGTAGGGAATGTTACCCCATTGTTGATACAGTAGTGAGGTTAGTGTAGAGGGCCAAGTCAGCACGAAGGTATTCGTAGAACTTCAAAAGAATGGATGTAAGTTTAAGTTCCCTGACTGTTTAGCAGTTCCGGACCGACACGATTTAATACCAGTAGAAATAAGACTTCCGCAGCGGACAGGTAGCCACGATTACAGAAATACAGAAAAGAAAATGCTAAAAGGAAAGATACGTAAGAATTATATAAGGTGAAATTAGTGTCAATTACTCCTACGGTTGGAGGCGGGCACACTGAAGTGGTACGAAATGCCTTTCACTTGTCAGTCGGAGGATCAGTAATTTTTATGGTTGCAAGCCTTCAATCGCTAACAATAAAGTTTATGAATTAACAGCAGGTAAGGACACCTAAAAACAGCTTTCCTCTTTTACAACGAAGGTCTTCTTCATATCCGCAATTTTTCTTGCAACGAACAAGTAATTCGCACAGTAATTTTCAGAAGAGCCGAAATAACTCTCTGCAACCAATTCTTCCAATTCACATCCGAAATATCATAGATGGAAGAAATTTTAGAAGAGCTCGGAAATTTTTCATAGCTTCGTAAAATAGCGACATCAAAAAGCACAATAGAAACGTAGTACGTTCTTCAAAACGAAAATTTTTAGTGTTTGAATGTCCTAAAATCCTGCCCTCTAACGAGAGTTTAATACACTAACACAGTTATCTGTTATTGAGTAGTTTTCAACCTTTCGGGATTCGGCCATTTGCTCATAGGTGGCGTAAATATATACTTTCGTATATATGTTTAGAACGTTATAAAGGAAACGGCGTCATGATTTCTTCCCTGTGTCACTTTTCGGTACTAGTGTAAGTGATGCTTAGACCCTTACGTGCAAGAAAGGTTACAGATTTAACGGTACACTTAAAGAAGTTGAGGTAACGAAGACTCCGAGATAGATTGCGATTGGGAAACAATTCATAGACTTCAACAGAGTTTATTAAGTATTCAGAAAAAAATTAAAATATATATATATATATATATATATATATATATATATATATATATATATATATATATATATATATATATATATATATATATATATATATATATATATATATATATTGAGATGTTTAGAAAGAGGTAATAGAAGTATCGGACAGCTTACATGACATTTGGGTCATAAAAAGGGGTAATTTCTAGCTCGATACAAGTGCGAGACACAATTTTACATAAATCTGGTTCACGATGTGTTTAAAATAAATTTATTTGGTATAAATTAATCTGAATATCATTTGCTTAGTTTGGTTTCATCATAAAAGCAATTTGTTGCTAACAAAATTGTCAAGGATGTTAAATATAACCATTTTCGTAGAGTCATTTTAGTATTGCATTTATTGCAATAAAATCAATTTTTCAAAGGTAATTTGGCAAGTAGACATTTTACAGGTGTTTAAACATGGACTATGTAGTTAGGATTAGGTTAGGGATAGTGTATGTTTAGTTTTTAAAAGCAGGAAATACAAAAATTTAGTAAAAGGGTTATAATATGGACAGTATAGACAATTTTCGCACACATTTTGTTAGCGAATTAGTGACAAAATTATAATACATGATTCACAAGAAGAAAAACATTTAGAACATTATGGCATACAAACATTTATAGTGCCGTACATTTTATAGTGAAAAATTTCAAAAGAGTGTTAGACGATGAGACTTTTCAATGCAAGACTGAATAACATTATGCATTGCAAATAAGTAGTGAGAACAATAAAGACAAGTAGTACAAACCTTAAACATAACATTTTAAGTGTTAAAACATTTTTAATATGAATTAATTTCATTTTAGATTTAAGTTTGGTTACTTTGTAAATTTTAGGTTTTTCACATAATTTTATATTTTTTCCACATTATTAGATTTAGTTTTTGCTCTTAAAGCAAATAATAGATGTTCTTTCTCAATATGAATAAGTTTTTATAAGGATACAGCGTTTTTATCCGCAAAATTATGCTAAATCTGAGGTGAATTCTAGACAAATTTACAAAAGCTTAAAATTTTTATTAAATTAAATGTTTCGAACATAAAAGATATGTTTTCCTATGTAAATTGTCCTCAGAATTCCATTTTTGCAAGTAATTTTAGTGTAGCTTGTAAGTGTATATAGTTAAAAGCTTATTTTGATTAGATTAAGTTATTTCGTTTATTAGTGTTAGGAATTATTGCTTGTTAGGTGTCCTTTTATTCAAAATTTCACGTAGTTTTCATTTCCGTTTTAATTTTCATTTCCGACCATGTATAAGAAAGTTACGGCCAAAATTCCATTTATGTACAATTCGTAATTTTGATCCTCCAATCACATCCATTGTAAATTTTGCAATATGGCTGTAAAAAAATTGAAATTTCTGTAGCAACCAGAAACATATAAAAGCAAGCGCTCAGGAAATCACTCTCTCTCTAGAATTTGTTCAAAAAGTAAAAAAATTAAAACAGTGTTGTAAAATTTGTGATTACATAACCTAATTTATTATCGTCGAGAAATTTTACGTTAAGAATAATTTCGTGAGCACTTGTTTTTGTATCGTTGGTTAAAAATAAATAGTTCGGTCACCGATACCTGTCGTTTTTAATAAAATAATTCTGTACGATTAATTGATGTTACGATTTTGTGAAGATTTGTTTACGTGTTTTCCAATTTAAAATAATTCTTATATACCAAATTAAATTCCATTTTATTTGGTCAAAGTTTGTTTTATTTCTCCGGACAATTCTTCTTAAATAAATATTATTTTCGGTAACTAAAATAAAAGTGTGTTAACAAAAATCTTGAATATCTAAACTACATTTTAAACGATATCACTCATAAAGATTTAAAACCATTTTAAATAAAAAGTTACCGTAGTAAATAAGTGTTTGAGGTTTGCCGTTTTGAAAGAAAACATCTATAAGCCTGGAAGTTGGTGTCTTCGAGAACCGAGATAGCAGTTGGATATTGGTAACAACTGTAGCCGAGTGAACATTGCCTGCATCCAGCTGAAGTTTGAAGACATCATTCAATCAATAGGAAGGACTGTATATGTGAGTCTTAAATTTTATAACCCTGTATATTGTTATTTTCCTGCAATTAATATTTGTTATATGTTATTAATTAAGAATTTCAATTATTTACTTGTATAAACACCTGTAAAGCTAATAATTTCCTTTTCTTTTTCTAAATTTTCATTTTAATCCAAACATTAAAGTTTCTAAATTAATCATTTGACATTTTTGACAGCTTTACTTTATTTTCACTTAAGTTCATTAACGCATGCGTTTGAAAGCAAATTGTATTCAGAGCAAATTTTATACTTTAAATTCAATTACATATAGGATATTTCTTATACTTAAAAAAATTTTATCTTCAACTAAATCCCTTGATCCCTATCCCCATATGAGATTTTGAACTAGTCCAGTGCAATATAATAAATATAACATTAAAGAATTAAATAATTACTTCAATCATTATTACATACAACATTTAAATTTACCTCAAATTAAATATAACTAAATCATCTTTGAACCCTATCCCCTTATACGATTTTTCGACAAATAATTCCTCCATTTTAATTATTAAAATATATAATACATCCCATATATATATATATATATATATATATATATATATATATATATATGTACATTATTTCCACAAGTATTATATGTTATTTATAAAATTATATAATATATATATATATATATATATATATATATATATATATATATATATATATATATATATATATGTATATATATATACATTATTTCCACCAGTATTATATGTGTTTTCATTTCCATAAATTCCGGATACTCCATCCAGTGTGTTGATGAGGTTCTTAGAAGAGCCTAAATTATTTAGACGTTTTGACAAAATCGTCTTTCTCAACGTCTGGTCACTAATGTAGCCCTGTATATATTCGATCATATGTTTGATCTCCACCAGTGCAGATTAGAACACCAAAAAAAATCACAAACTTTTACAAAAAGCTATTAATACAAACGTTAGTGTTACACATTACTACACACTTAAAATTTTTCAATTATATTTTAGAAAATTTGTAGTAGATGTATAGTAATGTGTAACGGTTTTGACGTTTATATTGTATCATTAATTATTTTTTTGTAAAAAGTTTGTCATTTTTTTGTTGTAATTTTCACTGGTGAAGATCAAACATATGGTCGAAGTATATGCAAGTTTATAAAAAATGGTGTTTTAATGTTTGATGGAAGTGCCATGAAATTTCTTTATATCATTATAAACAAAGTACAATAATATAAAATATAATGTTTTTTTTTTACTGCGGCTTTAACTGCCATCGACAGTTCCGCATTCTAACGATTGCTGGTCATCACTTTTGTGCCGGTTTAGTGTCGACATGGTGCCGTTGTTGTCTTCGGTCGCTATGAGTGTGGTGGGTCGGTCTGCTTCCACTGCTGGAAAAGTGAAAACCTCGATTCCCTGGATTCCCTTGAACTTGGCCGAGCGATCACCACTGTTGTTCACACAAATATCCCGGTCGGTACAGTGTATAGTACGTTTACTGGAGTGGCGATATGCTGCCAACGCAGTAAAGCAACGCAGTACGCGACGAAATCCCTGCCTTTACCTGATACCGGATTTCCGCGTCAAACCTTCGTTGGAGATACGTTGGCGAATCACGTATTCCACATGCCAAAACCTCCTTTGGTCCATTTCCGTTGGCTCGTTTCTGTAATCTGAAACAAGAAATAATACTAATATCGCGCTCATGTAACATCGAACAAACGTCGCTTTCTGGGATTTCTACACGTGCCATTTATTCAACCTGGATGTAGGTTATATATTATATGCCGCGGTTACCATTAGGTTCCGAAGTAAATTAAAGGCTTTTGTAATAACAGCGGTGTGGATCATAATTTAACATTGTCAAAATAAATTTATAAAATTTATTAACCAAAATTTTATGATTTTCATGTGACCACACAAAGTTGTATTTTCTTACGTAAACCATCTTGTACAATTTATTTAGTTTAGTTAATCCTGTGTTATGCTTTCCAAAAATTATACATTTTGGTTTTAAATTGAAGAATACACATAAATGTTTGTACAATTAAGACCATATTTTAGTCATCCTTGATTAGTCGTGACCAAACAAAGTACAAAATTAAGTCGCTATAGCTCTTTTGTCACTACTAGTTTCAGTAGAATAATAATAATAATAATAATTTATTGCATGTTACTGTGCAAAGCACTTACATATGTCAATGAACACCAAAAAGGTATAAAAAAACAGAACATTTTCATACTTACAAACTAAACATTTACTCACAAACATATTACTATACCTAAATATCTTTGTTTATTTTTAGTAAAAGCTATACATGGCTAAATTATCCATTCAGGCTAGACAGATCATCACATAAAAATTCATTAACAGAGTAATAAGCTCTAGTAATTAAGAACATTTTCAATTTTTTCTTCAATTGCCCCCTCTCAAGCTCTGTTATTTGTTACTAGGATGTGCGATTAAAAACCATTTGTTTTGTTTAGGTTGAATGGGTGAATTATTTAATGGCATTGTAATGTAAACTCAACCTTCGTTGAAAGAAAAGTGGTTAAGTCTATATTGTAACGTTGATAATTGTATGAAGTATTGAATAATAATAAACAAAGTTATTGTTTACGCAGGTTGGCTCCTTTATAGATACAAAATAAATCACACTATTTTATTCCTAGTATACTTAAAACTGATTTCCAATATCAGTTATTGATAATTATTTGCAATTTCTAATGGAAATTGGACAGGGTTAATTTTAGTAAGGTGCCTTTAATTTAAATCGTGAATCGAGCTACCTAAATATTATTTATTGTAAACCACTTCAAATATAACTTCAACTATTAATTCTAATAAAAGTCATTATTATTTAATACTATCATTCGAGATTCAATGCATCGATAAACTGAAATCAGTATACAATTTACTTGTAAATCCCCAGATATAATATTATCTCAGTCAATTTAATTAAACTAATCTCTGACCATTGGTCACAAATATTAATTTACTATCGAATTATTAATAAATCGAATTAATAGTATACAACTAGTGGGCTAAACGCTTTCTCTGACAATGCCACATTTCAACGTTAAATTATACCTTTAGATCATTTAAAAATAAAATAATTGAGGTGTCTAAAAGTCTATATTAATTTCTTGTAACTTAAAAATATAGAATATCTATGTAACAATTAATTGAAATGCAAGTGCCAGTTTTATGTATATATATCCAGTCAGTCCACGTGCTGCTTTCTAATTTAATATAGTGGTGTTACCTTCTTTAATTTGTAATAAATGGTGTAAATGAATAACTAGGTAAAATCTGGCTACCCAAATTCAAATTATTAAATTAAACAATAGGTACAATTGAAACAAATTTATTTCATGATATCACACATGTACATTAAAATCTCTTATGTAAATCCTATCGACCCTGCAATGAAGTTGCTTAAACAATGTAAATATGTATTCAATTGTTGAGTTCCGACACAATTTATCAATAATTTTAATGAATTTCAAAAATTAAATCTACTATCAGCACGCGACATTAACCTATTCAATATTATATAAAAAAAGTTGTATTACGAGATTGAAATGAAAGTCTCCCATTCCAGATCACGATCTGCACACACTCGTAATATATTCCAAGATAGGTATGGCATAATAATGTTCCCATCTCTTTGAACTTTAGTTGATTGCTTGATAAACCAATCTATTTTTCTCTTAGTAATGAAAGCACGTAAATGTCATTTACACGAACCATTGATCACCTACAGGTTTAAAAAAGCTTTATGTATATTTACTGTGCTAATTAAACAAGCATTTACTTAAGGCGTTTGATATTTACCTTATTATTTATTTAAGTTCTATGATTATATACAACAAATCTTCTGAACTTTCAGCTGTAACCAGTTAGTTGTGTACTATGTTATCTCACCATTTATTGAAGTAATTAAAAATTTATTACATACACAAGGAAAAAGTTGACCTCAAGTAGGATTTGAACCTACAACATGTACTTTTCTAGAGTACAGCGCTACCAACTTAGCTATCGAGATACAAACCCAATCCCCCAATATATAAATAATATATAAATTATTATATTTGCTAGTTCATTTAAAGGACAATGGTCATAGTGCACATCTTTGTTAACATTTACTTGTCTAGATTAAATGCATAACACAATATTTATTTTTTTAGTCAGATCTAGCAATTCGACGCTTAGGCCCTTTTAAGTTTAATATACAATCACTGAGAGGTTTAAACAACCTTATGTTTAATAACTACCGAACAAAAGCTTTCAATTTTATACAATTTCAAACTACATAATTAAAATGCCGGCAAAATTTAAAGTTTCGACCGTTTCTTCAACGGGATTTCTGAAATGGGAAGTTTGAGTTGCAGTTGCGCATTTCAGGCTATCAAATTCAATTTTATTTTCCGTTCCGTTTGAGGTAAAAGAAGGATGGATGAGTTTACTCTGCCTTTATGGATTTCTTTCTATTAATACGTTTCTTCAATTCAAGTGGACTAGGTATGCCATGCTTTGATTCCAAAACATTACTAAATTCTGCTTGCTTTTTATCCTAGACGAACTATAGCTAATGACTGATTCATTATAATTGGTAAGTCGATTTCGAAAACCAACATCTTCATACTGCATTACAGACGGATACTGGTCTCCACACTCATGCGAATGTTAACAAGGAATAACACTTCTACATTCTCTCATGCGAATACTAATAAGCAATTTATACCATATTCTTTAGTTTTGGATGACAACCGGTATTTATTTGATTACATCAATGATTTCTTTCAGACCATCGTTGGGGCACATGCTAACCACATGTTTAATCACCTGTTGCTCGACTGCTTATTTTCTATTCTGGTGCTGTTATAATGTATTAATCTGTTCTATTTGATGCTACAGTGAATTCAATATTATGCGCTACATGTATCTCGTACCTGCGGAAGCCATTTTAATCTAAGTGTTAATGATTTTTTTTACCTAAATATAATTAAGAGCTACATTATAAAGAGCTCAAATGATGAACTCATAAAGTACCTTATAACTACATTAATGATAATGATATAAATGTTTTTGTTACATGGTATAACTGCGTTCTATTCGGGATTTCATAGTTTTTCTTGTTTTTAGGTTTTACTTAAAATTTTCTTTAATAATAAAAACCAAAATCGGTCTGTTTAACTTGTTGTAAGGTAAGGTGTCTTGCCAAGATAAAATATGTATAAACATTGTGTGTAGTTCATATCGGTAAGGTGTCTGATTTCATTTATAATTTGGTGTTTTGCTAATTTACTTTTAGAAGTTTTTTTTTTCTTTTTAATCAATATATTTACTTAGTTACATACACGGCCGTAATTTACTTTAAAAATTAAGTAATTGCTACTCAAGCTTTGAGTTATTCCTTTTGAACAATTTTTGAGACTTTGAAGGAAAGTTATTTTTGTGAACTAGCCATTGACAGCTGCTTAATTTCTTTTTTTTCTCTACTTTGTTACGAGCAAATTTGAACTTTGTACACTAACTTATCTGCACAGAGAAGATAGTTTTAGGGCTGCCGGAAAGTTCAATCCAAGTAGAGAAATGGGGTAGGTTCTACAGTGACACAGGTGGTACCTAAAAGCTTAAGAGGAGAAAAGAGGGCGTTAGCTTGAACAATACTATGTCAGCCCTAGATTACGAAGATAATTAGTCACTTTTCTAGCCAAGCAACAATTGTAAGGAAGGATCTGGGCATAGAAATAAATTCTACAAGGTAGGGTCCCAAAAGCGAAAGCAATGTATTGATTTTAATTATATACAAATATAATAAACGTAGTATTCGTTTTCAATATGTGTACCTATATACACCAGCTAAACTGTATCCCCAAAAGGAGTGAGATAATTCCCTAAATAAATGTTTAAGTTGTGTGACCCACAAACAGTAACCCCCAAAGTTTTTACGATAAATAATGTTGTGTCTTTACTTACAAAACCACAAGCCACCCAAAAGTGTACTCTCAAATTTATACAGTAATTGCAAATAAATGTAGTTTAACAAAAAGGAAAGGCATATGGATATTTAAAACTAGTTTATGCCAAAGCATCAATATTAGGATTTAAATGGATGACATAGATGTAACTTAAGCATTGCAGAGGTACGTTTAACTGAATATTAAAATGAATTTATAATTTATGAATAACACAGTCAATAACACATCACTATGAAAAATATGCAATAACACAATTAAAACAGAAATGATTATGTGGTTTATGTCCAAATCTGCCGAGCCGAATGCAACCGGTTTCACAGTTTTCTACAAAACCTAGTTTAAGTACATAAATTACCAATTCGCATTGTAACCATTGACTTAAAAGAACTACTTTATGTAGGAGTGGAAGAAAATCTATGCAATGACACTCTTAAGGGTTCATTAATACAATTAGATATGTCTATACAATCTTCCAGGATTAGTCAAAGATTAAGCAAAGCATCAACAAAACATGTATGATCAGTAACTTTAGATCCTGGAATCCTGTCATAAGATCCAATTCAATATGTAGTGTTTGGCAATTATTTCACATATCTTCCAAACATCATCTCATAATCTACATCAAGTGTCTTGCTAGTATGTAACAAATAAAACACTAACAGGCCAAAACGTAGGTATGCAAAACATATAGCTATATACAAAATATGTACAAAATCTAAGACAGCATGTACCGCAATATGTATAAGGTAACGAAATGTACCGCAGCGTACTTATATACACAGTTGTACACCATATGAAACGTACCTCTACAAGTAAATATATTAAACCCAAAACGAAAGCATGAATATAAGTCTTACCTTTAAGGAGGTAGTTAAATATTAACAGTAACGTTACGAAATGAATTCAATCAAGTATGAGTTTGAGAACAGCTGATAACTGTTTCAAAAGCCAATTAGTAATGACTTCTCGTAAAACAGGGGTAACAACAGTTACATCCTTACCGATTAAAATATACAACCCATGTGTCCTTACAGAACATGTGAGGTTACGTATGACCCCTTTAGTTAATAGATTTATTCATCGATTTCTTTGATCAAATTGATTTTAATCGTTAGTTATCGAATCACAGTTATGTTGATTGCTAAAATCAAAACCCGGTGTAAAAGAACAGAGCGTATCGCAAAGCTCTCCTGTATTTGTATTTTCTTATAAATCCGAACAATATCGAATGTACTAAATATTTATAGCTATTCGTACATATGTAGAAAAATTAAATTACAACCGTTTTACCATCGATGGGCTAAATAAAGTCCAGAAACTTTCACATTTGTTTAGGAAAATAGAAAACGGCCAGGCTTCGTAAACAGCCAGACCGGAATAGGAAGTGCAAAGCTAGGATGTCAAATATATACCAGTGATTCCAAAACAATAAAGTTGAATGTACAGTTGATAGTACAGAAATGTATTTACTTTGAGAAAACGCAAATATATTCAAGAAATACCGAGACGAAATTATATAAATGCAGTACTTTTAGAAAAATAGTGTATTTAAGCAAATACTAGTAAAACAGTTAATTTTTGCAGGCCGAAAAATTTATTAAATCGTGCAGCGTAAGTAACGAATGTAGGATCCCTCCCTAGCAACATGGAAACTTCGGTAGAGGGAACCAAAAAGGTAGGAGGAAAGAAGAGTGAGAAATTTGAGTAGAAACTCAGGACCAAAAACCCTAAAGACCTAAAACCCAACCCCGTTTTGTATATCCCAACCCTATTTATATATAAAAGCCCATAAAAACCCAAAATCTTACCCAACCCGAAGCGATCAAAGGAAACCCAACCCAAGTATAAGTATCAAGATAAGAGAAAGTTAAATGCGGAACAACACGACGTTTGTACCACCAGAGACACACACCAAGTACACTACTCAAACAAACCACGAAAGAACAATCCGACTCCAAACTCCCACTGTGAGTCCTTCGGCACTCAGCCGGTACTAGGAGAAGAATAAATAAAAAAACAGAACTAAAAGGAGAGTATACCGTGAAGCGATAGTACTTCCAAAAAAAAGTAACAACTAGCAGAAAACAAAAAGGTCTAATACTAACGTTAAGGAAGCAAAGCGGATAAGGATGAGTTGGTTTGGGAAGGGTGATTGTCTTCCCCCCATTCATTCGAGTAAGCAAGTACACGAGACCTAAAGAGACTCAAAGGACAGTAAGAGAGGAAGAATAAAATGAAGCCCAACCCACAAGAAAGTTATCCCACCCTCAGCCGAACCTAAAGGCTGGCGGTCTAAAAACCAAACCCCGAAGAAGAACAAACCCATCCCAACCCACAGGAAAGAAAGCCCAAAATTCCGAAAAAGTGAAATCAGGGGCCATTATAGACCCCAACTCAACCCTATGGCTACCATAAACTAGCACAGGTGGAATGGCATAGGTGCTATTAAGAGATAGTCGGAGAGAAAGAGGAAATCTCATTTGCGGCGAAAATTTTCCCATTGACTCTGATTCCCGGGATCCCATGGTCACCGAAGCTTCACGGGAAGGCGACCTATCCCGTTCCTCTTAGCTTCATTCATACAAGCATTTAGGCATGTAGGTCAAAGACACCCGATAGGAAAGTGAAATGAGAAGGACAAATCTCCAATGGTCCCCTGAGAAATTAGCAGGGAAGACCCGGAGAATTGCAGACAGGAGAAGAGAAGGGACCGGATGTCGAAGTCACGGAGAATACAAAAAGAAAGAGGCTTCCGTACAGACGCCTAGCCTGTGTGCACATCCAACCACCCAAAAATATGACGCATTAAGTGAATTTGTGGCACTTGCGGCGCCTAGGAAAGCAACATAGAGAATGACGCTTTGAGAACAAGTAATATTTTAGCAATAGCCGAACAGTGAGAGTCAAAAGAGTGAGAATCTACAGAAGTGTAATGTGGTTTAAGATCATTCGCTTGATACACTCCTATCGATTAGAGTCTAATTCGTACGTCCAAGGTGACACAACCGTTTTAATTCGAAACGGACCCACAAATGTAGGAGCTAGCTTGGCATTAAAATTCCGGGCAGCATCAGAAAGAACAAAGTTCCGTTTCCAGACAAGATCATGTTCGTTATACCGCACATGGCGTCGACGAAAGTTATAACGATTCTGTACCCGTTCGTAAGAACGTCTCATTTTCTTAGAATGTCAGTACGAAGTGATTCATAAAATCAGCAGAGCGAGTAGGATGTTTGTCGCGTTCAGGATTTAGGATTGGAGAATCAGAATCAGGTTTAGGAAAGAGATCGCCGTAAAGAACGTGTTCGCGGCCACAAAAAGCGAAGTATGGGGAGTAGCCAGTAATTTCGTGCTTAGCCGATCGTATTGCACAACCAACCTGAGGTAAGTTAATATCGCAACTTCTTTTATCCGACTTGATGTAGAAGCTATCATCGTCTTCAGTAGGCAGTTAATTCGTTCCGCAGAGTTAGCGTTAGGGTGATATTTGGCTGTATAAAGAATAGTAGTACGATAGTTAGAGCACAGTTTAGTAAATTCCTTACTTCGAAGTTGGATCCCATTGTCAGTAATAAGATATTGAGGAGTGCCGACGATACGTGAGATGATAGTAGCAGTAGCAGTTCGCAAAGGAAAAAACATGGGAATTTAGTGAAATAGTCAGCCACTTCAACAATAAAAGAGTAACTTCGGTAGTTTCTAGATAAAGTTCCAACGATATCAGCACATAAAACCTGCCATGGGCGAGTAGGAACAGCTAACGGAGCGAAAAATCCAGGAGACGCAGTCTGTTCTACCTTATGGGCAGCGCAGTTCCCACATTTACGAATATATCGTGCTACATCTGCACGAAGATCAGGCCAATAATAAATTTTATAAATGCAATTCATTAAATTCATCTTTCAAAAACCAAGAAGGAAACTTTCTAGGCGAAGCTAATACGCGATCTTTCAGTTTTAAGCACCACGAGTCAGTGATAGGTTGAGAAATAGTCGCAGTACGAGAGTCATGTGAAACAGTTTCTAACTTAGGTACGGACCTAGACAAAGCATCAGGAACAAGGTGTTCTTTACCTTTTCGATGGAGGATAGTAAAATCATATTGCTGTAAGCGAATTCCCCAACGCGCTAAACGCCCTGAAGGATTAGGTAATTTATTACGCCAGATGAGAGAAAGGTGATCAGTGACGACCGAGAAGTGAGCACCCTCAATGTACGGCCTAAACTTTTCGATTGTCCAAAGCACAGCTAGGCATTCCTTTTCAGTTGTTGAGTAATGGCGTTCAGTCTTAGATAATGATCGACTGATGTAACTGATCACTTGTTCCCCAGCAGAAAGAAGTATGTTAGCTTAAGACAGCGCCAAGACCAAAATCAGAAGCAGCCATTTGGATTGAGAAAGGACGAGAGAAGTCTGCACAAGAAAGGATTGGGGCAGAAACTAGTTTCCTTCAACGAAGTGGATACCTCATGGCATTCAGGGGACCAGATAAAAGAAGCCTTTTTGAGAGTAAAGGCACTCAGTGGTGCAGTCAGAGAAGAAAAATTGTCTGTACCATCCCACCATTCCAATTAAACGACGTATATCAGTAACCGTAGAAGGTGTAGGTATAGAAAGAATTGAAGCAACTTTGTCTGGATCAACCAAAAGTCCGTCTTTATTAACCACATATCCTAAGTACTTTAATTCTGGAAAACAGAATTGACTATCTCGCCTGAAAGTCAAGCCAGCCGAATTTAAACGTTGAAAAATCAGTGAAAGAACTTCTATGTGTTTCTCGAAGGTAGGAGTAGAAAGAATAATATCGCCTAAGTACGCAAAACAAAAGGGTTCTAAATCTGCGCCCAAGACACGATCAATAAGGCGTTGAAAGGTCGCTGGACTATTGTGTAGCCCAAAAAGCATTCTAGTAAATTGAAAAAGACCCCTATTAGGAACGGTGAAAGCTGTAAGAGGTTTAGAATCCTGAGAAAGAGGTATTTGCCAATAGGCAAATTAGATAAGTATCGCGCATCTCGTAAACGATCTAAGATAGACGTAATATAAGGATGATGAGAACAAGCATCTTTATGAGTGACGGCATTAAGTCGCCAAAAGTCGATACAGAAACGGCATGACTTGTCTTTTTTTCTCACTAAAATGATAGGACTGTGTAACAAACCCTTTTGAGTTGTATTAAAATTGTTACGTGTTTAAAAGGGGAGCTGGAAGAAAAAGGAAGAAGGAGAGGTATCTCTGCTCATTCACAGCTAGTGAGCACACTGAACTAGCCCAAAAGTGTCGGTTAGGGCGGGGTGAGCGAGGAATGATATTGAATATGCCGGCGCCAAGAGCCGCTCCCCTAGATAGAGATAAGATTCACCGCTGTCCCGACTCTTGGACAGTGGTGCAGAATGGAATGAGCAAGGAGATTGTAGGAAAAGGGAAGTACAAGAGGAAATAGGAATAATAACACTGCTGCAGTGCGAAATAGCAACTATATATTTTATTTTTAAAATCAAAGTTAAATAGTTGAGGGTGTGGATCGAATTAATCCACAACAAAAACAATATATGTAGATACCCCAAGTGTACAAAAAAAGAAAATTAAATACCGTTCGCAAGCAAAATAATTGGGTTCGACACCTGTGAACCCATAATTGTTTATTTAATTCTAGAAAACAAAACTTAAACAATTCCCCTTTTCAAGGGAAGGCCTTTCTTTGTATAACTAAAAGAGAAACATGTATCGACGCCTATACAAAGCGTAAATTTTTACCAAATAATTAAAAAAATAACGTGCGGTGGTTTACACAAAACAGATAATAAGGAAATAAATTTTTATTTTGAGCACAAATTTTATAGCTCAATAAGCCTTTTATCTTTTAAACAATAATGAATCAAATATATATATCGAAATTTAATAATTGCATAAATTTCAAGAGAGAAAAAAAAAGTTAATAATTAATGTCTACACCAAATGCAATAAAAACATATGTTCATATAATGGTTAGTTAAGCTACTTTTACGCATCCCAATTAAAGTGATGCTGCGCACATCACAAAAATGGCAGCCAAAATAGGTACAGTTAAATGTTACTATTATAATTACAAAACAAAATGAGGGAAGAAAATAATGGTAAAAGAACAGGCAATGAAGGTCACGTGGTTGTGAAGTGAAGGATTAATTATACAGCAATACGGATATACTGATAACAGGTATACAAATATAGGTTAAGATATTGTAACTGACTAACTGTTTTACATTATTTAGCAGGTGTACTTTATCATTACTTGTCTAAAGGTTTACACAATAGTTATTCAGTTAAATCTCATGTGATAATACCAAAAGGAATGATCTAACCTTTATATAAGCAGGTAGTAATTATGTTCAGTCGATGCCCTCGGATCACGAACGTATGCAGAGGTTGTCACAATACTGTTTTATTTTAGTTACGATTCAGAAGTTAAACCAGAATAGTACTTGAATGTAGATAATATGGAGGTAGTTGAAGTTAAATCGTTGAGACTAAAAGGAGAAGGTAATTCGTTGAAGTTATAAGTAGAAGGTACTTCGTTGAAACTAAAATGACAAGGTACTTCGTTAAAATTAAAGTAGAAGGTACTTCGTTGAAATTAAAAGGACCAGGTAATTCTTTGAAGGCAAAAGGAGAAGGTAATTAACATTATGTAAGTAAATAATCTTTATTCGTTACCCCTTAGATGGAACGGGCCAAATGAGAATCAATCGAAGTGCTTTCCTTGCTTTACGAAAGCATCAATAATTCGTGTCTTGATTAAAACGTCTTCAAACGCTAGGAAAGAAGTGAGGTATTACTAACAAATCAGAGAAATTCACCGGTAACTTACTCGATCTTGCCGAAGAAAATTTTTCTAAAACCGCATGTAAGCGAGCAACAAAACTTGCAGATAATAATTAGAAAAGCACCAATTGTTTTATTGCAAATTATGCTTCTTGAAGATATATCCGATTATTTATATCGTATAATAATATAAGGAATTCTTCAAGAAGACATCAAACATTTTCAGCTTGGCAAAATGGACGCCACAGAAAAGAAAGAAGACGTCATTTTTATGTTAAAGTTGTGTTATTCAAAATCTATTATTATCAATATTTTATCTACATCAATAAAAACCAAAATTTCTAAACTGTGATTTCTCCACTAACGCCATCTAGAGAGGACTTCTAAAAGCTTGTAATATAGTTCACCTTAATTACCTATATTTTAGGATATGTCACTAGAGGAGTAACAATGCAGATCTTAAATGAAATATTATTTAAATGTGAATTTATAACGTTTGAATAATCAAAGGTACGGAAATTTATATTATGCTAATAGTAAAATTATTTAGAAATATTATGTGGTTCAAGTTATGAACAGAAACAACGTAAGCATTCCTAGAAAGAAGGTTTGAGTAAACATGTACAACTTGTACAGAAATTTACAGTAAAGTAACAAAGTAACTTAAATATACAAAACCCAAATTATTTCGTTACAAAATATACCACAATATAGGCAACTTCGTTCATTTTTGTGTCATGTAAATACATACCTTAGTGGCTGAAAAAGTATACGTTTAGATATTTTAAAGTGGGGTACTACACGCATTTCGTCTTGCACATTGAATTCATGTGCAGACATCTATTTTGAAGTCGTGGTTACGCTAATGAAAGCAAACAGCATCCGTTTTTGTACTTGATTATTTTTATTACAAAGTGTTGTAAAATTTATAGTAAGAGTTAACTACACCTACTTTTCTTTCTCTATTATAAATCTATATAAATTGGGCACTTTTATTTTTTACTTTTATTTTACTTTAATTACGGTACATTTTCATATTACGTAATTTAATTGTATTATTACGTTTCAATTTAAGGAGGATGACGCAATAGTATTAAGTTTTTCTAATTTATAACTTGTCTTAACGATTTTATGATAAACCTTGTTATTGTTTTCAATTTCACATTTATTACATTTAAGGTTTACTTGTTTTCCATAAAATAAGTTGGCGTCCGAGGTATTTTAACATTTACTCACAGGTTGAAGTTACATTTTTTTGTAAAGCGAACATATCTAACCACACACATTTTCTAATTAAAGCAAATCAAAGTTTAAGAACATGGACCCAATTAATCACTGGCTGAGCTAAAGGCACAAAATCTTCTATTTATTGTTGGGAGTATAAGTAATATTAGGGGTAATTTATTTCCACTTTGTGTAGTACTCTTGTTTAATTTTGTTCTTTTATTCACATAACTTTCATTTATGTTATAATGTAATTCTTGTGATTGTTTCAACTACTAGATCTAATTTAATTTTGTCTCCAGTAGTACTACTTTGTTAATATCTCAGTCGGCTTTGAAATAAAATTTAGCGAAACCCATATGTTTGAAATCATAATAAAATACTATATACAAATTTAAATTAATATACGGCGTGTGTCATGAAAAATTTAAAGTCGGCATTACTTCCGGTTAAACCGGAAGCTCAAAATCTTTAAAAATAATCAAACAAATGCATAATTTATTGCAATATATACCTTCCAAATTTCATATTATATCTCTAAAAACTCCAAAGATATTTACTTGGTTCCACACATTTGCCCATCACTGTATACAGGGTGCGGCATTAGTACGTCAAAGTACGATATATCCGTTATTAAAGGAGATATCAAAAAAAGTTATTTACAACTTCAAGCTTCACATTATAAAATTATTTTCTTATTTACAGGGTGTTACATATTATTAACCAAACATACTTTTTTTTTAATGGGACACCCTATATATTATTTCAAATTTAAATTAAGCTCATCTCCCCCATACTTCCAATATAGGGTTTCATTACGTTATACAGGGTATTTCAAAAGTTATGGTCAATTGTACACGAAATTGTACAACGTCCTGTATACCCTAGACAGAACAACCTAACAATAATTTTTTCCATGGATAACTTTTTGACATTGGTACAGTATTACGAGAAAGTGCTATTTCTTTATTATTGCACTAATTGAATATAGAGCGAGCCAAAACTCGAACACATGGTTTTGTCAGTTTTCAAATGAATCACCCTCCATTTTATTTTAAAAAGTGAAAATACACTTTATGTTCTTTCATTTTTATTAAGCTCCCTATAGCTAAAATGGTTAATTTCTGAGATACTTTCGGGGACAATATAACTAGTGTTACGATTATCATCGGTGATAGCTCGAGCTAAAACCGATGAAAATTCTACAGGTTTTAACGAGTGGTATGATCGATTATTAATCATAACACGTATTATATTTGGTAACAGAATATAATGAACGTTAGTAGAAAATATATTTTTTAAAGTTTACAATTTTAAACGATACTTTGGTAGTAAATATTACAGTTGCAAAATAATCAATACAATTATTTATTTCTTTGAAACTTTTTGTCACTTTGACAGTAAACTATTTTATTCATTAAAATCATGTGACAGTCAACATGCGGTGATAAAATTATCACCGACTTGATATCCTATTCTGCGATTTTGGTTTTGTATTTTAACCAATGAAAGTAATCAAAAATGTACCATGTGACACGTGAATTATATTCTCAGTTTAATAACAGAAAGATATTTTTTTAACAATTTCTATTATAACAAGTTAGCCGTGAACAAATGGCAGATAGTTATTATTCAGTAAACATTTAAATACTGTTTGAAATGAACTTTCCTGTTGAGAAATGAACAGACGTGATATGGATACTGGGAGAATGTATGAAAAATTGTTTATTAGCGCAAAGAATTTACAGATAGAGAGATATCCCGCACGAAGACAACCCGACAAAATAACGTTGGAAAGGTTGGTTTATCGTTTTAATCGTACGGATTCAGTAGTTTACGAAAAAAAGGAAAGGACCTGTACTTAACAAGGAAAATGAATTTAACGTGATAATTGAAGTTACGCATAATCCACATGTTAGTACACGTAAAATCTTGCGTCAGCATATTAGTGGCAGGTCCGTCCGAAGTATACTGGGTGAAAATAAGATGCATCCATACCATATCCAGTTGCATCAAGAGTTACTCGAAGATGACTATCCCAGAAAGGTTGCTTTTTGTAAATGGGCACAACAACAAATCCACAATCAGGCGGATTTCTTTGAATTCGTCCTCTTTGGAGACGAAGCCACGTTTCATAAAAAAGAAACTGTGAATAGACACAATTTCCATTATTATTCGACAAGTAATCCCCATCTTATAGCAACTCATAGTCAAACTAGGTGGTCTTTGAATGTTTGGGGTGGTATAGTTGGAGATCACATAATTGGACCACATTTTTTCGATGGAACAACGAATGGTCAGGTTTATTTGGACTTTTTAGAAAATCATTTACCATTACTGTTGGAAAACGTTCCTCTTAACATTCGTCAAAGAATTTGGTTGTTACACGATGGAGCTCCGGTACATCACACTAGACTAATTCATAATCATCTTAATACCCATTTTCCTGGAAGATGGGTGGGAAGAGGAGGACCCATTGCATGGCCAGCTCGTTTACCTGAGTTTTTCAAGTGGGGTTATGTGAAAAACCGTGTGTATCAAATACCTCCAACCACACAAGATGATATGAAGAATAGAATACGAGAAGCATTCCAGAGTATTAATGAAGAAATGTTAAGAAATGTCAGTCGAGAATTTGAAGATCGACTGCAATGCTGTATTGATGTTTTCGGTGGACATTTTGAACATTTATTATGAAATTAATTAATTTTATAAGAATTTTGTCTTAACCGATGTTTTTTGAATTTTTTTATAATAATTTGTCACACTTTTATTTGTTCACTGCTAACTTGATATAATAGAAATTTTTAAAAAAATCTCTTTCTGTTGTTAAATTGAAAATATCTCAGAAATTAACGATTAGGGAGTGCTTAATAAAAAGAATATAAACTGCATTTTTACTTTTTAAAATAAAATACAGAGTGAGTCATTTGAAAAAATTGACAAAATTATGTGTTCGAGTTTTGGCTGGATCTATATTCAACTCGTGCAATAATAGAGAAATAGTAATACTGTACCAACGTCAAAAAGTTATACCTGGAAAAAATTATTGTTAGGTCTGTTTAGGGTATACAGAAATGAGAATGATTTTCTTGTACAATTGACCATAACTTTTGACATATCCTGCATAACGTAATGAAATCCTACATTGGAAGTATGGGGGAGATGAGCTTAATCTAAATTTGAAATAATATATAGGGTGTCCCATTTAAAAAAAAGCATGTTTGGTTCACCCTGGTAATATGTTACACCCTGTAAATATGAAAATAATTTTATTATGTGAAGTTTGAAGCTGCCTGTAATTTTTGTAAATAACTTTTTTTGATAAGTCCTTTAAGAACGGATATATCGTACTTCGACGCACTAAAGCCGCACCCTGTATATATATATATATATATATATATATATATATATATATATATATATATATATATATATATATATATATATATCCTTCAATAATATTTTTTATAAGCAAATTTTTGGCACCCCTATGAGATCTTCTCTTAGTCCTATACTTGCTGCAATAGTAATGGATTCTCTTTTTGATCATGTATTACCTTTACTTAACTTTGATATCCCTTTAATTAAAAAATACGTAGCTGATGTAATTATTGCCATACCCAATGATACTAACATTCAAGTTCTAGAGATTTTTAACAGTTTTAATAAACATATTCAGTTTACATTAGAAGAAGAAAACAATAATAGTATCCTTCTTAGATACCAGAATCATAAGAAAACCTAATAACAGTTTAATAATAGATTGGTATCAAAACCAACTAACTCAGGTAGATATATTAATTACTATTCTAATCATACCTTTAATCAAAAATTAATATTGTTCTGGGTCTCAAGAACAGAATACTTAAGATTTACGCATCAATCATTACATAAAAAGAATCTAGATAAGTTATTTTTGATTTTTAGTAACAATGGTTATCCAAAACATTATTAAAGAATTTATTATACAGTACACCATTCAATTCTCAAATTAATTTTCCAAATGCATACTTGACACAAACAAACATGATTAACAAAAGAATCCTTACATACTAAACTTAACACCAATCTTATGTAATATCTTAAACAACGAACAAATACGTATAGCGAAATATAACATTAAACCTATCAAAAACGTTTTCAAAATTAAAAGACAGAACTCCAATTCTTAGTAAATCTAATGTTGTATATTCCATTCCTTGTAACGAATGCAATAAAGTATATATTGGACAAACATCACAATGGCTTAAACAAGACTTACTCCGCATAGAAGTGACTCTAAAATAGGAAAAAATTCTTGTGCTTTAGCAAAACAAGTAAAACACCAATCACATTCCAAATTTTCCTAACGTTAAAATTTTAGACACAGAAATTAATTATAGAAGCAGACTTTTCCTTGAAATGACTCACATTTTCAGTACTCAAGATACTTTAAATTACAAAACTGATCTAGATAATCCCAGCAACATCTATTCATATATTCTGAGTACTAATTTGAATTGATTCAGTACAACAGGTTTCATAAATCATATCTTCTAAGAATTCTAGTTTGTAACGCAGTAGGTATACATGTCATTTTATAATTTTGAAAGACTTCAATAACTGTCTCTTAAGTAGTGATTTTAAATTGTAATCAACTATTCTGTACAATAATGTTAGTTAGTTTATAATTCTCGCATTTAGTAAGTAGTCTTTATGATGTTAATAGATTATTTCACTATGTTCATCTTACCAGATTCCATGATGATAGTAATATAAATATATTTCGATATATATATATATATATATATATAATATATATATATATATATATATATATATATATATATATATATATATATATATTATATATATATATATATATATATATATATATATATATATATATATATATATATATATATATCATATACTAGCTTGTTACAAAGATTGCATGTTTGTGTATTTTGTTAGATAGTAATCAGTTTTAAGTACGTTAACTTTTAAATATTATTGCTCCTATTTGCAACTGATTATGAAAAAAATGCTTCGTGCGTTATTCAATGAATTACAACTTTAAACAAAGATCATCTTTTGAACCCTGTAGAATTACACTTCAGTAAAGGCACAATAACAACTTTACCGATAACCATTTATTTCGTTTCATAAAATTTTATGTTCGAAAGCTTTCAGAAATCAAAGGCGGAAAAACTTAAACTTCGATTTCAGAAGTTCTTTCGGTGGATAATATTTTGCATGCTGAGTGAATTAATAAATATCACAAGAATTTTAAATGTATGCAATACAAAAAGTAAAAAATTTAAAATTTATTTGATAATATTCTTTAAAATACGTTGTGTTGATCAATTTATAAATGTATAGATAACAATAATCTACAACAGTTTTATATTTCAACTCTGCATTTTTTTAGTAAAAATACACCTTTATATCTATACGTTATAGCAGTAGCTGGTCTTAAGTATGAATTATGTATGTCCTTACTGTTTAGAAGTTATGGCTCCTTTATACACTGGAGAAGGAATTTTAAACTAAATAATGAAATATTTACATGGCAGTTTACTGCAACAACGTCTTCTTCGTGACTGTGTTTTAACGTTACGAAATAATTCGGCTCACCTCTTGCATTAGTTTTTCTAATTAAATTTGCTCAGTATAAAAAGTGTAAAAAATAAAGTGCTGAATTTCTAAATTTCATAAAAAAAGTACTGAAAATAACATAGATAAAAGTTTGAGACTTAAATCGCATTGCAATCTACAAGTTCATATAAAGTTATATTGGATGTGCCAAGTGCGAATAGATTGATTATAGCAGTAACAACAAGTTTAGAAATCTTAAAAGTTTTTGGATATAACATGTAACAGTGTAGAAGTGGTGAAATGGTGGAAATGTTCATTTATACAAATAACCTTCAAATACTAAAAGTTGTAAATGTTTTGTTCCTGTTTTTAAAAATAAATATGTATTGCTATAATAATATACACAACGCTTCGAACATTTTTTTTTGACGATGTAATTAGTAGGTACACAGATACACAATTCCAAATTCAACGCTTCAATTGTAAAGGTTGTTTCGGATTTTATACGCAAATAATTCAGTAGGTGCTAGTTTGGACCGGAATAAGGCTAAAAGTGTGTATAACAGTTTTTCGTAAACCTCCTATTTAGTAGATATTTGCCGTTAAAGGTTTTGTAATAATTTGTTCCAAACCCATAGAAGAATTTCAGATATGTTTGGAGACGTGACGTTAGTAAATTGACCTTAACTTTGAAAAGAATAGGATTTTTCTATATTGCAATATTTGATTCATTGAAATATATAATTTTGTTTTTTGATACCGCATAAATTGCACCAGATAACGTTTTAGAGACAATGTTTTGTGCCAAGTGCGTGTGGTACCCATACGTAACGGTGTAATTTAGTCACGCCTGAGTAATTGAAGGCACTTTTTATGTCAAGCCGATGGTAAGAAATAATTTTTTTTTCTTGAAATTTAACAGATCGTTATCTACCTTAATTAAGTAAGTGGACATTTACGGCCATATTTACCATGCACTGTTAAGTTGCTATCAAAAAGTTAAGTAAATAACGGTTTTCTAATGTGACACTTTTGACCGCTAGCAGTTAACAGTCTGTCAAGTCGTCTTATAAGTTAACAGAGCAATATTGATCTGTTAACCTTGGTAACAGACTGACAAAATGTAAACTTTCACCATTATCACATATAATAAAATACCTACCTTTTTTGGGTTTTTTAATGGTGTATTTTAAATTATACAATCTAAACGTTTCGATAACACTTACAGTTATCTTCGTCAGTAGTAATTTCTATTAAAATTGTTAAAGATGTTGTAAAAAATTTTGTCAAAGTTGAAAAATTAAAACATAAACATCAGCCTGCTATTAATATTGTAGTTTGAGAAACATATAAAGCCAACTATAGAATTAAATTTTAGTAAGAATAACTAGGTCATTAAAAATTAAATATTGTTAAACTGTCTTAAAGATAACAAATCAGAACACTCTCTAACGGCGAAAACTAACAAAGAAAAATGTCAGCCAATAAACACATTTAACAAAATTTAATCAAGTGATGATGTAAGTGTAAAGTTGTGAAAAACTTCAATTTCAAAATGATAGAAGCATTCTCAAATATAAACATGACATCAGATAAAGTAATCCAGTTAAATCTGACAAAGAGATATCTTTGTCAATAAATGCAGTGTAATTAAGAATGAAAATCATAATGCAGAACGTTTTTTGTAATTTTTTAATTTTAATCTTAATTTCAACTACTTATATTAAATTATAGTGCTGTGGTAATTTAACATATAATTCGTTAAGCCAAAACGTATTTAAACGGAGATTTTCTTCTTGTCTATTAAAATTGTTAGGGTGTTTGTATATTTCAATAGTTTCACGCTGTAAACGAACATAATAATGAGTTTGTCTTGACAATATTTCCATATTGTCAAATTGAATGTCATGATTTAGATTATTAAAGGCACTGTCAGCCACCGCAGACTTCTCTGGTTGACCTAATCTACAAAATCTCATATGTTCTTGACGTCTTGTATAAAAGCTACGTTTTGTGGTTCCAATGCATACTTTTCCACATGAACAAGATAACTTATACACTCCGGAAGATGATAATGAGTTTGATACATCTTTAGGTGATCTTAAATGTTCTTTAATTTTTCTTGTAGGTTTAAAAATAATCCTAATGCCATATTTAATTAGGATTTTTTCAATTCTATCTGCAACATTAGCTATAAAAGGAAGCAGTACCAACATTAAGAACAGGTTTTTCTTTAAGGTTACGTCTAGAAGGCGTAATAACATTATTAATATCTGTAAGTGAATATCCATTATCTTGTACGGATTTCGTTAAATATTTATATTCATCCTTCAAAAATTCAGTGTCACAAATTCGTTTTGTTCGATCTACTAAAGATTTAATTACACCAATTTTCTGACGTGGATGGTGGTTGGATAATTTATGAAGGTATCTATCAGTGTGTGTCGGCTTTCTGTAAACCTAAAAGGATAGTGAATATTATTTTTAGATATTAATATTTCAAGAAATGGTAAGCTTCCATTAGTTTCTTTTTGCATGTTAAACTGAATACTAGGATGTATACGATTTATAAAAACCAAAAACTCATGCAGTGCCTCTTCTCCATGTCTTCCATGTAGAAATTAGCTATAAGGGGACTACCCATTGCTACACCATCAATCTGTTCATAAAATTTACTATTCCACTGAAAATAAGTTGTAGTACGACAGAGCTGAAAAAGAATGGTTATGTCCTTTGGAAAAAGATGATCAATGTATTCAATAGTTTCTTTTAGAGGCACTTTAGTAAAAAGTGAAACAACATCAAAATTGCCCATTATATCACCCTTTTCAATTTTGAAACTATGCATTTTTTCAACAAAGTCGGCAGAATTTTTAATTTAATTCAATTTGACAATATGGAAATATTGTCAAGACAAACTCATTATAATGTTCGTTTACAGCGTGAAGCTATTGAAATATATAAACACCCTAACAATTTTAATAGATAAGAAGAAAATCTCCATTTAAATAGGTTTTGGCATCTTATAATTAAAAAAAGGCATAATGATACGTCTTAGTTTTGATTTTAATTTTGATTTTTGGTATGTTTAGGTTTTTGCTATGTTTTTCCTAGACCTTGAAGCAAATGTTTTACCAATTATAGGTTAAATTAACACAGCACTATAATTTAACATAAGTAGTTGAAATTAAGATTAAAATTAAAAAATTAACGTTCTGCATTATGCTTTTCGTTGTTAATAACACTTGCACTTATTGACAAAGATATCTCTTTGTTAGATTTAACTGGATTATTGTCATGTCATGTTTATATTTGTGAATGCTTCTACCATTTTCAATTGAAATTTTCCACAACTTTACACTTACATCATAACTTGATTAAATTTTGTTAAATCTGTTTTTTGGCTGACATTTTCATTGTTCGGTTTCACCGTTAGAGAGTGTTCTGATTCGTCATCTTTAAGACAGTTTAACAATATTTAATTTAAATGACCTAGTTATTCTTTACTAAAATTTAATTCTATAGTTGGCTTTATATGTTCTCAATCTGCAATATTAATAGCAAGCTGATGCTTATGTTTTAATTTTTCAACTTTGACGAAATTGTTTACAAGATCTTTAACAATTTAAATAGATATTACTACTGACGAAGATAACTGTAAGTGTTATCGAAACGTTTAGATTGTATAATTTAAAATACACCATTAAAAAACCCAAAAAAGATAAGTAATTTACAAAATCATTAATATTATCATTAAAATTAATTCTATTATTACAACTATTACTATTGGTTACATTATTTATGCAAAAATAATTTTCTACGATTAATTACACTTCTTCGTCCATAGTCGTAGATGGCGGCTTAAAGGTGCCTCCTCCTGTTCTCATCAGTTCGATCTTAAATTTTTATACTAATGAAATAAATTTTGAAACTCCATTTTTTTTTAATAGTCGGCACCTTATTCTATGCTTTGTGTTGTTTGGCTTTTTTTTTCAATTGCTCGTAGGCACTTTTGCCAGTTCGATATGCGGTCTACCATGTATAATGTGGTCTACCATAAAGTAGCTGGTCCAATATGCGGGTTTACTATGGTATACAAGCCCTCATATAGGTGCCGTATGTGAATCTACAAGCAATCTACACCTAAAATTAGTTAATTATTCATAGAATAGTTCAATTCGAGGTTGAATTACAAGCCATTACACATAAGCATCCTTATAACGCCGTTGTTAAGGAAAGCAATAAACTAATTACCAATCGGCTAATTAAGCACTTCCACTGGAATGCGTACCATGTTAATGTACCATGGGGTAGGTTTATGCTCATTATTCGGCTATTTGGTTGTATTTGAAATTGTTTATTAATTATATATTACATATTATGTTATTTAATCACAATACTTCACCGATGTAAGCCTGTGTACAGTGTAGACCGCATTAAACATAGCAGACCATATATTGAACCAGTTACTCTATAGTAGGCCGTATTATACATAGTAGACCGTATATTGAACTGGCACCCTTTTTAATTGAAGCTCCGGTTCCTTTCACCACTTGTTTGGGTGGAATTGAAATCACACGCCAACTTCTCCTAGTAATTTTGCTTCTCTTTATTCTAGCAGAATTGAATTTTTTATTTTCTAATATGTGAAGATATTGGTTCACTAGGTAAGTATATACAGTTTAAGTTTGAATCGATTGTGACTTGCCTCCTCGATACCTCAGTCCCACCCGAGTTAATCTTTTACTGTACGTACTTTAAAAGTTAATTTTAATATAAACACAGTTAATTATTAATTGGGCCCAATTTACCTATAACCGAAAAAAGGAACGTTTGTTCGTGAGAAGGGTTTCAAGTTTACTTAAAAAATTAAGTTTTTGTATGCTTTATATACATGCGTGGAATAAATTCAATGAAATTTGGCAGAAGTGCGTTTTAGAGAATTACCTTCATTTTAGTAATTAAAAAAAGCCAGAGGTAGTTGCAGAAGGGTCAAAATCACCCTCACCCCCTTGTAATTTTTTTTATTTTCTTAAGGGTGGTGAAAAGGTTTAGATAACCATCCACACATAGACAGAATCTTGGTTCGTTTAAAAAATTTTGAATTTTATTCCACAGTTGTTCGAAATTATTAATTTGAGCTTCGTATACTTGTGTCTTAAGCGCTACCCAGATAAAAAAGTCACAAGGGTTAAAATCTGGAGACCGAAGAGGCCATCGAATTGGTGTTTCTTGTCCTCTGCCAAGCCATTTACCAGCAAATTGTTCAATAAGATATTCTCTTACGGCACGTGTAAAATGACGTTGTGCAACGTAAATCAAGAGGCACGTAGTCTAACAATTCTGGCAAAATGTCTTGAAAGAATCGAAGGTAACTAGCTTCATCCAGGCTAACAGGAAACGGAATTTCGAATAATTTCGATCCAGATATTGATTTTAAATTCTCGTTGATAATGTCTGCATGGGGATTTTGATCTGCATAAATATGCCCATTGTGTAGGTTCGTCATGCCACAACGTGTAAAACAAGACCCATGAATGCACAAGATATAGTGGGGAATCCGCTGACGACTACTCTGCGTTCCCGAACAGTTTGTGAAAAACGTAAACGTGCTCCGTGGTCTACTGACAATAATTTTTGCAATAGCTGTATATGGAATGGACGAATAAATTGTTTCGAGTAAGATCCGACTTACAGTGGTTTTTGGAATCCCAGTCTCTCGTTGCAATCTTATAATACTTGTCCGAGGATTACTATCGATCATTTGAAGAAAAGCTGATTTCGCAATGGACGTTCCTACTTGTCGAGGTATTCTAATATTTATTTTGACTGGCTTGAACCTTCTTGTTCTCAGGGATGTCTTTCGATTTTGGCAAATGTTTTATGATTTGGAATTCTTCTCTTTGGACATCTCTTTTAATACATGCGATAAAACGTTTCTTTCTTTCGAAACTATGCGAAATACGGGTTTTTATAAGAATCAAAAATGAAGATGATGAGTGAGCCTTCCCGTTGAAGAAGTATTAAAACTCTGTTACTCTTCTGCAATTTCCTCTGGTTTTTTCGATTATTAAAATGGCGGTATTCCTCTAAAATGCTGTTCTGCTAAATTTCATTGAATTCGTTCCACGATTTCTGTACAGCATACAAACATCAGTAATTATATATAACATAGGCAGAAGAACACCTAGTAGTAATCAATTTATTTGAACAATTTTTGGTATACAAGTGTATTCGAGTTAGACTAGTAAACGATCAAAATTTGATAAAAATTAAACTGTTAACTTTTTCAAAAAAACTTAATGTGTTGCGCCACCACGATCTCTTATGCACTCATTAACACGTCTGGGCATATTTCTAATGAGGTGATCGATTTTCTCCTGAGGTATCTCGTCCGATGCTATCTGTAACTCATGCTGCAGTGGGTGGGAGGTGGTGGGTGGTGGCGGTCGGGCGGGCGGGCGGGCGGGCGCGCGCGTGCGTCCGTGCGTGCGTGCGTTCGTGCGGGCGGGCCGGCCGGCATGCGTGCGAGAGTGCGTGCGTGCGTGAGTGCCTGCGTGCGTGCGGACGTGCGTGCGTGCGTGCGTGCGTGCGTGAGTGCGTGCGTTCATGAAATCGTTTCTGGAATTTTAAGATAAATCAAATCTATGCCAATAAATATGAAAATGAACGATAACATCAATATTCAAGCCACAGTTAAAATGGTTATGAGTCCCTACAAGGTACCAAAGTTTCTAATAGTTGTGATGTTTCTAGCACCTCGAGGGGTTTCATGCATTGATGGGCCATTGTAATACAATCTAGAAGCAAAGCAATAAGGCTCAGCGTAATTCCTTACTATTTTCTGCACATTTGAATTCGAAATTAGTTTAAGTTAAGAAATCAACCTTAAACCTACACTGTGGTGAAAATATACATGTATATCATTAGGAACCTACACAGATTCGTCAAAAAGTTAATGTGTTGTTGGTTAGCAGGCGGAGAAAATGTCATTATTTTAATACCAGCATGGAAACCGAAGATAACAAAAAGGTGTAACTCACAAAATTTGGTAGAATACCACAACTGATCAAATTATGTTGCGAGTTTTTGTTGCACTGAAATTCAATCATATGGGGTTTTCTATGGATGAGCGAATATTTCAAAAATTAACTTTCCTCTTAATGGAAAATGTGAAAGGGGTATATTATGGATATTAGACATTTTTTTGTTACATTTAATAATTTGATGCAATAAATAAATATTTCACGTTTAGTATTTATTTTCAAATTATTAATGACGTTTGGAAATATCAAACATACGACCAGATGACGAGAAACATTTGTCAAACTCCAACTCACTAATCATCATCATCCCGTTGCATTCCCGTAGGAATTTATCCGCTTATAGCTTTATTAATCCAATTTTTTTTTTGGGGTGGATTCCTCCCTTTGTTCACTAATTACTGCACTTGCTGTTAAAATTATTGTTTTAAAATTTAACTTTTAATACACTTATATTTTATAGTTTTGGGTGTGATCTTTGCTTTATTCACTATCCACTTCCATTTATTCCTTTTTTTTTGGCCTCCTCCTTCCACTTTACCATTCCTATCTGTCGTAGGTCCTCCATTACTTCGTCTACTTATCTTAATTTTGGTCTACCTCTCGCTCGGCTTCCCATTGGCTTCCAGTCTGTTATCTTTTTTATACTGTAGTTCGTCTTCTCACTATATGCCCTAGCCATTCTTTCTTCTCGCTTTTATGTTCTTTACTATATCTTCTCCTCTCATTTCTTTTACTATCTCATGGTTCATTCTCATCCTTATATTGTCCTTCCTCTACTTGTACCGGTCCCATCATTGTTCTTATTGTTCTCCTTTCACACCTTCTCATTCTCTCTGCATCTTTCATTGTAAAGCACATGGTCTCTGCTGCGCACATCACATCATCACTGGTCTCATTAACGTTTTATATATTCTGATTTTTTTTTGCTGTATTCCACTTCACAGCAGTTTTTTATTTGTATAAAAAGCTCAAAGTGCCACTTGTACCTTCTCTCTGATTTCCTCGTCCTCTCCTTGTTTCTTTTTCCTTTTTTTTTGTTACTCCTAAGTATTTACTTTTGTTTATTTTTTCAAGTTTGTGGTCATTCACTTTGAAGTACTGCTCTTGTTTACATCGCTTCTGTCATATTTCATGCACTTGGTCTTATCCACATTAACCTGCAGCCCTATTTCTCTCGCCTCCTTTTCTATTCGTATCATCATCTCCCTCAGTCCGTTTTCTGTTACTTATAACGATGAGGCATATGCGTCTTTTTAGTTATTATCGTACCCGAGCAGCCTACTTTTTTTATCACATCATCTAGTACTGTGTTGAATAATGTTGTTGATAAGGCATCGCCCTGTCTTATGCCTGTGTTAAAAATATAAACATCTGTGTCTCCTATTAATGTCCTTACCTACTTTAGTTCTAGTGTTTTCTAATGTTAGCTGTATTAACCGTATCAGTTTTTGTGGTATATTATTTTTGTTCATTATTTGAAGGAGTTTTCGTCTGCTTAGGGAGTCAAAAGCCTGTTTGAAATCTCATCTATTGTAGATTTTCTTCTCTTGAAGCCGTATTAGTAGTCTCATATTATTTCGTTTGAAAAAGGTGCTAGCCTCTTTTGTATCATGGCTGCAATTATTTTATATAATATATTCCTTTGTAGTTGTTACATTTCTGCATTTCTCCATTTTTATACACTGGTATTATCACTCCCTTCACTCTTCGGGCATCTTTTCTTCCCTCCAAATTCCTATTAGTAGTTCATATACCCTCTCCTTCAGTTTTCCTCCTCCGTTTTTCAACATTTATGCACATATTTCATTCTTTTGTCTCTTTATAATTGCCTCCATCTCCTCATATGTCGGTTCTGCTATTTCTATTTCATTTTCTTCTCTTACCCTTCCCTCTCCCTCCTTCTTTCCTTTCTCCCTATTGTCGTTAGTTGTGTTTAATAAGCTTTCGAAGTAACTTTTCCACACGTCTCTTATTTCCTCCTTCTCTACCTTTAAGTCTCCATCTTCGTTTTTTACTCTTTGATTTCTTATTCCCCTACCTTTTCGCTGTATTATCTTCATACATAAATTCCTAGTGTTATGTTTCGAGCTCTCCTCTGTCATCTCTTCCATTTTTTTATTTATCCACTCGCTTTCCTTTCGCTTACATATCTTGTTTGCTATCTTTTTTTTGTCCCTGTACTTTGGGAGATCCTCTTCCTTTCCTGTCTTCAGCCATATTTTGCTTTCTTCATTTTTTCTTTCTATTGCATCTTCGCATTCTTTATCATACAATTCTATCCTTCTTTCTCTTTCTTTATGTCCGAGAGTCCTCTTGCTGCTTCATTAAGGGTGTTTTTTTATTACATTCCATTTTCCTTAGATACGTCCTGCTGTCTTCTCCTCATTTAACCATTGCCTTAGTTCCTTTTCAAATGTTTCCCTCTTTTGGTTCATTTCTAAATTTTTTACCGCCCAGCCTCTGTTCATTCTTCTTTGCATTTTTGTTTCGAATTTCTATTTTAATGTCGCTACTACCAAATAATGGTCTGTGTCAGCGTTTGACCCTCTAAACGATCTGACATCATGGATTGCCTTTACATTTTTTTTACTAACTTAATATATGATCTATTTGATTTCCTTCTTTACTATTTTTTACAGGTACTTTCCGTGTTATTTTATGTATGTTTTTATGTCTGAATTTTGTGCTAACATCAGATTATGGGCTGCAGCTGTTTCACATAATCTACTTCAGTGTTTATTTGTTTCATCATGGACTGTTTCTTTGTCAGCTACGCTACTTATTGCTTCTTCCTTACCTTTTTGCGCGTTGAAATCCCACAAAACCATCATCACATCATGTTGGGGCATGAGTGCAGAAAACTAAGCTCACTCTTTTTTAATTTCTCCTTGTTCTTTCCACCGAGTCTCATGCAATTCTGCCACATTAATTTTGTATCTCCTCAGTTCCTTTCCTAATTCCATCAATCTTCCTTCGTTTCAGTAGTGTTTTTTCTCGTATACCTTTTTCGTCGCCTGCGTTATCATCATTTTCCTTCTTCCTTCTCTTCTGCTAGTTTTTCCTATACCTGCATGTTCTTATTATTTACATTTTTTTTGTCCCTTATCGCTTCATCGTCATTACGTGCAGGTGATCTCTGGCTTAGTGTCCTTCCTTTTTTTCCTCCTTTGTTTCCGTACTCTCTTTGTATGTCTGCTTCTTTCCTTATTTCATTTCCCCCTTCTTTCACTTCCGTTGACCTTAGCTGTTACAACGAGAAGAATTCCCCGTTCACTGGGAGTTTACCTTTATCTGGTATCATTTTTTTTTATATTGTACCAGCTCTTTTCTCTGTGCCCGTATCTCCTTCGAATAATCCTCTTCTATGAATATTTTGGCTTCTTTCAATTTTTTTGCGCTTTTTAATATATCTAGTTTTTTGTCTAGTTTCCAGTCTCCATCATCACTGGCCTACTACGCCCTTTTCTTCTTAATTCATTTACTTCCTTCTCCATTTCTATCTTTACGTTTATGTCTATTAGCGCCTTTCTCACCATTTCCTTGAATCGTAAGTCCTTTTCCTCCACTTGTTCTTCAATACCATAGATTATTACTCTCCTCTTCCTTATTCCTCTCTCCAAGTCTGCTATTTTTTCTTCTTGTGGCATCATCCTTTGCTTCATCACGTACATTTCATTTCTCAATTGTGTGTTCTCTTGTTTTATGTTCTTTCTTTATTTCTTCTGCATTTCATCCATTTTCTGCTCCACTCTTCGTCCCTTTCCTCCATTTTTTCTAGCTTATCTTTTATTTCCCTTAATAACTCTTCCATCCCCCTTTCCTTCCTTTTTGGACTTTGCCTCACAGCACCGTGGTTAGTTAAATTTTACTTTTTGCATATTTATTTTTATCTGCCTCACATCACCGTAGTTTTCTTACTCAGTTATTCTTCTATCACGTTGCAGCAACAATTACTGCTTATTCCAAGGTACTCTATTCCCTTGTCCTTTCTCCTATTTCATTCACTTCTGTTTTTTATTCTGTCACTTTTAACACCTTTTTCTTGGTTTATGTTTCGCTAATATTAATAATAATTAACTCGATAACCGTTAAGTGTCACCTATTCCACTGTTCTTATAGCTGGTACATTAATCTTTTTTTTTGTTTTAGATGTAAAGCGATATGTAGATGGATGTGAGAAAAAGAAAAAGAGATGCCGTCGACCCTAGCGCGGTCACTCAAACTGTTGCGCCACAGCTTTCCGGGTATTAAGTTGACCATCCTTTGTCCAGTTGTACTATTTTACTTCCACCATACTTTTAAAAGGCAGATTTTTAGTAGTTGGTAGTTGCACTTTATTTAGCTTTCTCATTCAGAATTGTTTTTTTTTCGAACTGATTTCTTTTATATGTAGTTTATTGCAAATGTGCGAATATATATGTACTACGTGAAACATTTAAGCTGCATTTTATTGTTGCGGTTGTCTTTTAAATTTCCTTATTCAATTTTCTTTTTTATTTCATTTGAACTAACTTAACCTGCATTATTATTTTATTTTGGTGTTTTACTAATATTTGCCAACATGATTGGTGTAATGATTTAATTTTGACTTGATTTTATTTGTATCTGATTCCACTGTTTATTTTCTTTGTTATGTGTAGTTAAACTGATTTAATGGCACTTTGCTGTATTTGCATTTTGAACCTTTTGTTTGATTGTTTTACTTTGATTTATAAACGTTACATGTAAAATTATTTATTGATTAATAAGCAGCTGAGTTTTCTTGATCAATCCTTCCCAGTGTATAATTATCAACACGCAAGCTCGCTAATTCTAACTTAAGTAATTTTCTTCCTTGACTGCTCTAACTATGATTTAAAACTTTTCATCCCTCCATACCTCGTATAATTAACATAACACCGCGTAGTATATCAATAGACGCTCTGTTATTTATCAGATTTAAATTATTGCAAGTAACTTTAATGTTCGGCTCTGAACCTTAAATTAATGCCAGTAAATTCAAGATGCTATTAGATAATTTTTACAGTATTTGTACAAATGCCAATAAGTCCAACATTGTGCTGTTAAGGATTATACAGAATTTAAATTATTTGGAGTTACTTCGAATTACGTTCATAAGAATAGAGTACCGTGGAAACATGAATTAACCTACTGTAAACAGCAATTTATGTAATTTTTCCCCAGGCAAAAAATTTGCAGTCGGTCCTAAAATTTCCATCAAATTGGATGTATGATCATTTCTTTATTCCTATTCAGATTTGACGATATATACAGGAAAATAGAAAGTGTTTTTTTGTCCCTAAGGTTTGCATCACCTTGTGAAACAGATTTCCAGCCTAAACTTAAGAGCGTACTTTTCTCTGACAAATGTGATTCATTCTTTGCTTTTTTACTCTTTTCGATGTCTTTATCCATTTAAGAGACACGATTTTTGAAAAATGTTACTGTAACTCGTCCACACACAGCAAGAACTGTTGGTCAATATTTAGAGGAGACAGGTAAATGTCATGCGTTGGCCTGATCGTAGTCCAGATATTAATCCCATATAACATGTATGCAGAAAAATAAGGAAACGACAAGGGCAATTATTCACTATTCAACAGCTCGAGAGCGCTTTGGAAGAGGAATGGAATAATGTTCCACAAGAGGCTACCCAAAATTGACAAGAGGAATGAACCGACGTTTAGAAGCAATTATAGCAGGCAGAAGAGGTAATACGAAGTACTAATTTTGTTTTCAGTTTTATGGTTTCATTCAAATAAAGATTTTGTCCAAAAATTGTCATTTATTAAAAAAAAATCATATATCGTAGCCGATAGAAATATCAAGAAGAGTAAACAAATAAAATGTAAAGAATATGTCACATTTGTTAGAAAAAATTCGCCCTAAATTTTAGGTTGCAAATTTGCTTCAGAGGGCGATGCAAACCTTAGGGGCAAAAACACATTTTCCATTTTCCGGTAGATATCGGCATGTATAATTCTTTTTAGTAAAAAATGAAAGAAATATTTTTAAATTGATAGATTAACCTACATTAGAAAAAAAATCATTAAAATCGGGACAAGGACAAAGAAATGATCATACATCCAATTTTATGTCGGTGAGTATATATATATATATATATATATATATATATATATATATATATATATATATATATATATATATTATATAATATATAAATATATAAAGTTGTGCATTAGCTTCTTCTCCGTAACCTCAAAATATCTACAATTCAACTTAAATATTTTAAATTGAACTTCCTGTATATTGTTAAATCCTTATTCTGTAATCAATTGCCTATATAGTATTGTTTTGTTTTTTTGATTAGGATAAGCCGTTACATAGTTACTCAGTTACTTTAGGAAAAATATGACGTATGCAAACAACGAATAAAATCCGTAGCGGCCAAGGGAATCTAACATTTAAACAATTTCGAACATTCTGCATTGAATGTGGAGATGCACCATCAGTTTGGTAGCACAAGCTAGTGATAACATTTCTAGGCACATCGTTCAATTTATGTTGAAGAAAGTAGAGATGCATTTGACCATTAAGATGGTTCTCAAAAAATGTGGACCAACAACTTGTGTCCCCACAATTCCACCCACACGTTTATTGACCACTGATGTTGATGTTCAACTGTTCTCGGCAATTCGGGCTGACGGTAGCGTTATAATGGAAATTTCGATTTCGCTGATTATTGAGACCTATGTTATTAAAATGATTCTTAAAACAATATGGACCAACAACTAATGTCCCGACAATTCCACCCCACACGTTTATTGACTGATGTTGATTATCAACTGGTCTCAGAAATTCAGGCTTACGGTAGCTTTAAATGTAAATTTCGATTTCGCTGATTAGGGAGACCTCTGTTACTAAGATGGTTCTTAAAAAAATGTGGACCAACAACTTGTGTCCCGACAATTCCATTCTACACGTTAATTGACCACTGACGTTGATGATCAACTGCTGATTAAGGAGGCCTTTGTTACTAAAGTCACCTCATCGGTAAAAGGGAATAGCTCAGAAAATGTGGTTCGGCATTCAGTTTATATATTAATCCACTCACAAAATTGCCTCCGGCTTTCTAAATCTTGCAAAAAGTTTCTGGTGGGGATGGAATTAACTACTTTTCAAAATACGGTGTATGACTTCCAACAACAATTTCTTGAGAAATTTTTCGAATGGACAGGTGAGGATATTCAACCACTGCAGCAGCAACCATTACATTTGGTTACATGTCTTACACGCATATATTTTGTATAATTAATGTTGCCTGTTGTTTGATAACTATCTTCGAAGCTAACTTCAGGTGGGTTTTCTGCCAGGATACATCTGAGCATAGCTTAGGGATGCAAGAATACAGTTTCGATCATATTCTACTAATATATATATATATATATATATATATATATATATATATATATATATCGTGTCAACACCCAACCAACCAAATAAATATGGCATCAAAATTGTGATATTCTGTGACTTCCCTACTAAGTACGTAACAAATACAAGTCCTTACCATGGAAAATCTACACTTACACTCACACACATACTCACACACGCACACGAACACGCACACGCATACGCACACGCACACGCACACGCACACGCACACGCACACGCACACGAACACGCACAGCACACGCACACGCCACGCACACGCACACGCACACACAGCACACGCACACGCACACGTACACGCACATGCACACGCACACGCACACATACACGCACACGCACACGCACAGTCACATGCACACGCTCACGCACACGCACACGCACACACACGCACACGCACACGTACACGCACACGCACACGCACACGTACACGCACACGCACACGCACACGCACACGCACACGCACACGACACGCACACACACACACACACACATTTTCACGCACATGCAGACGAGCACGCACGCGCGTGCGCATGCGTACGCAAATGATCATACACACACTTATTCTCGCACATGCACACACGCACACTTTCATGTGCGCACACACACACATGCACGCATTCTTGCGCGCCTACTCACACGCACTCACACAACGCACTCACGTAAATCTCGGCCAAACTTTCTCAACAACCAGCACTGTAGATTATTGCCGTTAGACATCTAACGTGTCTGTTTATCATACTAATAGGTCCAAACACACCTTCCAACTTTATATTTTTAAGTTTTATTCTGCAATGATATTTTAAATCCTACAATGGAATAAATGTGACTGTCAAATTTTTTAGAACATTTTTTCCCTGTTTTTGAAATAAATTATGATTTCCTAAATCTCGAGCTGCTTATATGACGTATTAATTTATTGTGAAAAAATGGTCTTTTTGTGACAAATTTACTTGTACTCGCTGTCGGCATCACAGGCTTGCATATTGGCTACTATTTAATACAGGCCTGGTTGTGCATATGTATATACATACCTGTATAAGTATGACATATATAGGGTGGTACCTGGATATTTGGGTTAAATTCACAATGCAAGCTCATCTTTACAATTATTTTTGCATTTATTATTGTGAACCAATTATTTATAACTTCGTATTTCTTCATTTGGCATTTTTACCCTTTTAGATTCATCTAGGCGAACTAAACCTAACCTCTCTAACCTAGAAAAGAGAGCGGTCATTTCCCTTAAGAATGACCCAACGATGAAAATTCTCCCGGCAGACAAAGGAAACGCGACTGTGGTAATGGATATGGACACTTACAACAGTAAGATCCAAGAACTACTAGACGGGGGCGAGTACAAACAAATACCAAAGGACCCCACACCATCAATCGAGAGACGGATATACCTGACGCTGGCAAAACATCAGGGGGAGTTCTCCGATTACCAGAGAACTAGACTTACCCCACACTACAGCAAACCTCCGCATCTGTGCAGCCTACTAAAGATTCACAAGGAAGGAATTCCTCTGAGACCAATTGTGAGCTCGAGAAATTCACCTTGTCACCCATTAGCACACTATCTGCTAGATAACATCACACCCTTATCGGGAAAAACCGAGACAATGGTCAAGAATACACAGCACTTCGTGGAAACCATCAGAAACTTCCAACCAAACCACGAAGAAATACTGGTAAGCTTCGACATTGTGAGTTTATTCACAAATGTGCCTACCCATAACGCACTATCATGAGGGACAAGCTAGAAAAGTATGCAACGTTAGACGAACGCACGCAACTCTCGGTAAACACAATAATGGAACTTCTGACAATATGCATTAGAACTACATACTTCCAGGTAGAAGACAAATTCTACCAACAAGAGTTTGGGATGGCGATGGGTTCCCCACTATCACCCATAGTGAGCTATATATATATATATATATATATATATATATATATATATATATATATATATATATGGAAGACTTTGAAGACCAAGCGATATCCGAATTCACAGAAAAACGAAGGATATGGCTTAGATACGTGGACGACACCTTCGTAGTTTGGCAACACGGCAGTCATGGGCTAGATGAATTCCTAGATCATCTAAATAGCCGCGCACCCTCCATCAAATTCACAATGGAATTGGAATCGGAACAAAAACTGCCATTCCTGGATGTACTTGTACACAGGAATGACAACACTTTCACGAAAAGTGTTTACAGGAAACCTACCCACACGGGGAGGTACCTACACTACAACTCCAATCACCACAAAAACATGAAGTTAGGCGTGGCAAAATGCTTGTACGATAGAGCAAAAACAATATGCTCAAGACAAGAGGACCTGAACAAAGAAAAAGAAAATATCTCTAGAACACTCAAATAAAATGGCTACCCCGATCTAACACCTAACCTAAACAGGAAACGGGTAACCGAAAAAGAAGAACCTAAATATACAAGGATAATACCATATATATACAAGGTACCTCAGACAAAATACGAAGGATAGGCAGAAAATACAAGATACGCACTGCCTTCAAATCGACCAGAACGCTCAGGGGAATACTAACCAAAACCAACCATACAATGAAGATCAAGAATTGTGTATACAACCTGCCATGCGAATTCGGCAGAGCATACATAGGAGAGAGCAGTAGACCACTCAAAGTGAGAACTCAGGAACATAAGAACAACGTCCGTAAGGGCGAAACAGAAAGATCAAGAATCGCCGAACATGTCTGGAACGAAGACCACCGCATCCAATGGGATAACATACAGATAGTGGCAAAGGACGAGAACACAACTCGTCGGAAACTCAAAGAACATCGCACTAGCAGAAAATCCAATAAGCCAAGCTAGTGTAGAAATGTAACCCATATGGATTCCAATAATGCGCGAAGAGCTTAAGCGCAACCACGAAAAACTTTATATATATATATATATAATATATATATATATATATATATATATATATATATATATATATATAAGTTGAGGAAGTAACAGCCGTTACAATTTAAGAAAAACAATTTATTATTAATAATTGCATATTATTACTATCATTGAAGTTTATTTTTCTTATCAAAACAAGTAAACTAAGTTGCATACTGTTATACTGGTTAATAAAATTTGCATTATTATGTTTGTTTACCATTAAACTGTCATTGTTAATTGATGATTAACAGAAGCTGGAGTTGCATTTAAAATTAATTAAAACATTTTTATATATACTGCTTGTATATACTGCTGGCAGCAGTATATTCTTACATCCTTAATTTTAACGTTGAAGACAATTAGTTATTGTATAAATTCAAATTTGCCGCATTTATTTATATCAGTGACTTAACCTAAGTAAAATTAAATGTAACCAACGTGACAGAAAAATTGTAACAATGCAAGCACATGTGTCTTTCATGGTATAAAATTAAAAACAAAAAATGTTTTAATTAATTTTAAATGCAACTCCAGCTTCTGTTAATCATCAATTAACAATGACAGTTTAATGAAAAAACATAATAATGCAAATTTATCTATATATACCAGCTTTTAAAAATAACTTAGAGTAAGTAACACACTTGACTTGTTATTGTAAATGATAAACAAAATAAAAGCTAGTATGAAATATCAAAGTTAAACGTATAGCTATACATGAAACACTAATAGATAATTTTATATATATTATATATATATATAATATATATATAATATATATATATATATATATATATATAATATATCATATAATATATTAATATATTAAGACTCAGTGGCTCAGCGAGTAAAGGTGTCAGACTAGTAAGTGAAAGTTACCAAGTTCGAATCTGAGAGTAGTCAAGTGCTTGGGAAATAATTATATATATACATATGAATTCGACTCGAGTGCGATATAACAGTACGTTCATGGACATTAAGCTGATGACGGAAGCAGAGTCCGCTTCCGAAACATCGCGCTCAAAAAGCATGTACTGTGGAAATAGGCCGATAAACTCCACTAATCTTTACCCTTGTTTAAAATACAATTTATTTTGTTGAGAATGAATTTGGTGTAATTCATTTGCACGTTCGCATACAGGAATTAGCATATTTCTTTAGAGTCAGCCCCATTTCTTACAGTTTATGAAGTGATATGTGCACATGTAAAATATTTCACTTACCATCACAGAGATAAACAATCACAAATGAAAACTTTCGTAAATCTTAAACTTAAAAATGCAAATTAAGAAACAGTTTTAAACATAATCTTGTTCCGATACGTATTTTCCTCTTTTCAAGTGAGAAAAGCTTACTTTTAAAATCATGTCCTCTTATCTATTGAAGCTATGATTATGGAACCTAAGCATTTTATTGTAACTGTCCAGTACAGTGTAACATAGAATAAACTCTTTCTGTTTATCTAAGACTCTGTAGTAAGACACAAGTAAATTGTGAATTAGCGGAGCAAGAAAAGTAAATAAAAGGAGAGTCGTTGATCAACTTACACTAAAGTAAAATTGAATTTTAGAAAGGCGCATGGGGTCAAAAATACACTTCTTGGAACTGTAACTAAATTGACTTTAGTTTTCGGTTGCTTGTCACGTAAACCTTTTCTAATGGTTCTCTTAGAACTCATCTGAAATGCTTAAGTTTAAGTTACTAATGATAGTCTACACAAAGTTTTTGAAAAATAACTGTACTACAAAGTACATAATTATTACCCATTACTAAATTAAATTAATAAAAACCTTGGATGAAATACATCAAGATGCGTAAATAATGAAATTTTGAATAAGTAATTATGATAAATTTTGTTTTAGGATTTGTTATAAAGTATATGTTTAGTCCTATATCAAACTAGAGATCAGAGTACTCAGTTTATAATAAAATTAATTGTCAGACAAGGAGTGAGAGAGAGAAAAGAGCCATTTAAAGTTTATTGTGTTAAAGTAATCAGTTGCAAGTTTGATTAATAGCTTTACCTCATCCTTATCAAGTACAGAAATTTCGTGGTGAGATGAGTTAGCAACAAACATTATTAGCCTACATAAGGTGTAATTAAATATTTTCAAGTTAACTTCGAGATTACTGTTTAAATACAAAGTACTTAATTCAGTTGGAAAACTCAACTGTAATTGCAAAGAGAGTTTCCAATCATTAATTAGATTTACGTGCTTCTCTAAGGCTACTTCTCTAATTAGAATTTATAGTAGATTTAGCCCTGTTTATATTTTACCCTTATCGTTATCAAGTAGGCATATTGTTTAAAGGGTAACACCGAATAAACGCTTGTTCAATTATTTGTGTTTCCAAGTCTACCAAACAATACACTTGGGTTTTTACTGATGATGTTTAAGAATAAATTCTGTATATCGCAACATGAGAAATACTATTAGCCTTTTTTATTCTTCTCTTGTGTTTTATGATTTTTATTTTTTGGAACATATTCGGTTATATCTTTATTTCACCTCTGAGCATGTATGTTAAATTTTTTTATCTAGCACGTTTTACATTTTGTAATTAGGCACAAACATGTGAGAATAAACAATTTAAAAGTATTATTATGTACATTTTATTTAAAAGAAGTGCTCTATTTAACTTATCATACACTGCACATTTTATTTTGCACATTCGGTTTCTATGGTTTGCTAATGATTTTTGATTTATTGTAATACAAAATTTATTACAGTTGTTCATTTATTTGATTAGTGACCTATACAACGTAGAATTTTTTTAGGCCAAGTTAAACTAATTATATACATTATCACTGAGTGTCTATTACGTTTTTACTTAATTTTAATGCATACTTTAATTGCCTTTTTGAGAGTGTATCATCAGTGCTTTTAATGCTTCCAAATCTGAAAAAACGAGTCGTGAACTAAAACGTTTAACAATAAATGCAAGTGTTATTAATACGAGTGCTTTTTGTTAAACAAATTGCTTTATTTTTAAGATTTTTCCACGAATGATATTTGGTAAGAATATTTACTGACTAAACAAGGTATAATTATTTATTACTATGCTATTCTGTTATGTTAAATAAACCAATAAATTATGCCAACAACTTGTGATGAAACACTGGACATTCGTACCCCACATGAAGGGCGCTAAATTGTAAAAATTCGTCTTACAAATTAAGATTTAAAGTGTAACTTAGTTTTTCGCCACCACTTACTTTATATGAAATTGTATAATGATTTACTAAAATAAAATAAAATTGTTATTATTATTATTTACCCGGGCTAGCTCTTTATATAAACGTCATGTAATTATAATTTACATTCAACATAAATTGTTAAACTTCGACTAATAACAATAATTTAATAATCCTAAATTTTATATTCAGCAAGCTTAAAACTTATCTCCGATATGGAGTATTGATACTGCTCTGCAGAGTGGATCACATTTAACGGCTCAGTCGTTTTGTGAAAAACGGTATATTTTTTTTTAAAGCTTTCTCCATATGTATGTAGAGGGTCTATGTAAGCATATAACCTGTAGATCCAACCTAATAAAATTTGGACTACGAACTACCAACATCATATGCTAAAAGCTATAACAGAAAAATTTTGAATATTATACAGGGTGTCAGATATTTAAGGCTGAATTTTATCTAACTTCAAACTTAAAAAACCTGCTTTACTTAAGTGGATCCCCTGTATTTTCTTCAGTTAAACAATTGCTTATCTTATTATAAGTTTTGTTATGAACGAATAAGTTCAAAAGTAAATATGTATTTAAAAGTTATTATTAATTTTATTTAATACATAAATAAAAAGTTTACCTCGAGTAGGAAATAAATACATAAATTAATATTTATGTATTTAATAAAATTCATAATAATTTTTATTTACATATTTACTTTTGAACTTACTCGTTCATAACAAAACTTATAATAATTAACATTAGTTAAATTGCCTTGGTATGCGTGAATCCTTGCGATATTGCAGTCTCACATTCCATTAATATAAATAATATGACTAATCTCTTTAGATTTAGAATTTACATCAATTCTACCTACATAAAGACAAAATTTACACCGATTGGGGCTTGTATCTCGATAGCGCAGTTGATTAGAGTGATACTCTAACGAAGTATATGTCGTAGGTTCAAATTCCACTCGTGATAAATTTTTTATTTATGTATTTAATTAATAAATAATGATTTTTAATTGCTTATTTAATTATTTTTCAATCAATATCAAGCTTCTCTATACGTAAACCTAACATTTTCGAAGTTATTTAAATTTGTAATCTTTGTGTCGTATGAATAATTCACCCATTTAAGATTAAATACTTCTAGCCCAGAGCTATAATTACCTATGGAAAATAATGGATAACTAGAGGATTTTATGCCACTTGCTCATCGGTAGATTAATAGGTTCAATAACATTTGATTTGCTTATTAACAAAAATAGAATTGCTTAGATATTTTCGCTTTACAAAAAAAGGTGTTGCTTCAAACCTGAAAATAAATAATGTAATCTCGGACACCAATTTCTTTTTAAGGAACAAATAAAGCTTAAAAATAGAAAAGTTACGAAAGTTCATGAAAATAACAAGTAAAAAATGAGTTTTATTAGGATAATTAATTTGATTGTAATGGATGATCTCTTAAAAACTAATGTTAGTGATTCTTAATTAATTGACTTAAACTGTAATGTGAATTAATTAACAATATGAAATACCTGGTGTAATTTCTTTTACAGTTTGAGTGTCACTGGAACTTCAGCAGATAAGGATATAATGCAGTCGATTCATCAAGTTTATTGCGCAATTTTGATGGAAGTTGAAGTAAACATCAGATTGATATTGGGTTTATGGACACCTGAATGGTATAAAATTTTTTTAAGGTTTCTGGAGAAGGACTTTTGTAGTCTGCTTGAGAACCTCCATTGAAACATTGGAAGAAGGATTTGTCTTCACTTAAACGGTGCTCCTTGCCATTTTCAACACAGCCAGAAATTTTCTTAATAGAAAGTTTCCAAACAAATGGAAAGGAAGGGGTGGGCCATGTAACTGGCCAGATAGATCCCCGGATCTTACCGCCATGGATTTCTTTTTATGGTGATTTGTTAATAATGTTTTGTACAAAAATAGTTCTCCTACCAAATGATATGAAGAGGAGAATTACGAATGCGTTCGCATCGATCACTCCAAACACACTGTGAATGTCAGAAGCCCATTTGACGAGAGAATGAGGATTTGTAGCTAAGAAAACGGAGGTCATGTCGAACGTTTACTGTAATATATTTGTATTGGTCTTTTACTTTTGTAGTTTTAGATCAAAACATGTTTTTTATACTAAAATTACGCTAAATTACCTATAAAGCTTTTATCAGCACAGTTAAGTTGAATTTATAATTAATTGCAAATAAAAAAATTACGAAATACGTTCACTGAGAAAAATCTCGGTTTACGTCACAAATACTAATTGTAATATCTGTAAAATACATACTTAAATTTACCAATTTTAATCCAATATGGCTTCTGGGGGGGGGGGGGGGGGGAGCACACACGTTTGTTTACATGAAGAGTCGTGTTAAAAAACCATTCAAAAACTGTTGATTTAATAAAATATGGCAATGAATGTCTGTATAAGACCTTTTACTCCACACAACCTTTATACAAAAAAAAATTTGAGGGGTGTGGTTATTGGTGTTTCTTCTTTTCCGTGATGTTATTGCTTGTGTTTAACTGGTTTCTGTTTTGAAATTTCGTTTTCTAAATAAAAAAAAACCAATGGGGTGCGGCTAAGGGCTCAGTTCATGACTGGCAGCCCCGTTTAAACAGGAAGCTCTTGCTTAAAGATTACTTATTCTGTTGAAGAGCGGGTTGATATATTTTAACAAAAGTAGAATACTTAGAAAATTGTATATTAGCGGCGAAGGTTTACGCTACAAGGTTTCCAAATACATTCTCTGGAATGAGATCAACTTTCATGTTCTGTTTGGACTGACATAGACTATCTTGATTTAAAAAAAATATAAAATATGACCGGAAACAATATTTAGCAAAAACCACCTTTAGTACAATAACTTCGAATGTATTAGGTTTAGGTATAGGGAAGGTCGATAAAGATTGAAAGACAATTACATAAGCAATTGTTTAACTGAAGAAAATATAGGGCGATCTATTTAAGTAAAGCACGTTTTTTAAGTTTGAAGTTAGATAAAACTGAGCCTCAAATATCCGACACCCATTAAAAAAAATTTTTTTTTTGTTATAGCTCTTATCCTATGATGTTGGTAAGTTTTAGGTATAGGTAACTCTGAATATACGTGAATTGGAGTTAGCTGCAGAATTCAAATTTTCTGAAAGTATCGGAAATTCCCATTTTAAAAAATATAAGTTTTTGAAATAAAAACTTTTGGACTACACCCTGTATATTTATAAATATTTTTAAAACATGTTTACATAGACCCTTTACGTACATATGGAGCAAGTTTTTTCTAATTTACCGTTTTCCCCAAAACGACCGAGGCGGTACAGGTGGACCACCCTGCATACTCATTTCTAATCGAAAATAACAATGACCAACTTTGGCAAGGTATCTTAATTTGAATAGTGAATCGAGCTTTCTTAATATTTAGTAATATAAACTGAAGATTCAATGCGTCAATAAAACGTAACTGTAATTGAAGTGAGTATAGAATTTACTTCTAAATCATTCGTTGTAATAATAGTACAAAGTTTGCAACAAACTTGTTGTTCACCTCTTTGTAGGCAATTAACGTACATTTCGTGCAGCGTGTGTTGCATATCTAGTTGCATGAAAACATGCATTCAATTATTTTAATTAGAACTCGTACGCATATCATTCGCACTTTCGAGTTTCATTTCGAGTTCATGCGCAAAGGCCTTAGCGTCGTTTTTGGTTGAGTTAAGAAGGTGGATGTAGCATCCATTTTTGCTCTGTAGATATTTTTATTAAAAGTGCAATAAATTTTATGGTGTGTTATAAAAAACTATTATATTAAAGTTTGATACGTTTGCCTTTTTTTACTTTCACGTTTACGTTTTATTTTTTACTCTAACTTCACCTTTACACGTTTAAACACATCTACGCCATTAAATATTTTACCGTTAATCGTAAGTTACGGTATTAGTACGATTGACCAAGAGTGAAATTTACTCATTTGGGAAATATTAAGCATACAAATACAGATTTACTACAACCTGAAGTAATATTACGCAACATTTCCAAAGTCGCTGACACAGCATGCATCCACTTCCATTAATTACTCACAATATTAATTAATAATTATTCATTAGGTTATAACGTTGGTAACATTAGCAATAAGATATTTCTGTTTATAATTAAATATAGGTTGTGTTAATAAAACTTGTAGAAATGTTCTTTTAACTTTATTGTATAATGGTTTACTTGTTTATTCCATATTTAAAAACAAGTTAGCGTTCGAGTATTTAACAATTAGTTTCTGGAAGAAGCAACCCCGATTAAAGCGAACATATCTAGGTACAAGTAAATATTTTTTGGTTAATAAGGCAAATCGATAATTTCTAGAACCTGACCCACTTTAATCTACGACTGAGCAGAAGGCACCAAATCTTCTATTTATTACTCAAACTGTTAAGTAGCTAAAATTTGTAGCCATTGGTGTAGACGTACACGAATAGAACTTTAAAGGATCTGTACAATGACTTTAAGGGTTATCACGAGTTGCATTGAAATCTTTTATATCAATCCTATTAGCCCTGCAATCAGCTAGTTAATCTATGCACATATAACATACCGATTTATTGGTAGAGTTCTAATACAATTCATGTGCTCTATCAATAATTTTAATGAATCTCATAAAACAGAAAATCAAATCTACTTTCAACACGCGACCATTGAGGTTTCTCAAGATTATATATAACACAGGGTTTCTTACATAATTGGAGTTAATATTGTCCTTCGGCAATCCTTTCGGTTCCCAATATGCACCAACATCCCAAATATCCCAAAGTAAGTGTGGTATAACAATGTTTCTATCACCTTGAACTACAATTGGCTTCTTGAGAAACCAATTTATTTTCCTTTCGGTACGTAAGACACACAACTGTTTTTACTCGAACCACTAACTAAGCTGTTTTGCTTACATGAATAAGATAGGTTAAGGTATATTCGAACTACGCTATTTATTTTGGAATGCTATCCCATTTAAAGATGCAATTATTTGAAACGTTCAACATGCATCTCCTTATTTGTTAAGTTTCAAGTTTAAATACAAATCATAAGGATTTTCAATTATAACCAAGTAATTTTGGATCATACCAATTCACAATTTATTTTTATATTGATAAATAAAATGTAATTTACTTTATTTGTTAGTTCTCTTAAAGGAAAACGAGTATAGAGCAGTCCTTTGTTGAACATACATTTATCCAACCTAAATGCACAGCACAAAATTTATAATTTCAGTCCAATCTTAATAATTTGACACTGGGGGCCTTTTAAATCTAACAACCAATCACAAGTAGATTTCATCAATCTTTCACTGAAATTATTGCCGACAAAAATCTCTCAATTTTAATATTTAAAATTTTTTACAATTTCAAATTACAAAAATAAAAATGGTCGAAAAACTCGTATAATATTTAAAGATTTTCACTCTTAGAAGTGCAGCAATGTCTCGAATCACCAATGAAAATTCGAATAAACAACTTCAAAAGGACTTGGATATTTTCCTATGCTTATGGTCTAATTTTACGCGTAAAAGCAGATGACACTTGAAATAATTTGTTAGGACTATTGTGAAATTCCATTCTAATAACTTTTACATGATTTAAATATCCTAATGTCAATTCTATACGATCCATCCTAAAAAACGGTCTTTCAACTGCTTTCGCTGCTCAAATTCTTTAATTTTATAACAAATGTCGTTGAATGCGGTAATATTTGTACGTAAGTAGCGCCTCTAGATGTAACTTCCGAACTAAGATAAATCGAGATTTGAGCAGTGACGGTTACTTATTAATATAAATATAAATTTATACTTCGTTTAAAATTCATTTAATAGTTTTGAACGTTAACTTGTAAACTTCTTTTGAACTTGAATATACGATTTATGTTACATTTATACAAAATGTTTCAATATGAAAATGTAAACTTTCACCATTAACACTCATAATAAAATACTTATCTTTTTTGGGATTTTTTAATGGTGTACTTTAAATTATACAATCTAAACGTTTCGATAACACTTACAGTTATCTTCGTCAGTAGTAATGTTTCTTAAAAATTGTTAAAGATGTAGTAAACAATTTTGTCAAATTTGAAAAATTTGACACACACACACACACTCACACTCACACTCACACTCACACTCACACACACACACACACACACACACACACACACACACACACTCACACTCACACTCACTACACTCACCACACCACACACTCACACACACACACTCACACATCACACACTCACACACTCACACACTCACACACTCACACACTCACACACTCACACACTCACACACTCACACACTCACACACTCACACACTCACACACTCACACACTCACACTCACACACTCACACACCACACTCACACACTCACACACTCACACACTCACACACTCACACACTCACACACTCACACTCACACACTCACACACACACTCACACACCACACACTCACACACTCACACACTCACACACTCACACACTCACACACTGACACACTCACACACTCACACACTCACCACTCACACACTCACACACTCACACACTCACACACTCACACACTCACACACTCACACACTCACACACTCACACCCACACACACTCACACACTCACACACACACACACACACACACACACCACCACGCACGCACGCACGCACGCACGCACGCACGCACGCACGCACGCACGCACGCACGCACGCACGCACGCACGCACGCACGCACGCACGCACGCACGCACGCACGCACGCACTCACGCACGCACTCACGTACGCACGCACGCACGCCACACGCACGCACGCACACGCACGCACGCACGCACGCACGCACGCACGCACGCACGCACGCACGCACGCACGCTCGCTCGCACGCACGCACGCACACGCACGCACGCACGCACGCACGCACGCACGCACGCACGCACGCACGCACGCACGCACGCACGCACGCACGCACGCACGCACGCACGCACGCACGCACGCACGCACGCACGCACGCACGCACGCACGCACAGCCACACGCACGCACGCACACACACACACACACACACTCACCACACTCACACACACACACACACACTCACACTCACACTACACACTCACACACACACTCACACACCACTCACACTCACACACTCACACACTCACACACTCACACACTCACACCTCACACTCACACTCACACTCACACACTCACACCCACTCACACACTCACACACTCACACACTCCACACTCACACTCACACACTCACACACACTCACACCACACTCACACACTCACACACTCACACACCATCACACTCCACACTCACACACTCACACACTCACACACTCCACACACTCCACACACCTCACACACTCACACACTCACACACTCCACACTCACACTCACACACTCACACACTCACACTCACACACTTACACACTCACACACTCACACACTCCACTACACACTCACACACGGACACACTCACATACCTCACACACTCACACACTCACACACTCACACTCACACTCACACACTCACACTCACACTCACACACTCACACACTCACACACTCACACTCACACACTCACACACTCACACACTCACACACTCACACTCACACACTCACACACTCACACACTCACACACTCACACTCCACACACTCACACACTCACACACTCACACACTCACACACTCACACTCACACCTCACACACTCACACCTCACACTCACACTCACACTCTCACACTCACACACTCACACACTCCTATCACACTCACACACTCACCACACTCACACACTCACACACTCACACACTCACACACTCACACTCACACTCTCACACACTCACACACTCACACACTCACACACTCACACACTCACACACTCACACACACATCACACACTCACACACACACACACTCATACACTCACACACTCACACACTCACTCTCACACACTCACACCTCACACACTCACACCACTCACACACTCCACACACTCACACTCACACTCACACACTCACACACTCACACACTCACACCACACACTCACACACTCACACACTCACACACTCACACTCACACACTCACACACTCACACACTCACCTCACACTCCACACCTCACACTCACACACTCACACTCACACTCACACCCACACACTCACACACTCACACACTCCAACTCACACCTCACACACTCACACACTCACACACACTCACACACTCCACACCACTCACACACTCCACACACCACACACTCACACACTCACACACCACACTCACACCTCACACCACCTCACACCACACACTCACACCACACCACACTCACACACTCACCACACTCACACACTCACACCACACACTCACACACTCACACACTCCACACACTCACACACTCACACACTCACACCTCCACACCTCACACCTCACACACTCACACACTCCACACACCTCACACTCACACACTCACACACACTCACACACCCACACTACCACACACTCACACACCACACCACACACTCACACACCACACACCACACACCACACACACACACTCACACTCACACACCACACCCACACACACACCACCCCACACCACACCACACACCACACCACACACCACACACCCACCACACCACACACCACACCACCCACACACCACACCACCACACACCACACACACCCACACACCACACCCCACACACCACACACCACACCACACACCACCTCACACACCACACACCACACCACACACCACACACTCACACCTCACCACTCACACCACACACCACACACTCACACTCACACACACACACCACACTCCACACACTCACACACTCACACACCACACTCCACACCTCACACCTCACACTCCACACACCACACTCACACACCCCACACTCACACACTCACACTCCACCCACCACACTCACACACTCACACACCACACACCACACTCACACTCACATCACACACCACACACTACACACTACACATCACCTCACACTCACACACTCACACACTCACACCACTCCACACACTCACACACTCACACACTCACACACTCCACACACTCACACCACACCCACACTCACACACTCACACACACACACTCACACACTCACACACTCACCCCACACCTCACACACTCACACACTCACACACTCACACACTCACACACTCACACCACACACTCACACACTCACACACCCACACTCACACACTACACACACTACACACTCACACATCACACACTCACACTCACACACTCACACTCACACCTCACACTCACACACTCACACACTCACACACCACACTCACACACTCACACACTCACACCTCACACACTCCACACACACTCACACACTCACACACTCACACACTCACACTCACACACTCCACACTCACACACTCCACATCACCACACACTCACACACTCACACACTCACACACTCACACACTCACACACTCACACACTCACACACTCACCACACTCACACACTCACACACTCACACACTCACACTCACACACTCACACACTCACACCCCACTCCACACACACACACTCCACACACTCACACACTCACACACTCACACCACCTCACACACACCTCACACACTCACACACTCACACACCACACACTCACACCTCACCTCACACCTCACACACTCACACACTCACACTCACACCACCTCACACACTCACACACTCACACCCACCACACACTCACACACTCACACACTCACACACTCCACACTCACACACTCACACACTCACACTCACACACTCACACACTCACACACTCACACACCTCACACACTCCACACACACTCACCACACTCACACACACACACTCACACTCACACACTCACACACCACACACTCACACACCACACACTCACACACTCACACACACACGCACACACCACACACCACACACTCACACACGCACACACGCACACACGCACACACGCACACACGCACACCACAGCACACACGCACACACTCACACACGCACACACGCACACACGCACACCCACACCACACACGCACACACGCACACACTCACACACACACACCACACACGCCACACGCACACACCACACCCACACTCACACCACTCACACACACACCACACCTCACACCACACCACACACACACACACTCACATCACCACTCACACCACTCACACCACACTCACACACTCACACTCACACTCACACTCACCACACTCACACACTCCACACTCACACACTCACACACACACACTACACACCACACACTCACACTCACACTCACACTCACACACACACACACCACACACACTCACACTCACACTCACACCACACACACACACACACACACACACTCACACCCACACACTCACACTCACACTCCACTCACACACACACACTCCACACTCACCACTCACACTCACACACCACACACTCACACACCACACTCACACACTCACAACTCACACACTCACACACCACACCCCACACTCACACACTCACACACCACACACCACACACTCACACACTCACACACCACACTCACACACTCCACACTCACACACTCACACACCACACACTCACACACTCACACACTCACACTCACACACTCACACACTCACACACTCACACACTCACACACTCACACACTCACACACTCACACACTCACACACTCACACACACACTCACACACTCATACAATCACACACTCACACTCACACTCACACACTCATACACTCACACACTCACACACTCACACACTCACACACTCACACACTCACACACTCACACACTCACACACTCACACACTCACACCACACACTCACACACTCACACACTCCACACACCACACACTCACACACTCACACACTCACACACTCACACTCCACACTCACACCACACCACCACACACTCACACACTCACACACTCACACCACTCCACACGCACACACGCTCACACGCTCACACACACGTCACACACAACGCACACACGCACACACGCACACACGCAACACACGCACACACGCAACACACACACGCACACGCACACACGACACACACGCACACACGCACACGCACACACGCATACGCACACACACGACACACGACACGACACACAACAGCACACACACACAGCACAACATCACAACGTACACTGCACACATACGCTACAGCACACACGCACACGCTACACACGACACACACGCACACACGCACACACGCACACACGCACACGACACACGCACACAGCACACGCACACAGCACAGCACACAACAGCACACACGCACACACACGCACACACACACACAGACACACAGACACGCAGACAGACAGACAGACAGACAGACACACACACACACACACACACACACTCACACAAACAACACATACACGCACGCACGAACGCACACCACACACACGTACACACACACACACACACACACTGTGCTGCAGCACCGCCAATACAGCTCAGCCTAGAACTATTATAGGGCTCGAACCTAAAACAGGCTGGGCTGCAACGACACAGCTCAGCTTACAAATCTAAAATTCATGGAACCCACCACCCGCGACACATCTGTATAAACGCGAGGGACAATACCCAATGACGCTGGGACGTCCGGTATCCATGTCCCACATGACTCCTTCCAACCCAGCGCCCGCCTGATGGTTTAGACCTGATTCATACAAAAATAAAAATATAAAATAAACACATTCGCCCAAGCAAAATAAAAGTTAACAACGTCAAATTCAGTAGCATAAGACATATTCGGGAACTCAAATACCAGTAAGGTGTTATCATCCTCAATCATTATCATAATCAAAATTCCTAATCTAATTTAACCTAACCTAAAGGAGCAACTAATTTAACTAACCTAAATCCAATATACCCAAGTGACTGCATACATAATACTATATAACTATACGACCAGAACCTAAAACGAATTTTACCAAAACAAAACAACTTAGACATATGGGAATGTGAGATGGGGCAAGGCAAAACAACTAAACTTACATTATGACAGCTTCTAAGAAATTGTCAATAAAAAAAATTTAAACGTAAACAAAACGCCCACCACACACTCACGCCACTCCACAAGAATAATCTAACTATCATTACGTTCCAGCGAGGGCGCAAGGGACAATATCTCTCACATCAGTTTTGCTAGCGGTGGTAGATACCGCTCCTTCCACACCCATTTGATTAGTCGCCTTTTACGACAAGCGGTTGGCCTCTGCTGTACGAAAATTCTTAGGCCGTCCCTACAGAGCACTAACCAAAATAAATACAAACTTTTTTTTATATAAACTCAATACTAAATAAAAGTGAATAATGTTTAATTCCATATAACCAAAAAATTGTTTCGCCTCTGCTTGATGGATAATACTAATTTTTTGTTTGGAAAATGAACAAAAAAACGAAGCACATTTAAAACATTATTGATTAAGTAGAAAAACACAAAAAGCTAAATTGCTTTAATAAATATTTAAAATATCTAGCAGCTTGTTCTAAGCAAATTTGGATTTTACGACGAAAATAATGTTTTTAACATTACTGGGTTGATAGTTGCAAAAACGTTTCGGATTCTGTTTATCATTTCTTCCGCAGTGGTTGATAGTTCAGCATACACTTTTTCCTTGAAAAATACCTGTAGATCTCGCTGGGCATTGTGTTGGTCCATTCCTTCCTATCCACTTTTCAACCAATGCATTATAAAGCCATTCACTTACTACACGGGCACGGTGTGGAAGTGTGCCATCTTCCTGAAAATACATGTCCCTAATTTGAGCGAGCGGTACAACTTCAAGGAGTCCAAACAATTTCTTATCGAGGAAATTCAAGTACAAATTCGAATTTAGAATACCAATAACTGAAGTACCGAATATGCCTGCCCAAACATTAACCTACCATTTCTCTTAGTTATGAACTCGAAAATAGTGAGAGTTTTCATCTGAGTAATAACGAAAATTGTGCTGGTTAACAAATCCATTGCGGTGGAAGATACACTTGTCTGTAAACGTGATCTTACCCAAAAATTGTACATCTTCATTTAAGTTTTGTTCTACTCAATTGCAAAAATTAATCCTGTTTTGAAAATCGGTTTCTTTGAGCTCTTAGTGTAGTTCGATATGATAAGAGTCAAATTTGTTTTGTATAATTATTTTTTTGGTAGATGTTCTACTTATTTGAACATCTCTTTCGTGTCGTGTACTCGTAAGGGATTTTTTTTACTGCAGTTAAAATATTGAGTTGATTATCTTCGTTCGATGCAGGTTTAATTCTTTCCTGGTTTTCAAGATAATCAACTCTTCCAGTTGCAATAAATCTTTCTAACAGATTTTTGAATGATTCTTCACTTGGATGACGCTTCCGGTCAGGATATCTTGCTTTGTAGACTCGACTCGCTAGAAACGGATTTTTAGAGAATTCTCCAAGAATAGAAACCATATCAATCATTTCATTCTGAGCAAACCTGCCATTTTTATCAGTTAAATTGAATGTTAACTACTCGAAAAAGTTCTAACCAGAAAAATCAGCACTAACTAGTACCTAATGTCAAAGTAAAGTTAAAGTGACAGAATTGGTTTTGGCTTTCACAGCCTGCTAATTACTCATAGGAACTGAAAATTGAAAAACAGCAAATTAATCAGAAATTGTGAAATTTAAAGGAATCTATCGAAGATAGATACCACAAGTTTATATTGTTGGAAAAGTAAAAAATTTCCACATTTGACAAAAATGAAAAAATTGCCATTGCATTTGAAAAAGTTAAGTAACTTTGTCTAAATTGACAATGTAGTTTCTCTAAACACAACAAGAATTCGGATTTAACCGTCCGGTCTAGGCTACTACATTTTATGTCTAATAACATCGCAGAGTCCTGACTGAATGTGATCGCATCGATAGTTACTATTTTCAGACATCTACTTTTTGCGGCTAAACGGTTGGTTTTAGGTACCATGTGTGGTACATAAAGTCGCATTAGAATTGACCAATGAATCCAAATAAACAATAATATACGGGTGGTTCTATTTTAAAAAATGCAGCTTTAATATAAATCACCCTGTATAAACTTTGAGATTCAAGTGAAAGTATTTTAGGTTTGTAGCCTTAAAGATACCCCACCACATCCCATTAACAAACTTTGGAAATATTCCTTAATATACCCACAATTCTCCACCCTGTATACGTATACCTAGGTTGGAAGGTAAAAAGGTATAGATTTAGGTACTCTAGTCTCAGGTATCCACTAGTATAGCACTAGGCAGAGAGAACAAAGACAACTTAAACTATCGAAATTGACAATGACAAGTTTATTAGTCTCTTGAAGATAAAGATTATTATTATTATTATTTGGGTGAGGCAATGTGGTTGCTATCTTTCCATACGTCTTAAATATGTTTTTTTTTTTGTTGTTTTTTATAATTCTTCTTATCCGCTCTGGTCTCTTTATAGATTACTAAGTTTCGTTGTTCCGTCTTCTTTTCTTCTTGTTTTTTTCTATTGATCCGCCTTTTGGATATGTACATCGGTGAATCCGTTTTGTAAGAAAGCTGAATTTAGTGTTTTGATTTCTTCATGGGTGTAGTCGCTTGAATTTCGTAGTGTGTGATTTTACCATGGCGCGTAGTCGTGTTGTGTGATAATTGAATTGAGCAGTCAGGTACCTGTTGTGTGTGTGTGTGTGTGTGTGTGTGTGTGTGTGTGTGTGTGTGTGTGTGTGTGTGGTGCTTTGCTATAAACTGTGTGTCATTGTTCTTCCTTTTTGTAGATTAATACGTCTAGAAAAGGGGTTTGTTTTACATGTGTAGCCTTCACCACGACGTGATTGGCGTACTTATTGCGCTAGCGTAGTACGTAGTTCACGTTTACGAATTTCCAGTTTTTATGAGTTTGTGATATTGGTTAGATTTGAAATTGTTGGAATAATTAAATTATGTTACTATACGTTGCCATATTTTTCTTAACTGCGTGTAAAATAAATTCTATGGGTAACATAACCTCCACCAAAAGCCTAGTTATTAGTAATTATAAATGTAATAATTACATTTCAATTATATTTCAAACAAAGCAATTCTTTTTGAAATTGTTAAGAGCTTTGATAAAAGCCGAGTTAATATGACAAAAGTTTCTTTAGAAAAGTTGATTACCACTTAACCACTTTGAACAAAATGGTAACTGTGTGATGAAATAAACATAGCGTTTACTATGAAAGCTAATTACGTTAAATTAGTAAAATAATGCAAGTTTTCGCGATTTGTGTCAATAGCTATAAACACTAATTAACAAATTATGCCATAATTACGTTTTAAGGCACAAAGTTGTCAACATGCATGTATATTATTCACTAATCTGAATTTTTCCAACACATTTAAACAGTAACATATTTCATAATTAAAAATACTGCTGGTCGGGGTCAGAATTTTAAGTAAATACTTCTTAAATAGCCATAACTCAAGTAAGTTGATTTATAAATCAATATCAATTAAATAAAATTAAGCGGGAAGCTTAACTCAAGCACAGAAATCCTTGTTGCGGAATATAATCTGAAGTCGGCTATCGTATATCTAACCAGAAATATGTCGCGTTCTTCCTGTTGGGTAATAAATCCTGTAAGAGCGAGCCTGGACAATTGTGCTTGCGGTCACTGTGATGGCCTCAGGTCGGTAAGAAGTCAGGTCGGCTATTTATTAGCTTCCAGAGTGAATGCGTTGCAGAATAATCCACTTACATACTTTGTGGTGTCTCTGAATTGAAATCTCTTTCATTCATAAATATAAAAAGTATTCAATTGAATATAGTAAAAATGTAGGTTAATATTAAACATATACTCGAAGTAAATTTTGAAATGTTAAGCTTAATTTTGTTGTTAATATTCCTTAGAGCTTTGGAGCAGATACGTGGTGTTTAAGATACCACCAAAATTCTTTGTTAGAAGTTTCTACAAGAGGACTTACTGACAAATTTCCCAAGCGGATTTGACAAAAAATAACATTACGTTAGGGAGAAACTATCTAAACTTTCTTTATTTAAGCTGTTTTTGTATCTCATGTAGGTGCAATAAAAAAGGTTAATTTTATAGCAGGAAGTCTCATCAAAATTTTAAATCGACAAAGCACTATATTAGATTTTGCCAATATCGATTCGTTTAAATATTTATTACATCTTGTTAACTTGGGGATAGAAATTTCTTTATTGTCATTAATCAAAGCTTTACTTGCAACTTTTATTTTACTCTCAAATTCAACTTTTCTTTGATTTACTTACGTTTAGCTTTACAAGTTATAACTTTCTGATTTACTGAAAGTAATAATTAGAAGAATATTTCAGAATACCTACAATCTGTCGATTTTTAAGCTGTTGAAAGCGAGTTGGTATATTTATTCCAAAGAACTTTCACATTTACCTTCTTTGCATATCATAACGGTTAAATTCAAAATTGTTGCTACCTGGTCTGATGGTGAATTTGTAACGAATATGTCGAGTTTAAGGAGCCCGTCCAGTATTTAAAAAAAGTGATTTAACGACACGCTAATTGATACACAAAACATATACGAAAAAAGATTATACTCACACCAAAGTTTAGTGGGAAGCAGTTACAAGCTTGTGAAATTGAATTTAAATCCGCGATTAATTATTTTTAAAATATCCACTACAGCAGTTGCAATTGCCAAAAAGATTACTGATTTTCACGAAACTTTTGAAATTTAATTTATTAGGAGCCACGAATTCCTCAGATTCACAAAAATTTGAAAAAAGAGTAAGGACAGCTTACAGAATAGATTAGTGCATACAAGAAAAAACTGAATATGTTAAGTGCACCAAAGTGTACAATAAGCAACTTTTTATCTGCACTAGCAAGAGCTCCAACGAAGACAAAGGGATACTAGCGGTTGCTATGTAAGATTATGCTTGATAATAATTTTAAAATATTCACTTCTGTAGTGACTGCTTTTATGTCAGGTTCTAATGCATAATATGAACATGAATATTTTCAACTTAAAGATTCTACACAAATTTTATTAAAAATGATAACTTAATTCCAATATAAAATGTGCCATTTAATGATGACGTTTTTGTCAGTTTGAGAGCATAAAAATGTGCATCCTTTTTTATCGCGGATAAAAACGCCTGTTGCTCGTAATCAGACTACTTCTAGTAGTCGTCCGTCGCGTCGGTACGTCACTTTAATGTTTGTTCTGTCAGTTATAATTATAAAGTTTTGTTGGTATTGAAATATACAAAATCCATTCATATATTCTGTCGTTAATTTATCTTCCATCAGTATTATTGCTCGAAAAACTGACAATTGGTAAAATCGTGATTACTGATTGGCAAAATTATTTCGTTATAAAAACAAATTTATCCGGTAAAATAAAAGCTCTTGTATTTTTACTGGTGATAAAACTGCATATATGTAAAGCTTTTATACTGAGGCGTGGTCCAACTCTAAAATAAATTAGCTATAATTAAAAATTATTACAATTAGGGATACCATCGGTTATTTGACAAATTTGGATTATATGACCACCATTATATGACCACTAAATCTAGCTGAATTGTAAAGTAAGTTTTATGTGGGTTGCTTTTCTAAGCATGACATTTATTTTGTGCCATAAGATTATTCCGTGGAGTTTTTTTTTAAATCATTTACTGCTTAATTGGGGATTTTTCTTTCTTCTTGGTTTCCCAATTTTGATCTTCGGGGCTTTATGTGTTGTCTTATTATTTGTGTATTGTAAGTGGTAAAAATTTGATATGTTGTTTTGTGGGGAATACATACACACACACACACACACGCACACACGCACATACGCACACACGCACACACGCACACACGCACACACGCACACACGCACACACGCACACACGCACACACGCGCACACGCACACACGCACACACGCACACACGCACACACACGCACACACGCACACACGCCACACACGCACACACGCACACGCACACACGCACACGCACACGCACACACGCACACACGCACACACGCACACACGCACACACGCACACACGCACACACGACACACGCACACGCACACACGCACACACCGCACACGCGCACACGCCACACGCACGCGCACACGCGCACGCCACGCACGCACGCACGCACGCAAGCACGCACACACACCAACACACACACACACTCACACACACACACACCACACACCACACACGCACACACGCACACACGCGCACACGCGCACACGCACACACGCGCACACGCGCACACGCGCACACGTGCGCACGCGCACACGCACAGCGCACACAGCCACGCGCACACGCGCACACGCGCACACGCGCACACGCGCACACGCGCACACGCGCACACGCGCACACGCGCACACGCCACACGCGCACACGCGCACACGCGCACACGCGCACACGCGCACACGCAGCACACGCACACCGCACACACGCCACACGCACACACACACCACGCACACGCACACGCACACACGCACACACGCACACACGCACACACACACACCACACGCACCACGCACACGCACACACGCACACGCGCACACACGCACACACGCACACACGCACACGCACACACGCACACGCACCACGCAGCACCACGACGCACCACGACGCACGCACACACGCACACACACGCACCACACGCACACGCACGACGCACGCACGCACGCACGCACCACGCACACAGCAGCACACGCACCACACACACACACACACACGACACGCACACACGCACACACACACCACACACACACACCACACACACACACACACACACACACACACACACACACACACACACACACACACACACACACACACACACACACACACACACACACACACACACACACACACACACACACACACACACACACACACACACACACACACACACACACACACACACACACACACACACACACACACACACACACACACACACACACACACACACACACACACACACACACACACACACACACACACACACACACACACACACACACACACACACACACACACACACACACACACACACACACACACACACACACACACACACACACACACACACACACACACACACACACACACACACACACACACACACACACACACACACACACACACACACACACACACACACACACACACACACACACACACACACACACACACACACACACAGACACACACACACACACACACACACACACACACACACACACACACACACACACACACACACACACACACACACACACACACACACACACATGTATGTATGTATATATGTTTTTGGGGTTTGAGATATGCTACGTTAATGTGTGATGGGCCTCAATATAGGATGGGTACTTGGGTAGAGTTGTCCATTTTCGTTCCGGTGGTCATTATCGTTTTTTCCTTAGTGATTTTGGGTTATCCTAGGATGTATGGGTTATTGTCGAGGAGGTTTTCGAACTCTGGAGATGTTTAAATTTGGTTTTGGGTTTTCTCAGTAGTCGGGGTTTGTTGTAGTTTGGGATATGTAATACTTCTTTAGTATGGATTCTGACCCTGCTATTTTTATATTTAGTTTGTAGTGTTATTAGTCTGTCAGTTGTTGGTTGAATGTTGCTGTGTTGCATGGTTAATTGGTTAGGGTGTCTGTGCTGAAGTTTGTGGATGGTACGTAGTATTGTTTTTTCGCAGGAGGCAAGGTATTGGAGTTGGATGAATTTAAGGATGGGGTCCAATAGAGCGCGGTAGTCGAGAATAGGTCGGATGTATGTTTTGTATGTATGTAGATAAATTAAATAAAATAGTAGATTTAAAAATAAACAGGAATTTCTAGCAGAAGGGGCCCAGCTGAGTTACAAAAGTGGTGGAGGAAGTCACGCCCAAGGGGGCGTGGCCATTTCCAACCTCTATTTTGACGGATTCTTTGCGCGGGCATTATCCAACCCCCTAGACGGTATTTCCAACCCCTTGACGGCATTTTTACCCCTAATTAGTGACCTTTCAGCTGCATTAAGAGTTTTTAAGGGTGGGGTCGTTTTTTGTTCGACGGCAATTTTCAATCCCGTTTTCACCACTAATTAAAGCCTCTGGGTTTAGGGGTTCTGGGAGGTCACGCGTAGGGGTTGGTCACTTGGTATTTTGACACATAATTAGGGTTCTTTAGGCCTTTTGGGCAGTCCAGCCCCTGGAGAGTAGTCAACCGCAGTCACCCTGTGCACGCATGTAGTGTTATGATTGCAGGGCGTGAGGGTTGGCCACGCCTCCCTAGTTTCTGATTGGCCTATGGAGTCCGCCCCCTTATTTCTGATTGGTTACGGCCATTTCGTGAGTATGGATTGCCACCCATTTTTAACTTGGCGGTCATCTTGCCGGCTATTGACGGAAATTTGAATTTGTATTTTAAGAATAGGTCCTCATGCTATCTCATAAAATATGTATAGCACTTCGGAGTTTGTTCTCAAGCCTTAGCCCCCTGTACAGGACTCCGGAACTTGTTCACGGGTCTTCGCCCCCTTGTCAGCTACGGGTCTCCGGCGGACGCCATAATTAAATTCCTCCGCCATTTTTTTTTAATTAAGTCATCATTAAATTCTGACGCCATTTTTTTTGATTATGAGTCACAATTAAATTTTGTAGGCTAACGTGTTTTGTCTGTCATTTTTGTTTTGGCGGCAAATTGGAAATCGTATTGTGGTAAGAGGGGCCCTCATGCTATCTCACATGACAGGTTTAATACTCCAGAAATTGTCCTAGGATCTTTGCCTTTTGTCCGATCTTTGTCACCTTGGCGGGAAATTTGAAATGGTATTCTAATAAGAGGTCTTCATGCTATCTCATAAGACCTCGAGATGTGTTCACGTGTCTTAGCCCTCTGTTGCAGGGAAATTGGAAATATAAAGTATCAGTTTTGTCGGACATTCTTGTAATTGGCGGGATATTCCAAAAATGGTTTCTAATAAGGGGTCATACTACCACATAAGACAGGTATAGGTCCCCGAACTTGTCTATGGTCTTCAACCCTTTGCTAGGTCTTTGTCCCTTGTCAGGTCCCTGATTATTTATGCGCTATCTACCGGTGTATTTTTAAAGCTAATGAATCTTTTCTGTAATCGGGGCCCTACCTAGTAGTGTATTTTTCGAATAGATTTGACTGTTTGTGACGCCATCTAGCGGTGTATTTTTAAAACTAATTTTTTTTTTTTGTAATAGAAATTGATCGTGGCTCCACCTAGCTTAAGTGCATGCAGATCCCTGTAATCGTTAGACATAATCAAATTCCGTAGATTTTTACGCAGACAGGTTTTAAACAGGAAAAGCAATTCACGTAAAGAAGGTCTACACCGTAATCACATTTTCAATGTCATTTCTCCTTTTACTATTCAATTAGACCTATAGCATCAGGGAAAAACCCACTAATTAGTTAGAGGCAATTACTTTGACCTTCATTTTCAATTATGGTAAAACAATAGGAAAGTCTTCCTATTCAATTACGTCTGCAGTGTCAGGGGAAAACCCACTAATTAACCAGTTACTTAAAGGTAAACAAGCTGACCTTAATTTCAAATTTTGATGTTATCAGTCATAATCATAACTCTCGGCCATTTTGTTTTGGCGGGAAATTTGAAATTGTATTCTAATCCTATCTCAAAAGATAGGTATAGGACACCGCAGTCAATTTGCTTTTAATTATGAGTCATAACTAAATTTTGTAGGCTAACTTGTTTTTTAGGTCATTTTTGTTTTGGCGGGAAACTTTCAAGACAGGTATAGGACGCCAGAACTTGTTCTTGAACCTTCGCCTCCTTGCCCCTTGCCAAAACAGTAACCAATTAATCGCCCAATAAAATGAGACGAAGCATACCAAACAAATCACTCTCGATCAAATAAAACAACCAGATCAATCTCAATTAATCAAAGCAATTAATCAAAACAGTCAAATCAAACCAAACAAGAAGCCTTGCTAACAATTGTTCATAACCGTCAGGTAACGATTCTCCCACTGTGTATACCTAGTTCCTATAAGCGAACGCTTACTGTCTAGATAAGTCTAACCCACATTCAGAGCTGGTACTCGCCCTAAACGTGAGGGCACCGGCGTGAAAAAGCAGTCGCTAATCCTCAAATTAGTCTCGATCAAATTACAGCTTGCAAAAAGGAGTTTAAATTCAAAAATACTGGTCTGGCTTAACTTGCAGCTTGCTAAAAAACCACAATTCAAAAACACATGAGGTAACCTCCGACATTGCTGGAAATGTACGAAGATCAAATTAGCGCGTAGCACTGTTGCAACGTATTGCACACAGTGATGAAAATGGGTTTTACATTTAAATTAGTAAAAATACCTGTACAATGACAGGTATGCCCAAACTCGAAATCCGATCACTATGTTATTTTACATACAAGGAATGTCTCATCGGAAATACCTCTGACAAAAGGGCTCTAAATTTATAAACAAGCTTGAGCGCACAATTTCCTTTTTGAAAATGGTCGATCCCCGGGGACAAATAAACAAGCCGCCTTTCACCTCCAATTTTGATAATACACATGTGATTTGAAGCTAACACCGATTTCATTGCGTAAGACAATTATAGGAACAATAATAATATCACCCAATTAGCGTGTTGGGTTTTGAATACAGCGATTAAAAAATACGTTTTACAGTTAAATTAGTAAAGACGCATATACAAACAATATAACCAAACTTGAAATCAGTCCTCCGGCAATTAAATAAAGTAAATAACGTATGGAGGAATGGTTAAAATACAAAACGAGCATTTACCAGGGTTATTGTCGATAATCGTATTGGGAGAACGCCTTGATAAGGTAAAGAGCTGCATAGAGTCACAACACATTCACTTTCGGCGTCTTATAACTAAATAATATAAAGTACCTAGAGGCCTCCAGCAATCATTAATATAAAGTAATTCTTTTCTGAATACGATACGAGAGAGATGAGAAACAAGAGCAACGAGAAAACGAGAGAAGTGAGAGAGACGAGAGAGATCCGAGAGACGAGTGAAACGAGAGAAATGAGTGAACCGAGGAAAAAGAGAAACGATAGACACAAAAGAAACGAGAGAAGCGACGGTGAAGAGAGAGACTACAGAGCGAAGGGAGAAACGAGCGAGGCGAGCACGATCAGCTTCTATTACAGAAAACATTCGCTAGTCTAAAAATACATCACTGGACGGCGTCGCAAACAGACAAATCTGCTTTGAAAAATATGCTACTAGGTAGAGCCGCGATCAACTTTCATTACAGAAAACATGCACAAGTTTAAAAATACACCACTAGATGGCGTCACAAACAAACAATCTTGCTTTTAAAAATAAGTGTAACCTAATTAGAGGGATTTTTTGTCACGCGCAAAGAACGTGAACATTATATTTCCATTTTCAAGGACAGTCCAACTTTCACGTAATATAGCTGATTATGATTTTTCCAAACACATTAGGTGTACTTGAATGGTGAATGGTTGTTATTGTGGTTTCATAACAGGGGAAAATCCTGAAAATCATTACTTTATATTAATGAACGCTGGAGACCTCTAAGTACTTTATATTACTCAGTTATAAGACGCCGAGAGAGAATGTGTTGTGACTGTGCGCAGCTGATTACCGTGTCAAAACATGCTCCGAATACGATTATATTTGTTGTTGTATATGCGTTTTTACTAATTTAACTGTGAAGCGTTTTTTTTTATCACTATATTCAAAACATCACATGTGTATTATGAAAATTGGAGGTGAAAGTCGGCTTGTTTTCGTGTCCCCAGGCATTTGATTATTTTCAAAAACGAAATAGTGCACTCAAGCTTATTTATAAATCTAGGACCCTTTTGTCAGAGATATTTTCGATAAAACATCCCTTGTATGTAAAATAATACAGTAATCAGATTTCGAGTTTGGTTATACCTGTTATTGTATAGACATTTTTACTAATTTAACTGTAAAACGTATTTTTATCACTGCATGCAATACGTTGCAATAGTGTTACATTCTAATTCGATGTTCGTATATTTCCAGCAATGTCGGAGGTTATCTCGTATATTTTTGAACTGTGAATGATTTTTGCAAGCTGTAATTTGATTGTGATTGATTTGCGGATTATTGACTGTTTTCCACGCCGGTACCCTCACGTTTAGGGACAGTACCAGCTCTGAATGTCGGCCAGACTTATCTACAAAGTAAGCGTTCGCTCATAGGACCTAGGTATATACAGTGGGAGAATCGTTACCTGAAAGTTATGAAGAATTGTTAGCACAGCTTCCCGTTTGATTTGACTGATTTCGTTAATTACTTTGATTGATTAAGATTGATCTGACTGTTTGATTTGATCGAGAGTGATTTGTTTGATACGCTACGTCTGATTTTATTGGGCGATTAATTGATTTGTCTTTTGACAAGGGAGCACAGGTCCTGGAACGAGTTCCGGTGTCCTATACTTGTCGTGCAAGTTAGCGTTAGGACCCCTTATTAGAATACAATTTCGAATTTCATGCCAAGTGCTTAGACCTGACGGGCGCCGGCCCTAGAACAATCTCCGGAGTCCTGTAACTGTCTTATGAGTTAGTATGAGGAGCCTCTTGCTAGAACACAATTTCAAATTTCCCGCCGTGGGGTTATAATTAAAAGCAAATTGACTGCGGAATTTTGGGGCAACGACACCGATAGCAAGTTCCGGTGTCCTATACCTGTCTTATGAGATAGCATGAAGGCCCTCTTATTAGAATACAATTTCAAATTTCCCGCAAAAACAAAAATTGTCGACAAAATAAGTTAGCTTACAAAATTTCCCTTCACACTATAGATGTAATTGAATAGTGAACGTTCGCTATTGTTCTATCTAAGGTCAAAGTGTTTGTCTTTACATGGGGTTTTCCCTGACGCTATTGATGTAATTGAATAGTGAAAGGTGAAAATATAATTACGGTGTCGACCTTCTTTACGTGACTTGTTTTTCCTATTTAAAACCTGTCTGCATAAAACCCTACGGAATTTGACTATGTCTAACGATTACAGAGGTCTGCATGCACTTACAGTTAGGCCAAGCCACGATCAATCTCTATTACAGAAAACATTAATTAGTTTTAAAAATACACCACTAGATGGCGTCACAAATAGTCATATCTACTTTAAAAACATACTACTAGGTTGAGCCCCGATTACAGAAAACATTAATTAGCTTTAAAAATACAGCAGTAGATGCCGTCACAAACAGGGACCTGACAAGGCCTAGCAAGGGATGAAGACCATAGACAAGTTCGGAGACCTATACCTGTCTTATGAGGTAGTATGGCCACTTATCAGAATACATTTTCAAATCTCTCGCCAATTACAAAAATGGCCGACAAAACCGATACTATTTCAAATTTCCTTCCAAGGGGACCATATCAGAGGGCTAAGACACGTAAACAAGTTCCGGGGTCTTGCGAGATAGCATGAGGGTCTCTTATTAGAATACTATTTCAAATTTCCCGCTAAGGGGACGAAGACCGGTCAAGAGGTGAAGACCCTAGAACAACTCCGTAGTCTTAAACCTATCTTATGAGATAACATGAGGGCTCTACTTACTAGAATACAATTTCAAATTTCCCGCCAAAACAAAAATGGCCGATTAAGCAAGTTAGCATACAAAATTTAATTATGACTCATAATTAAAAACAATAAAATGGCGGCCGCCGGAGACCTATAGCTGAGAAGTGGGGCGAAGACCCGTGAACAAGTACCGCAGTCCTATACAGGGTGCTAAGGCCTAAGAACAAGCTCCGAAGTGCTATACTTGTCTTATGAGAAAGTATGAGGAACCTCTTATTAGAATACAAATTCAAATTTCTCTCCATAACCGACAAGATAACCTCAAAATCGAAATGGCAGTTAAAACAGAATAGGCGACAATACACACCCACAAAATGACCGACAGAATGGCCTACAAGCAACACCTACAAAAGGGCCGTAGCCAATCAGGAATCAGGGGGCGGAGTCCATGGGCCAATCAGAAACTAGGGGGCGTTGCCAACCATCAGAACACTACATTCGTGCGTAGGGTGACTGCGGTTGCCTACCCTCCAGAGGCTGAACAAAAAAGGAGTAAAAAAAGGAGTAAAAAACTTTAATTAGGGGTAAAAATGTCAAGCGACCAACCCTATGCCTAAGGGGCTATAAATTATATCAAGGGGCTGAAAATCGTCCACAAAAAGAAGCCGACTTCACCCTCAAAGACTCTTAATGCACTCAAAAGGTCACTAATTGGGGGAAAAATCCTTCAAGGGGTTGAAAAACGCCCCCGAAAAGAAACCTCCAAATTGGGGTGGAAAATGGCCCCGACCATTCGCGATAACCTTACCACCCGAACAACACGTCAAAAAATATTTAAACAAAAATATTATGCATTGTTATATGCAGGGTCTTAGTCCGTAATAAAACGAATAATCTATGAATGTACGACGTGTTATCGTAACAAAACTCTAAATAATCAACCTATTATCGGCAACTTACCATCTGATCGTCTCGAACCGTTGAAGCCATTTATGAATTGCGGAGTAGACCGTTTTCATTAAAACAAAGTATACGTTTTTCAACGAAAGTTATACATTTAGAGTTAATCAGCGAATTTTGAATGGGCTTAAGCGACTGATCTCCCACACGGGAACAATTAAAAATAATTATTTGGACAATGCGACCAATTTTATGGAAGCGCTAAACGAATTAAAAGATTTGCAAACATTATTCATAAACAAAATTTCAAATTATGAGTTAATGTGGAATTTTATCCCTCACGGGCATCTAATTTTCGAAGAGTGTGGGAACGAGGAATTAGATCCGTTAAAAATCACATTAAAAAGGTATTGGGTCGAAATACTTTAACTCATGAGGAATTATAATATACTTTGTTAACGTGTATTGAAGCTTGTTTGAACTCCGTCCCATTTCCCCTGTAAGTACAGATCCAAATGGTTACCTACCTTTAATTCTGGACATTTTTTAATTGTTGCGCCACAAGCTACTGTAATAGAGCCAAATTATATTACAATAAAGGAAACTAGTGCATCCCGTTACCACCTCATCGAAAGGATAAGACAACATTTCTGGAGTTGATGGCATAAAGAGTATTATGCAACTTACAGCAGCTACCCAAATGGCAACGTGCGAGCTGCCCTAACCTGGAATCAGGAATATTTGTAATCCTGGAAGAAGATAATCTACACCATTACAATAGAAATTAGGGAGAGCCGAAGAAACATTTCCCGGAAGCGATGATGTAACGCTAGTAGCTAGTGTTAAGCCGCTAGTGGTTTTTTAAAGCGACCAATAAATAAACTATGTAAACTGCCAATAAACTGAATTTGCACAGTTTTATTTGATACTTGTAGAATAATTAGGTGCATAATGTTTAATCAAAAAGTTATAAAGAAGATATTATTCTTTCAACGGGGGGAGTATGTACGGTCTTTAATGACATTGTAGTTATTTTGAAGAGTTTTTAGAAAAGGGGTTTTATTTTTTCAAGAAAAGGTAACAGGTAGTTGGTTGTGTGTTGGACTTGAACCCATACGCTCAAAAAGAAATTTTATTTTTCGTATTAAATAAATTTTTCAAAATAAACTTTATTTTTTATTAATTCCGTGTCCCATAACCTACAAATAGTTGATTTACCTTTAAAAAGCTGTGTATACATTATGCCATAAATTCTTTGGTTTTTGAAAATTCTCAACAGATGTTTTAGCTTAGTCATTTAATTGTTTAGCATTTACGGAACCTAAAAAAAGTTTAATTTCCTTTAAAGACCTCTTTGACGTTTTCGTTAACGTTAATAATTCTTTAATTTATTTACAAAATGTACTTTAGCGATTTCAACAAAGTATCTTTATTTGTGAATACATTTGAATCAAATGTTGATATAATCTAGATATTTCAAAAATAACCATAAATATCAAGTTTCATTAAAGTTAGTTACGTATTTTTGAACTTAACGTGGCTACAGGCACATACACACACGTACACACACGTACGCAATCAGACATGCACCCACCCACAATCTCCAGGCGGGGGGTATCTATTTTCACTACCGTGGTGTTTGTTTGGTTGCCTTATAGCATATAAAATTTGCACAGTAATTGTTTTCAAATAGAGAAATATAAGAGATGTATGACAAATAAAAATAAAAATAAAAATTAAAATGATTCTGGCAGCTGCTTTGAATTTTCACTTTCCTCCTCAAGTTCGGTCTAGATAGTGTGCTAAAACAGGTTTATGTTATCAACACGTGGTAATCTATCGGTATTTGAGCACCTCTTAATTAAAAAAAATTTTATTGTATTGTGCGTTTTTAATTATGAGTGTGAAGTGAGATGGAAAAATCGATGCAATATTAAGTCAGATAAGCAGGTTATTATTTCGGAAATTATTATCTAATGAGTAATTGGGTAATTAAAATTTGAGTGGTTGAAGCGTATAGATATCTGAGATTTGGTGAATATTTGAATATAAACCAGAATTTTGCGCCTGGCCATCGAAGCAATCGCTCCCAAGGCAATTGGTGTAAATATAAATTTTTGCCAATATTCGGCGTAAATACTGACCAACATTCACGACTCTTAGCTCTTGCTCACCGAGAGAATCCTTTTTGGCGCATCTGTAACGAAGTTAGTGTAGAAACATAGGGTTACTGCAAAATTCACCCCAAGTACCAACCAACACACATGGGTGACAAAATTTAGCTCTTGTCCATCAAGGCAATCAATTTTGCAGTGACTCCAACGACATTGGACTATAAATACAGAATTTGAGCAATATTTGGCTCAAATATCGACTTAAACCTATGGACCATAGAATTAGGGCGTGGCTATCAAGATAATCCATTTTGATATCAGTCAAAATGCTGACCAATGTTCATAAATCACACAATGGGGAAAGGCAACTTTACTTATAAGGTATCATATAACGAAAACCAGGAGTCGATAGGTAGTCTAGAAACCGAGCTACTTTAAATGTGCCCCACACGGCTTTAGATTCAAACTGTTTTACTTATTTTTTTTACAAAATGCTTTTGTACATAGGGTGAGAAAAAAAAAGAGAGCGCCATAGAAGGGAAGCAAAATTAGACATTTGTTTTCGCTCGTCACAGTGCACAACTCTGCTTTACGTGTCAATTTTTTTACTCGTTTTTTTACGCAATGCTTTAGTACATAGTGTCACGTGTGACGTGTTAAAATGGGAAGAGGAGAAAAAAAGGGAAATGGTCTCTACTCACCTGCAGATGGCAAACAATTGCCGGGATTAGCACGGTTTAGGCGGGGTTAAGAAGATTACGGTAGAGATTAGGCGCAAGAAGTCGCTCCCCAAAAGTCAAACCACCGTTATCGCGACTCCTGGATAACGATGCTGAAGGGGGTGAGTAGGGAATTAAAAGAAAGGAGAGTAAAAGGGGGAAGAGAGAATCAGAAAACATTGTAATGTAACGCAAGAACTGTAATTCCTAAAATGCATCTAGATACATAATAACTAAAACGTGTGTTTAAAGTTAAGTTAAACCTTTGTTGTTTTTTTCTAAACTTAAAGTAAAATTATTACCATGCGGTGCACACCCAATTTGACACGCAATGAAATTCATGGTACATTAGCAAGTCAATAGGGTTCTTTAAATCCAACTCAAAGGTAAATTATTATTTACTATTAGTTAATTTGTACGTTTGAAAGATCTTTCATTTACGCAGAAGCTGAATGAAAAACATATACCTACGCTAGAAAAGCGTTTTAATAATCAAAGCTTATTTAACATACACTTGCTGTGGTTTCACCCCAAAAATCATATCAAAGTTAAAATATTCAATACTCATAAATTAATTGCAAAATTGAGTCGGCAGGATTGTTTAGTCCTCCCCTTAATTTATTTAGTAGTAGGTTAATCCGTGCCAGCTAGAAAAAAAAAGGAGAGAAAAAGGCAACTGAACTTTCCCCCAAAGGTTAAGTGCAAGTACAGTAAAAGTAAAATTTTAAACGTAATATACATATAATAGAAGTAACTTTCCTTAATTTCCCCAAAACTCCAAAATAATAACACAATATCTTAAGTAAAGTTACATGTACAGCGCATAAACATAAGAGGAAGAAACGATTTGAGGTAAATAATTTTTAAATTTACAGGCAAATGTATGTAAAGTGAAATGTACATAAAAGTTGAGTAAAGTTACAGTTAAACCGCGTAGAATTTAATAATCACGTGCTCGTACTTATGAAAAGTAATATTGCTGAAACTAATACGAAACAGCTACTGTCGCGCAGCTCGGCAATCAAACTGGTTTGTGCGCAGGTAACCTACTAAAATGGACGTTACCTTAATGTGGGTATGGGAGTGGTCCACAATATATCAAACAGCATTAGAAATTCTAGTTTAAAAAGTATTGAGACTACTTAAGTACAGATCAAGCTAATAACTAAGTAGATATTCATTAAGCATCAGTAAATTCTAGCAGTAGATTTTGCGACTTTCATTAACCGTAAGTAAATTATATGTGGTTACATTAAATGATTCAAAAAATTTAATTTCTAGGGGGTAGCACGTTACTTAAACTCTTGTAGAACCGATTCACGGTTACTAACATATACAGCAAGAATATAGTAATTAAGTCCATGGGAACAATAATAACAAAAGTTCTGACCTTGGGTTGAGTAGAAAATGTTACCCCATTGTTGATACAGTAGTGACGTGAGTGTAAACGAACCAAGTCAGCACGAAGGTATTCGTAGAAAGTCAAACGAATGGATATAAATTTAAGTTCCCTGCTTGGTTAGTAGTTCCGAAGAGGCACGATTTAATTCCAGCAGTACTTACGCAGCGGACAGGTAGTCATGATTACAGAAATACAGAAAAGAAAATGCTAAAAGGAAAGGTACTCAAGTATTATATAAGGTGAAATTAACGTAAATTACCCTTATGGTTGCAGGTGACCACACTGAAATGGTACGGAATGGCTTCCACTAGTCAATAGGATCAGTAATTTTTGTGGTTTTATGCTTTCAGTCGCTAACAAAGAAACAGATTACCCCTTTTACGACGAAAAACTCCTTTACCTCCGCAATTGTTTTTGCGGGAAACAATCAAGTAATTTTCAGAAAAGCCCAACTAAGTCTTGCTGCAATTAATTCTTCTAATTCATATCAGAAATATCATCGAATGAAGAAATTTTAAAAGAGCTCAGAAATTTTTCATAGCGTCGTAAAGTGGCGGCTGAAAAAAGGACAAGAAAAACTTAGTACGTTTTTCAAAACGGAACTTTTTAGTTTTCTATCGATTTCTTTGTTACATATTGATATTTGATAAACAGATCTATTGCGTTTGAATGTCCAAAAATCCTGCCCTCTAACGAGAGTTCAATCAACTAATGCAGTTATCTGTTATTGACTAGTTTTAAACCTTTCGGGATTCGGCCATTTTCCCATAGGTGGCGTTAATATGTACTTTCGTTCAATAAAATTGGTTTACTGTAATTACCTTATACAACAGAACATGAGGAAATTATGTTAATAAAAGGAATTTCCAATAGTGCGTAATATTTTAAGGTATTTCAGCATCCACAAGATGCATGATTATTTAGTAACTTTTCACATCGTGAAATATTTGCACAGAAATAGATTTGGCACGTTACGGCACTATGGAAGGAATTATCTTTCACTAAATGGCTTAATCTCTTCGAATGTCAACCTAATTTGATTCGAATTTTGGCTTTAAACTGTTCAAACCACCAGTTTTTAAACACAACAACCAAGTACAATATTGCTCAAATGATTTTCAAGGATTGCTCTTTTTCGCTATGTTGTTTTAAATTATAAGTCGGTATACTTAGGTCAAATAAAGAACAATGAAAATCAAATACCTATATGCTTTAAACGTCCACTTAGTTTATTTAGAATCTATGAAATAATACCTTATTTTTACATTTATAAATTTAATTATTTATATTTTATTAAACGTAATTAAATGACCTACTTCAATTAGAACCACTGTTGTAAATGTAATGTTCTTATCGCTTAATAAGTTTTTGTAGCGAATAGAATTAGAAATTATTAGCTTTTAATGGAAATAACATTGTACTGAATACAGAGTTTGTACAACGCTGCCACATATTAGGATCTCGTTTTCTTAGGTATAATGTAATCTATACAGCTTCAAAAGTGCCCCCTACCATATAACTCTCCAACTAATCATGTATGAAAGAGGAAAAAAAGTTGACAAATTGTTTTATTTATTGTATACATTGTGGAGAAACTGTTGAAATGTGATATTCTAGAATCACAAGTTAAAAATCTTAGACATAGGGTAGGTAATTACAATTTTTTTTAAGTTAATGTATCAGTTTAATCTATCTTTATTTATTTAAGCCTTCATTTAATTTAATATTAAATTCACGGTGGGGAACAAGATGCTTTAATTTCCATTCCAATTAAGTTTGATGACATTAGCTATATTAATTATAAACGCTAGAGTAAATGATTGAAAATTTTTCATAAAAAAAGAACTGTTATTAAATTCAAAAATAAATTTCTTTTACTAAATATTCGGTATTAAACAAATACACAACACTCTTGAAGTATATTCTCCATTACTTGAATGAATGTAGGTGATTCAAATACAAAGCTTTGTAGACTAATTCCAAACTGTCGTTTTACATAATTGAGTTCCTTGTTTAATAAGTTGAAAAGTTTTAATAAGTATTTGATGTACCGCATTTTAGAGAGCTTTATGTAAAACTTTTAAAATGGCAACTAATAAGCTTTTCTAAGAAAAACACAAAAATGTTTCATTGAAGATAATGTAATATACTTCGCCGAATTTTCTGTAAAGATGGAATACTTAACTATTTAATATTAGACAATTGTTGTTCTAGTGTTTGACAATGCAACACAGGACGATTCATTATTTGCATACTATGTTACAGTATGGAAGAAATATTTCTAAACCTATTGTGAAGCACCTATGTGTATATTCCTTCAATTAACAATTTTACCAAATTCAACATTACTTATTTTTGTAATAATAATGATTAATCAGTTAATTGTAATAGAGAATACCTTAAATTGGGATACAACTTATCTACATATTTTTTATATATGTAGATGTGATAGAAACTCTTACCGTTCGTATTAACCCTAATATGAATTTACACGACAAATAGCTACATCATTGTTTCTCAAAAAAATATATGTTAATAGGAAGCCTAGATTACGTTAAACGACGTACAAGGTTTTCAAGTTCGTTTAAGAAATGTAACTTATTACGGTCCTGTTCCCGATATCCCGTGTAATGTGTTCTAATATAAGATGTAATCGAGTTTTAACCCAATTGACACGTTATCATCGTTAGACGCCTAGAGCAAAGTTTGCTAATTTTCTTCTAAATGATCTATATACTCAGGTTAGAACGTGATAGTTATGTCGACACTAGTCACTTTTCATTAAAATTTAAATGAACCAAGTTATTGTGCAGAAAATTGTAAGTGCTTAATAACCTAGCTTTGAGTCACATTCGTACTATTTTAACTTATTACTACAGACTCTTAGTTCTTTACCTTACTAATGTACAATATTGGAATTATACCATAGTGACAAGGAATAACGGAAGTTAGGTTAATTGATGGTGAAGCAGCATCAGTCAAAACCATTATTTAATTTGCTAATGGTTAATTAAGGTATTGACCTAACTCATTTAAACATTTGCAGTGGGTTTTTGGTGAACAGTGGTACGCAAAAGTGTAGCCTGGTGAACATCTATGTTGATCTAATACGTGGTTTAAACATAAAAATGTGCATATGTGTAGTTGGCAAAGAGGCGAATCTAAAAGTATGACTGACTCATTAGTGTAGATGCACGACTGCTCAGACACAGAAAAGTAATGCGCGGATCGGGCCACTTTTTGGTAATAGCGAGAGTGTGCTTAGGACAAAAGTGGGTCTGGAGAAGGAAAGGAAGCGTAGTGCGAACGTCCAGAATTAGGGTAGACAAACTGGTAGATAATGGTGCGAGAATGAAATACGCAGATGATGTGAGTAAAGAGTTGAATATGATTGAAATAGTGTGGAACGATGAAATAAAAGACACTGACGTAAAAAGTGCATTAATGAGCTTGAAAAACTGTATTATCAATTGTGCTGAACAGATATATGAAAGAGCGACTGTAGGCGGACAGACAAAATGTGCTTAGTGGAATGAATTGGTAGAAAAGCAGTATGTAAGAAAAAAAATGCGTACATGGCAATGATTGCTGCAAAAAATGAGACTGACATAAAGTCTTGAGCTCAACGGTCTACGTTTCTTTTAGTTTTACGTTGAGTAAACAATAACGTTTTACACATGTCTGCTTTCTGCAGAATAAAATTTTCGGCAATCTATGTCGATGTCTGGTTTTCTAAATTAATATTCGTTGTAAAGATCTACAGTTAGATTAATTTGTGTGTGAGTAGAAGGGGCTCATTCTACCCCCAATCACTTCTTTGTGACGTCATATCTTCAAAGTGACAGTAGTGCGCGAGCATTCAGCCAGAGAGTGTGGTCTCTTATTGGAGGTCCTGACGGCAGGTCACACCCCTGACTTCTGGTTGGTCCCACACACCTCCGTGCTTTGGTTGGCCACGTCCATTCCCCGCCCCTTTCTTTTTGTCATCTTCTTTTCCGGCGCCATTCTCACACACACGCGCTCACAATAACAGGTAAGAGGGTGGAGACCTGACAAGGACCGCTAGCCTAAAAACAGGTTCATTTAAGTTCCGAATAAAGGCTGATTGGTTAATTAAACATCAGAGTAATGATACAATATGGGGCGTTTATACTCACGCTAACCTGATATTACTTAAAATAAAAGATGAAGCGCATTATCAAATTGGAAATACAAGTTAACTTTTTTAATTAGGTAATTACAATAAAGGTGAATGGTCCTTGAAATCCATTAGGTATTAACATCATTTGCTATTAAAACGGTTTAAGGTTTCCAGTTGTATACAATTATTTAAAAGTGTTGGACGTAACGATGTAAGTAGAGTAATATTTATAAATGCAAAACTGTATTGTCTGCTGTACAAGTGATTCTGAATACAAAGGTTATATAAAGGATGAAGTGAATTATCAAAATTGGAAATTAAAGTCAACTTATTATAAGTTTTTGTTATGAACGAATAAGTTCAAAGGTAAATATGTAATTAAAAATTATTAATTTTAACATATAAAGTATAGTTAACTCTTTGTAGAGTAATGGCAAGGTTCAACCCAATCGATGTAAATTTGACTTTAGATGTACGAACTGATGTAAATTCTCATATAGTGGCCCATGAGTTCAAAGCAATTGATAAAATTATTTGTTTTGTATGAAGAATAAGTAGGTTCAAATCTACTGAGGTTAAATATTTTATTATAATGTATGAAAATGTAAACTTTCACCATTAACAACTCATAATAAAATACTTATCTTTTTGTGTGAAATATTTTTAATGTTGTACTTTAAATTATACAATCTAAACGTTTCTGATAACACTTACAGTTAATCTTCGTCAGTAATTTTATTTTATTTATGTATTTAATAAAATTCATAATAATTTTTAATTACATATTTACCTTTGAACTTATTCGTTCATAACAAAAACTTATAATAATTTAATATTAGTCAAGTTGCTTTGGAATGTGTGAATCCTTGCGATATTGCAGGCTCACATTCCATTATTATAAGTAATTTGATTGTAATCTCATTATGTTTAGAATATACATCAGTTCTACATACATAAAGACAAAATTTACATCGATTGGGGCTTGAACCTTGGTGGCGCAGTTGGTAGCGCGGTACTATAGCAAAGTACAGGTCGTAAGTTCAAATCTACTCGAGGTAAACTTTTTATTTATGTATTTAATAAAATTAATAATAATTTTTAAAGTCAACTTGTTTATTCCATAATAACGACTTAGTGTGTTCAAACTTGTTTATAAATCTAGGTACTTCACAAAACAAAGGACGATGTTCCAAAAATGTATGCAAAATTTTCTAGGACATAGTAAAACCAAACCGATATTTTTCATGGAAAGTTTTTTTGTGACAAATCAATCCAGTATTCTTGAATTAAAAGTTGGCTTTTACAAGTTGCAATTTAATTCAAAGAAACTTTCATCAAGTGTTTATAAAGAAACATAAACATCATAATTGTGTTTTCAAGGTCTATTTGTCCTTTATGTATTAGCTAATTAACAGTTTTTCCAAGCACAGAGGTATTTGAATAGTGAAGGGTCTTACTGTGCTTACATAACTGGGGAAATCCAGAAAATAATTACTTTATATTAATAATTGGCGAAAACCATTAAGTACTTTATCTTATCACTTTACGATATAAAATTGGGTTGTACTTAAAAATCTGTTTATGTTTGATTGGGAATGATTTGATTTATGTTATTGAGATTGATTTGGTTACTGGATTTGATTAATTGATGTGACTAATTGATCTGATTGATTGATTTGCTTGAGATTGATCTGATTGGGATTGATTTGGATCAAGCTCTATTACAGAAAACATTCCTTAGTTTTAAAAATACAGTAGTAGATTATAACACACCTTCTTTTGAAGAAATTGGCGATTACTTTGCTTTGCTTGGAACTAGCTCAATCGCAAGATAAGCGGTGGTTCGCTGTGATATCGGTTTGCTCGCTTTATAAAATTCCCATACTAAACCAGAGACTTATAATGGTTTAAACGTATACTTGCCTATTGTTTACAATAATAAATTATTACAACTTAAAAACTATGTACGTTCATAACATTAAATTAGAAAGAAATAAAAAAAGCGTTACTTCTAACTTTCTGTCCTCGTCCTGGTACGATAATGGCCGTGGCCGTCTGCTTAGACTGTCCGCTGGATTTTTTGTGAAAGTATCTTTAGTAGCGGTGGTTATATTCTTAAATGACTCACCATTTGTCCTTATTTAATTGTAATTAAATCTAGGTGATCAAAAATAATAAATTATTAGGGCTCAAGCCGGCCCTGATCTTGTACAGGAGCAGGATGCGTTATAATACAGTTAAGGGATCCCGGATAAACACGAGTAGGAAGATATGATAACGCCGGTCGATCACTCTTTTATACCTGCGAAGGACTTATAGAATAATCGATATTTTAAAGAGGCATATATATATATATATATATATATATATATATATTATATATATATATATATGTGTGTTAAATATGTATTTATTATATATATATATATTATATATATATATATATATATATATATATATATATATATATATATATATATATATTGTTGTGGTGGTGTGTTCAGTATGTGTTGTGTGTGGTGTGTGTGTGTGTGTGGTGTGTGTGTGTGTGTGTGTGTGTGTGTGTGTGTGAAAATAGGTGTTTATAGTTTTACTAATTAACATAAATTAATATTCATCAATTTTATAATGAAATTTATTTATGTTGATGATAAATAAATCTGTTTCGCTAGGTAATTTCAACTAAATTGTTTATTGCGAGGTTATTAATTAAGCGTTAATTATTTCTATTAATTAAAGGAAAAATATGTTATTCAATGCAGGAATTTATAAGTTAACCAAATTAAATATTATCTATTTAAGAAAGAAACGCTATTTACTACATCAAGTCGATTTCTTAAATTTAACACGTGCAAAGGATCTTACGTTTTATGTTATCACACGTGTTCACGTTGATTCTAAACATTATTATTCCAATTGATTAAAACGGAATAAACTAATGTTATTACTTACAGGAGATCTATAACTACGGTAACGAATTTAAACGATTATCCTAATCATTAAAAACGGAATAAACTAATGTTATTTCTGGAATTTCTGGAGTTTCTTTTAATCCCCAGGTGATCAAATGGGATCGACTTACGGGTGTTTTGTTGCATTCACGCGGTTGCTTCCTTCACGTTACTTGTCTGTCCTACAGTAGGCGTATTTGAGTGAGTTTGTGCGCTATGTGTAAGTGAAATATCCTTTACAAGTATCTGGGACGAACCCGTTGGGCTGTGAAACGGTATATCTCTGGGGTTGACAGAATTTAGGCACGCACCTTTCTAGTTAACGGAGTAAGTGAAAGATGACGCGGGGCATTCAGCCCTTCGTAACATCGTTCAATCAGCGTATATGTAAGGTTGTGTATATTGAATTTACGGTGGCGTTTAGTTTCAGAAGTTCAGCGAAGCTCTAGAGCCCGTTGCACGTGGATGATGTTCAGGCGCCGGTGTCGCGTTTAATAATTATGACGGCGGTGCAGCATAACTGCGAGAAACGGTTCGACAGTTACAATGATCTGAAGTAAGGGGTGTAACCTACAGTCCCTCAATAGAGGCGCACCTTCAGGCTGAATGCTCTGCGCATGACTAATCGACAAATGTGTGAGACAAAGTCGCAACCACCTTCCTCTTATGCCTGAATCAGGAGTGGCGTCACCAAAAAGGACAAGGGTAAAGTGCCAGCCCCTATCTACCTGTATGGATTGGATAACAACGATAAATTGAGTAGGACTATGCTAAATGGTTGATTTATACTTTTAATCTAAGTTTTGACAGACTTTAATTACAAGTCGATACTTACTCCATTGGTTTGATTTATATGTCTTTGAGATAATTAAAACAAAATTCCTTGTCAATAAATCCGGTTCTCTTTTACTCCGTTTCTGAATCCTACTTGGGGTTGGTTCTAGAAAGGTCGTGCACCTATCAATTAGCTACTAATAGGAAGGCCCTAATCGCATACCAACTTTATACTAGCCCAGTGCAGATAATAAATCTTCTGACTACGCATCGCAAGTGCTCTAATTCCTTCGCTAGCTGAGTTACACTTTGCAGTAACTGTGCTGAGTTAGAAGGCCTATCAGTCACAACCGGTCTACTGTATTATAAAGGAGTCACACACTCTACTGCATGATTGGGGTAGATTATTGAATCATTAGGCTATAAAATGCCAGTTCTGTTTGTAAATACAAATTATTTACAGCTGGTGGCATGCTTAAACTAGGCCCACCGTTATTGTAGTTCGAAACATTTGCGTCACAAAATCACATCCACGAAACCGTCGCGACGAAATGACGCACTGAAATAAACACACCGAAATATCCATCTCTTATATAACATCTGATTTATGAATTATATATTATACAGTTGTGGACATTACACAGACTCTGCAGCAATTTAGGGTAATATCAAGTACTCATGCTAATAACAATATTTTAAAGAAGTAAAGAGACAACTGTATTAAAACTCCTACAGTATGGTCTATAAAACGAGAGTAGAACAGAGGCACTATCCCCTCCACTTTTTTTTACGTCACAAGCCCCGGCCACTTTCACTTTTTACTAGCCCACGTGGTTTTCACCCCCCTATGGTTTCTTTTCGGAGCCCTTTTTCAACCCTTGACGGGAATTTCATCCCTAACTAAGGCCTTTTTGTTTTTTATTAGCTTACGTGGGAGACCGAATTTTTCACCCTATTTTTCAGAGTTCTTTTCGGAGCTCCTTTTCAACCTCTTTCATCCCTAATTAAGGGCTTTTTTGTTTTTACCCGCTTACGTGGGGGACCGCATTTTCAACCCTTATGGTTTCTTTTCGGAAGCATTTTTCAGCTCCTTGTAATCCCTAATTAAGGCCTTTTGGTTTTTTAATCGCTCACGTGAAGCATCGCATTTTTCAACCGTCTTCATCCCTAATTAAGGCCTTTTTTTGTAGTTGCTAACGTGAGAGGTGTATTTAGGGCTAGCGTTGAACTGGGGGCTTGGCTTGACTTAGGACTGTATTTAGGGGTTGAACTGGGGCTTGGCTTCGCTTAGGGCTGTATTTAGGGTTAGGGTTGAACTGGAGCTTAGGGCTGTATTTAGAGGTAGGGTTGAACTAGGGCTTAGGGCTGTATTTAGAGCTAGGGTTATTTTCTAGTAATTATCTTGTAGATCATTTTTCTTGTTTTCTCTGCTCAGCCATTCTGGTGGGGTTTGTATTAGTCTTTTTGGATGATTTTAATCTGACCTCAGACTATAAAAATGTACATGTGCGTTTACGTGTATTGATTTATGCCTATTATGTTAAGAAAATTGTTATTAAACATATTTCTCTTAATACTCATCTGTAGACTGCGCGTTTATATACGAAATTACAACAGCTGCTTTTCTACCTTGAGAAAAAATACTACCCTCTACATTATACACACTTAAAAACTTGTAACTTGATCCTGTTTTAGTACTACCATTATTCATATTTCCATGAGCTACATATATTCGTATGAAATGTTTATAGTTATTAATACCTAATAAGAGTTGTTTAACTTAAAACATATCGATCATGTTCTTTGCATTCGAATTTATCGATGTATGAGGTAACAAGTAGAAATTAATTTTTACCTCATACGGATAGTAATTATGATATAGATGACTACTTGATTTTACAATGTAATTTGTAATAGGATTTTTATTATAAACGAATGTATAATTAGTTTTAAAACCTTATTACACTTTTTCTTTTAATTACATGCTACGACCGTCTACCTATTCACGAATTTATAACGACACAACCCGACTTTCTACCTATATACTCGATTTTTATAACGACAACACACGATTAAGACGATCTACATTAGTTCATAACACTATTGCTTGCTAGCGTATTTTTATTTACGGTCGTGCTCATATAAATTATTAACGCTTCATTTTAATGGAGCTATCAACTATTGCAAGGTTGTTAAAACACGTCAGGTGGTATTTCGAAATGTTTATCTAGTGGGCTTCTGTAAATGCATCATGCAATTAAAAGAAGATAACGCCCTTGATATTAAAAATATGATTAATATCTTTGTATTTCAACTTTAAAAACTTAATTATGAGGATCAGTCCAGACAAAATAGTGTTTTTTAATTATTTCCATATAAAATCTGAAATATAACAATAAAAAAGTGTATTTAAAGATTACTATCAAAGACTGTTCTGTAATAAAAAATGATGAAAAATAAAAGGTCTTAGATTTTAAGTGTATTTTCTACATCTAGATAATTAAAATTATTTTTCCAATGAAGTTAAACGACTGATCTAGTTTAACAATAAGTGTTTTATACCGTAATGACCAGGTTATAAAACGCTTAGCTAAAATAAAAAACGCTATTAAAACTATTACATTTCTTTTATTGCCAATTTTTGCTTCGTATGTACAAATTATGTTATTACCTAACTTCATCTTCAGGTCATTCGGTATTAAAAGATAAACATCATACTTATTTACCTTGAGAAAGTCATCGACCTTGAAGTTAGCGATAAGCATGGCCTTGAAGTTAACCTTGCGAATTTTAGTGGCTTAAGTTGACCTTGACCCTGGAAGAATACTATAAAAGCGTGCGTCAGGGTTCAGTTAATTTAGTTCTTGTTTGAAGAGCATCATATCGTCATGGAGTCTTTAACTGTTAATCAAATTTTGAGCTTATTCAGTGCTGGAGCGTTAACCGACGAGGAGTCGAAAAACGCGTACAATATCATCACTTATAAAATGTTTGCGAAAATGACACTATCGATTCGATAGATGTTTATAATGATTTTATGGAGGCTGCACAAGACTGGTGGTGTAAGTATATGATTTTTATTGTAGGCTTTCATTCTTTAAGACCTGCTCAAGTAAATCTGGGGAGTGTTTGACGATAAGATGTGAACTTAGGTTTATAACGGTATGTCTTTTTAAATTTCTATTGTTTCGTTTACTGAATGAGTACATTACAGCAAGATCCAATCGGGTTCAGGTTCTCAGCAAAAGGCCGGACCATCCTCACGTTTCAACCATATAAATATAATTGCGGAATCAAACAGTAAATTTATTAAGAAATTCAACACCACATGTAAAACGCTACGGTTTAACTTCAATGACGAGACATACAAGGATAATCCCTTGTTACAGGTAAAATATGCTATTTACTAAAATGTTATTTATCTAATACACATTTTTACAGAATGCATTTAAGAACGCACATGTACATTTTTATAGGGTGAGGTCAGATTAAAATCATCGAAAAAGACCTAATAACAAACCCCACCAGAATGACTTAGCAGACAAAACAAGAAAAATGATCTACAAGATAATTACTAGAAAATAACCCTAGCTCTAAATACAGCCCTAAGCCCTAGTTCAACCCCTAGCTCTAAATACAACCCTAAGCTCCAGTTCAACCCTAACCTAAATACAGCCCTAAGTTAAGCCAAGCCCCAGATCAATCCCTAAATACAGTCCTAAGTCAAGCCAAGCCCCCAGTTCAACGCTAGCCCTAAATACACCTCTCATGTTAGCTACTACAATAAAAGGCCTTAATTAGGGATGACAAGGGGCTGAAAAATGCTTCCGAAAAGAAACCATAAGGGTTGAAAATGCGGTCCGCCATGTAAGCGAGTAAAAACAAAAAAGGCCTTAATTAGGGATGAAAAGGGTTGAAAAAGGGCTCCGAAAAGAACCCTGAAAAATAGGGTGAAAAATGAGGTCTCCCACGTAACCTAATAAAAAACAAAAAGGCCTTAATTAGGGATGAAATTCCCGTCAAGGGTTGAAAAAGGGCTCCGAAAAGAAACCATAGAGGGGTGAAAAATGCGGTCTCACACGTGGGCTAGTAAAAAGTAAAAGTGGGCGGGGCTTGTGACGTAAAAAAAGTGGAGGGGATAGTGCCTCTGTTCTACTAACGAGATACGCATGCATTTTCGTTACATATTGTCGTTATCTTATCGATAGACTTGTTTAAAATAGAGATCCTAATTTCATTTCTCAGAGTATTATAAAAGTACTGCGATATCCTATACCCATATTAGTCATGAAAAATAAATCGTCACATTATCATTGTATTCCACAATACTACATATAGTTCTTTATTTAAAATAATTGATCTAGCTTACTATTTAAATGGCAGAATTTATCACAATCCTATTAACCGTTTTATACATTTTATATTTGGAACACCGTGTATAAAATAAGTTCTAAATAGCTCTATGCAAGTAGAATTTAGGTCCTTACAGATTTAGCGAATACCTACGCTATCCTAAAAAATCGTAATTTTACAGAATAATTTATTTAACATATAAATATTAGCTATAAAAATTCCTTTTATTAGGTTTCTATTATAACGTGAAAATATATTGTATAATTAGATATAAATATTTCAAATCATATCTATAATTTAAATTTAATTAACATGTGTAGCACATTATTAATATCATAAAGCACCCGTTTTTGATTATATAAAATATGGTATGAATCGTTATAACAATTATAATAGTTATAAATTACCCTAACTTGTTACTTGAATTAATTTTGTTGTGTTTTTTATGTGATTATATCTATTTAATTAACTAACTCCATTGATTATTGTTCACACCATCCATAAATTTTCTAGATTAGTAATCACACAAATGCACAAGGCAAATTGATGGTGCTGTCAACAACACATTCAATATGAATAAAAACGTACTACACATAAAATGGCTTATTGTTCACGTTAAATATTAAAAATAATAATAGATAATTTATTTTTTATTTATAATATTGACTAAACAGTGTATTTTACGATATGCAAAATTATATCTTTGTCAAGTTGTTCAAAGTACAACTGCTTCCAAATTCTTTGTCGTAACAATCTAGATAAATAGCATGATTATTTTTCGTTTAACCGAAAAACAGTTTTAGTTTACACTGTATGAAACAGGAAATCAACAGATGTTCAGAAATGTATGGTAATATCTACAATTAAAGTTATCATTTAAAATTACTAATAATATTGATAAGCGGCAAAAGAACTAAAACGAAAATTAGAAAACTTTATATGAGGAAACGTTAGAGCAGAGCAATCCCTGCAGCCTAGCTTAGGGATTGAACTCAGATCCTGGGAGAACCCAACAGGCTAAGGCTTTACGGCCTGCATTAAAACGTGCTAGTTCCTAAGTTAAAATAAATTATTCACGACTGTATGTTACGTGATGTACTTCCTTCATAAAATCCTGTAATAAAATTGGTTGAAGTTTAAAAAGTTTTAAGTTTGTTACCAGTATTTTGTACTAATATTTTTCTACCTAGTTTTAGAAAATTTTCTTTCATTTTTGAATCTAATATTTGTAGATTTAATGTTAACCTAAAATAAATTTGTTTTTAAAAGTGAAAGTATGTAAGGTGTATAACATACAACTTAATATTCCTCAACGACATTGCTGTAGGTTGCAATCAAGAGCGAACAACTAAATTACTGGTCTTATATACATCAAAAGCGTTAAACTTGTGCTGTTTTTTCTTATTTAATTAACTTTAACCGAAACAATTTTATTTATTGGGGCTGTAAAATTTAAACAATATTACTATTATGACATGCAAAAATCATACAACATTTTGCAACTTTCTACGTTAAAGGGTTTAACTGTATTATATTATTTATGTTGTACTTGTGGTTGAAATACAATTATATACACTGCAATAAGTTGCTAAGGTAGCACTTTAACCACAGTGTAGATAAAATGAATTCTATCTATCTTTTATCTAATCCGTATTGCAATCTACATAGCTTTTCACGTTTGCGAAAAATTCTAAAAACTCTAAATACTTCATTACTGATGTACTAGCACAAAATAAAATAGAATATTATATACGACGATAAAGAGAAATTCACATCTTGTGAAACATCTTTCACTCGATGATAAAATGTCCATTTGTAGTCTTGTACAATAAATTACTGTAGATATTTCTTATATACGACGACAAGAAAGATTAATTATTGTTTTGTGTAAGATTAAATCTATCTTCTATGCAGGGTGTCCAGAAACTCTCCTGACAAACGGAAACTACACATACTGGACATGATTTTATGTCGATTTAACTTGAATTACCTTGATCCAAAAATGCCTCCTAAGGGAACTAGAGCTCTCTGAAGATGGCACCGTCAATTCACTTTTTGTTAAATATCTCCAAACACCGCAACGTAACAAACTCAAATTTTGTACGAATAAGTCGATAATGACAAACCGGCCACTGAAAACACGATTTTCTTAATGCCATCGGAAGCGACCCACTTGCCCACTTTGAGGGGGCAACAGCTTTGTTTTAACGAAAATTTTTTATTTTAATTTTTAATGGATTTTACATCAAATTTGACAACTTTACCAAATTTTCCATACAAAATGTTCTCTTAGTTGTAATAGCTATCTCGTACCGTTTGCGAGAAAAATCAATTTAAGCTTTTTCTGTTTCTGGCAGAAGTTATGTTTACAATACCTAGTTGACTGTGACGTTACGTCAAATTGTTTTGATTTCAAACAGTTATTGTTGTATTAAAAAGATAAACATTTGTTACTTTAAATCAAAACAAAATCTGACGTTACGTCAAATTGTTTTGATGTAATTAATTACTTAGAAATAATGTTCACCAAGGCTCTTAATTGAAACGCCGGTTTAAGCAAAGCACTTATCAAAGTACGAAAGCGGCCAAACTTCCTCGGCGATCTTAGGGGCCGCATAGAGGGTAGCTTATCCGTTAAAATTTCACTCAGAAGAGATGACATTTAAAAGATAGTATATTTCTATCATTAATAGCAGGTGTTTGTGTTTGTGTTTACATTTGTTTGTGTTTGTGTTTGTGTCCGTGTTCGTGTTCGTGTTCGAGTTCGTATTCGTGTTCGTGTTCCTGTTCGAGTTTGAGTTCGAGTTCGAGTTCGAATTCGCGTTCGCGTTCGGTTCGTGTTCGCGTCCGCGTTCGCGTGCGTGCGTGCGTGTGTGTATGTGTGTGACAGAAATTTGACAATTTGTAACGCGTTGCCGTGATAATACATCAAGCTATGTTTGAAGAGTTATTTAGATGAAATTTTTATTCTTTAGCCTTACTTTACAGAATTCCATATTTAATAGCACTAAGGTTTATTACAATATAATTCCTCAATTTATTTTATATAATTATGTATTTCAACACAACACGTATAATTATATAAAATCATTATAGCTTATTTTTACCATTAACTTGCATTTCTAGTGTAATTTACGAACGAACAGGTAATACGTATTACATTATACGGCTCACCAATAGACTTCTATTTTCAGTAAAAACCTTTTTACGTAAAATGTTATTGCAGCTTTAGATAAGCTATCCTTATTTCGGCCAATCTTAGCGATCTTCTTAAGCGGGACTTGTCTCGTGCGTGCGAATTTCGATATGTAAGGGTATAACCTTAACTCGAATATAATATCAATAGAAGCACAATAGCCGTTGTAATAGTAATCCAATGAAAGAACTGAAACCATCCTTCTATGTCAAGGACTGTATGTGAAAGTTAAGTGACGGTCACTTATAAGCCTAATCGCTCTTCTTTGAATACGATCAACGATATCGAGAGCGTGTTGGGACACTAAGCCAGAGGTGAGAATTATATTCAGATGAGGCCGAATTTGGCCTTATACAGCAGAAGGAGTTGTCGAGAGGTAAAGTACTGCTTAGATCTGTACTAAAAAGCCTATTTTACGAGCAGCTGTTTTGGTAGCTGACAGAAGATGGTCAACCCATGAGATTTGAAGATAACAGTTCCCAACAGAGTAATGGAGTCTGAAAACTTAAGAACTGAGCCATTATACATTAGAACAGGAAATGATCCACCTTTTTTGGCGGACACAAGGCAACACTGAGTTTTGTTAGCATTAAATTTAACTAGATTATTGCTTCGCCATTCGAGAATACCTTGAATATCTGTGTTGAGTGAATTTGCCATTTCAGCATTAATTTCTTGATTTGACATAGAAGGTGCATTGTCACTATGAGTAGACTGAGATGAATTCCAGTGAAGAGTGCTATCATCAGCAAAGCAATGGATGGGGTTAGTTTTTGAAGAAATAAGGTCATTTATATACAGCAGAAGAAGTGTAGGCGCTATAACGGATCCCTGTGGTGCGCCCGCGTTAATGCTAACTTCTTTTGAAAAAAATCCATCAACTACGACACGTATTCGTCTTTTATCAAGGAAACTAGAAACCCAGTTGATGAGCGTATCATTTAACCCAAACGAGGTGAGTTTCGCAAGCAAACACTTATGCCAAACTTGGTCAAATGCCTTTGAGATATCTAAAGCAACTACAACTGTTTCACCGGACTTATCTACTGTATTGTTCCAAACTTTGGTCACATATGAAAGAAGATCGCCTGTTGAACGACTTTACCTAAACATGATTGATGGCTTTTTCCATGATTTTAGACAAAATGGAAGTGATGGCAATTGGTAGGTAATTTGAGGGATCGGCCTTATCGCCTTTTTTGGGAATAGGTTGAACATTTGCTAACTTCCATGATGAAGGGAATTCCCCAGAAGACATAGAGATAGTGTAGAGCTTAGATAGGACTGGTACTAGTTCGGGGGAACATTTCTTTAAGACAATAGCTGGGATATCGTTTGGGCCAGTCGCCTTATTGAGATCAAGCCTACTGATGATTCCAAGAGCTTGTACCGAAAATGAATTGGTTTCATAGCGTATGAAGAAGAGTTGACTAGGGGCACATCTTTTCCAAAATCATTGAGACACGAGTTTGCTGCGAGCAAATCCACAAAAACATTGGCTTTGTCTACAGAATCAGCAACTATCGATCCGTAAATAGATGTCAGTGGGGAAATTCAGATGTTCCAAAGTTTTTACTAATGGCTTTAGCTAAAGACCAAAATTTACGACTGCCAAAAGTAGATGTATCTAGTTCATTGCATTTTCGTTGTTCGAACAACTTTTTAGTTTTAGTGATGACACTTTTGCAGATATTTCTAGCACCAACGTATTCTACATGACTGTCGACCGATTTATTAGATTTCCATTTAATGTAATATTTATTTTTTAAAGATATTGCATCAGCACAAGCCTTATTGAACCAGGGTTGGGAACGTGAATGACCTATTCGGTACTGTTTTTTGGGAATGTATAACTCCATTCCCGTGAGGATGACTTCAGATACTGAAAGAGCGATGTCCGAAGAAGAGGACGACTTAAAACAATATTCACGCCATGGAAAGGTTGCAAAGAAATCCCGTAAATTACTTCATCGAGCTGACTTAAAACACCACAAGGTTCTATCGGTTTTGCGAACAACAGTATCATTAGGTACAGTAGAAATGATTTCTACTAGACAATGTTCGGAAAGACCTAAAGGCAAAAGAACGGAAGTTTTATAAGCAAGAGGGTTTGATGTAAGAAAGTGATCTAGAAGATGTGGAGTATGGTTAGGGTTATCAGGGATTCTTGTGGGTTCAGATATCATTTGTGTGAGATCAGATGAAATAGCAAATGTTTCTGCACTATGACCAGCGGGATTTGTAGTAGATGAAAACTGAAGCCAATTATAGTTATGAACATTGAAATCGCCTACAATTGAGATATTGCAAGATGGAAACTGAGACAGGAGATAGTCAACTTTCGTACTAAGGTAATCGAAGAAGTCTTGAAAGTTACTGTCATTAGGAGACCTATAAATGCAACAGTAGAATTTCAAAAAATTAGGACCAGAATGTTTAAACCAAATCACGTCAAAATTTTTATTTTCTACGGAAGAAACCCTCTTGCAAGCAATTCTGTCGTTGATGTAGGCACATACGCCTCCTTTATCGAAAGTTAGAGTGAAGATGGTATTGAGGAAATTGCAAGTCGGGTGACTCGGAGCTTTCAGAGGAGACGTGTGTTTCAAATAGAAATAAAATATCAGGTTGTAATTGTTCAAGACGTTGGTGAATAACATTAAGATTAGACCTGATACCGCGGATGTTGCAGTAGTGAATCAGAAAGTTGATACTTTCGATGACCGTGGTCGCTTGGGCCCTGCCCTCCCGGACATCCGAATGGGGCAGGATTTTACGTCCGGAATTTATTACCCTAAAAACCACAGCCATCTTATTTTTTAATTTGGTACTTTTAATCCGATAGGAAGACAGTGAGGGCGAGAAGGAAGAATAAGGATGAGAATAGATTAAGGATGAAGGAAAAGGTAACCGGCAGCCCTTACCGAGCTCAGAAAATCGGAGACCCAATATTAAGGAGCCCATGGTAAGGGTGGTGGTACCTCCCTGGTTGGCATGTAGTATACATGCCTACCACCTTAGCGGTATACGGATTTAAATATTGTTCCTCTTTAGATTTTAATGTTTTTTTTTAGTTCAGTTGACAATTTGTCCGGTTTGTTTTAATGTAGCTAGGAGAAGTGTGATCGGTGTCGTTAATTATCGTGTTTTTGCAAAATTGACAGTTCCATGTGAACTGATGCACTCGTGTTTTCTACTGTTTCGTAAAGTAAAAATTGGCGAGCGATGGCGCTGTAATTTAAAATGGTTTAAATAAGCTTCGTCCATGTTAAAGCACAAATTGTATTCATTGGCAATTTATAATCGTTGAAAATAACGGAGTTACAAAGTGTACGTCATATGTAGGTGAAGGTAATCATCCCATATTTTTTTGAATTACGTAAATTGTAAAGTCAACCGTAGATAGTAGACTATTTAGTATTAAGTGAAATGATGAGTTTTCTTCATAAAATTGAATTTCATCATATATGGAAAGTTTTGGTTTTAATCGCACACTCATAAAAACAATATACCATGCATGAGGGCCAGAATTATTTAAGTTTTGTGTCCACCCGATGTTAAAGTGTATAAACTATGAGATTTGATTCGAAATTATGGTAAAGTAGGCCTTTCAAATAGGAGTAAAAGAATATATTTTGCAAATTTTGAGATAAACTTTGTCTTATGCCGAAATTTCCATGTATTTGGTGAAATTACGCATGTGAAAGTTTAGAGAGTCTTGGATTTCTCCATTGGATCTTGAGGGTGCAGTAGTATCATAATTTCCTCGTTTTTAATGGCGTTGACAGCATAGTATAGAATGAAAATTGTTAGGTCCGAGATCGTGTATTTTTGACGCGAACTCGTCCCAAACCGGTTTAATGTGCGGTTGATTGTTATAGTCTATTTAGACCTGATGGGAATTATTCCACAATTTTAGGAAAAGGAATATGTTTTTAAACTACCAACGCCTGAAGAATATCTAAATATAACTTTTTGTTCAAAAAATGGCTTCTAATTCGTAACGGAAAATGTTTAAAGTTTAGTGAACGTTGCATTGAAATAGTTGTTGACAGCAAATTCCAATTTAATTGGACATTGCAGCATTTAAAGTATAAGAGTTTAATTCCATCAACGATTGAACAGGGAAAGTTAAATTTTAACCCCGTTTCATTATGTTCAGCTTAAGTAGCGTATACGATTATATTTAAATAAGCAATTGCTGCAAACAACTTTTCGGGAATAAAACAATATGCGTTAACATAAAAGTGAAAAGTTTAACGATATAAGATTAAATGTTGAACCCGATTAAGTGTAGATTGATGCCTAACTCATTTAACACTAAGGAAGCAAAGGTAGCAGGCAGCTTGATATCGAGTGGCCTTGGAGACGGTATATAGAACGATATTGCTAGAATCAACGATTGCCTTCACGTAAAAAACCCCTTAATCCTAGGATCATCAATGATTAAAGCAAATTAGATTACCCCCGTACGTGAGGAAATTAATTTTAGTTTTGTTTTGCGTTGGTGTTTAAATACCAAATGTTGTATTTGAGTTATTCTTCTTTTAACATACACAATTGATAGATTGTGACAGGTAATTCGTATTAATTTGCCATTTATACATCTACTCGTGTTTAATTTTAAGACTAGTAGAAATAATTAACTTGACAGATTAGGGCTAATTGTTAGGGATGACAATTGTAAAAAGTGTAGTTACTATTTTAATTTGTCATTCATAATGATGACTTTCAGTAATCTCATATTTAACCTTCGTAACACCAACATAATTTAGAAACTTATCGTACCAAGGGGTAATTTAGTACCCCATGTAATAGTTAACATGTATACTTTTAAAAATAGTTTAAGTGATCGTCAACTTAAATCTATGTGTATTGTTGATATACAGTCTGATTGATTTTACGTGTCCAAGCATATAGATATTTTATCATAAAAGATAGAAAAAAAGTTTAAGAAGCAAAAATACTCTACATTCAATTATTAATAATGCTACATATTCAGAAAAACGAATTACACAAAAACAAAAGAGCATCGCAAGACAAATAATTTTTTTTAAATGGAACGGCCACTTTTTTTTAATATTCGGAAAGAGCTTTAAATTCTCTCTACAGTGGTACGAAATAAGTTATTATTATTTTGGCAATTATAGTCAAAAATTTTTTTAATGTTTGTTTTCTGTATTCCTATAAATACGAACAAGAACAACAAATTTGTAGCAGTAGTCTTGCGAAACAAATGAAAAACAATGATCAATATTAGAGCATTGTTTATGACAGTTAAATTATTGTTCAGTGCTCGTAATATTACCTGTCACAATGCCAGCAAATAATAATTACATAAATGATGAAAAAATGGATATGTTAAGAGTTTTTATTCGGTGCAATGATAATACGCTGGAGGGAAGTGCAATGTATTTAAATTTGTATCCCGAGCGACGACAACACATCCTCGAATTTTTACTAGACTGGAAGCAAATTTACGCAGAACTGGCGGTTTTAGTGCAGAACCAGTGCAGCAAAGGCATCGGCGAGGTGTTATGGAAAATGATGAAATAGTTGTTTTGGCGTACTTTCGAGCTCATCCTCGGAATTCCATACGCGAAGCAGTGGTTAATTTAGGATTTACCTACTACAAGATATTTTCAATACCTAAAAGGAACAAAATGGAGCCTCACAAAATTAAATTAGTACAAGGACTAAATGATGGAGACCAGCAACGGCGAATAACATTTTGTGAATGGCTGATTAATCACAGTCATTTAATTAATGTCATAGTTTGGAGTGATGAGTAATGCTTTACAAGAAATGGTATATCCAATAGGAAAAACGATCACTACTGGGATTACATAAATCCTAGACAATTACGACCATGCAGATATCAAAATAAATTTTCTGTTAACGTATTGCTCGGCGTTGTGAATGATTTTGTAATGGGTCCTTATTTTTATGAAGGAACTCTTATAGGTGCTACAGCTACACAGCTACAGCTATTCGGCGTGATATATAGTTTCAGCAAGATGGGGCACCTCCACATAATTCAAAAGTTGTTAAAGATGTATTACGTCAAATGTTTAGAAATAATTGGATAGCGAATGGTGGTCCAGTACCTTGGCCGGCCAGGTCGCCCGATCTTTCGATTTTGGATTTTCTTGTTTGGGGATACGTTAAACAAAAAGTTTATGTTACAGCTCCCGAAAACCTTGAGAATCTCAGAAATCGAATTACTGAAGTCTGCCGTCAAATAACTCCTTACATGTTACAAAAGGAACGCAGAAATTTACTAAGAGGGGCCCGACTATGTGTTCAAAATAATGGGGGACACTTCGAACATCTCATATAATTCATGTTTTCGTCTTTTTTCACGTGATTTTAAGTTATAATGTAGCGATGTAGTTTGTATCTGTTACAGCTTTTTATTTGTTTCCCAAGACCACTGTACCAATTTTGTTGTTTTTGTTCGTATTTATAGGAATACAGAATACGTTAAAACTATAATTGCCAAAATAATAATAACTTATTTGGTACCATTGTAAAGATTAAACCTCTTTCAGAATATAAAAAAAAGTGCCCGTTCCATTAAAAAAAATGCTCTTTTGTTTTTGTGTAATCTCTTTTTCTAAATATGTAGCATTATTAATAATTGAATGTAGAGTATTTTCGCTCTTAAACTTTTTTTCTATCCTTTATGATAAAATATCTATATGCTTGGACACGTAAAATCAATCAGACTGTATAACGCAATGAAAAGGTAAAAGAACTATTTATTTTAAAAAAACAACACAAAGATGTTACGGTCGAAACGAAACTAAACCGGCAGGTAACAGGCAATTAGAGTGGACCGGACTAGCTCGGAGGGACAGAAGGTATGGGCGTGTTTTTGAATGTAAAAATACTGAAGATGGTTAGTCGTATTCAACAGTCAAAAGATCTCACTTACCTTACGTTGGCTACCTCCAGGTGTACGTCGGAGATGCTTCGAAACTTTAGCTCTAGAACAAATCTTAAAATGTCCACACGCTCAAATACCAAAATATCGTGGGCGAAAATCAGCTGTTGGGTTTCAATGACTTCTTTAACTTAATATTTCCTTACGTTAAATGTTACGCTTAAACCTTAGTAACTCAAATTTAAATACTACTCATCTTCAAAACGCTGTCATTAATTGAACTCCAAACTAAAATAATAAGACATAAACTAGATAAACGTCATTTAATATTCCTCTAATCGGTTACGTTAATCAACACAAAATATTTAAGTTAACTCAAAAAAACTGTACGACACTGAATGGTTCAAGTGTATGAAAATTACCAATGGTTACTTTTAAAATGAATCAACAAAATTGAAACCAAAATTTAGCGCTCTATTAATTCTTTTGGTCTGATTAATAAAATCACCGCTTTCGTAAGTTATTGCTTTCGCTGGTCGGGAGATCACAAATTAACACCATAAAATGCAGTTGATTTTTCGTCTATTATATCTAAATATATCCCAAAAAGCACACAAATACATAGATTTATTTACAAAGGTTTCGGTTTGGTTTAAAATCTTAAATACTAGAAAACGGGAACATAAAATGGTCAACCTTGTAGGCTTACCAAGTGGCCTTTGATTGTAAACTACGGAAATAGAATTATCTAAATATGTATAAATTCAGAACAATACGTAGCCAACTGGTCACTAAAAATCAATTTTACCATGCGAAATGTTCATATACATAAATTTGCAGTACATGTAATTAAATAATAAAAAAACAAAATACCAAAGATACCGCAAATAAAAGCAGTTCATCAACCTTTTATTGAGACGACGTGAAAGCATCAAATTCCGAAAAATAGCACCAAAAAAACGACTGCGTTTATTCGCTCGTCAAATAATAATTTCACCAAGTTTATTATGGTAAAGCATTCACAATAACGTACAATATTGAGCTACCTTCTTCACTGGACAGCAACAAAAGTAACGGAAACGGCTCCAGGATACCAGCAGAATGTCCTAGATCGGAAAACCTATGCGGGAATTTCCCAGTCTTAATTTCGATAGCGATACGTTGAACTTAATTGGTCAGGACGTTATATAGTTTATGTGCACAAAACGACTAGCTTTTACACACGAGATATTTACACACTTTAATGTTCAATTAAATCGTAGCTCTGTTTACAAGTCTGTTTAATTATTAAAATGGTAAAAAAGGTCAATTGACAAATTATTTGCAGTGAGACTTTTGTTTGTTGCAGCTGAAACAAAACGTTGTGCCTTCACAATAGTTTCATTCGGTAATATAAATCCGCTTTAAGCGCGACCTCGAACCACCACTAAGATGCACTCAGATAAACACATAATTTAGTGAAATGTTTGTTAATTGACCCCACGGTCTGTAACTTCAAAATGAATAACCAGGAAAAATGAACGTCAACAAAAATATCCACAAACGGGTGCTTTTAGTTTCAAACCTCTCCAAAAGTTTGGTCCACCAGGTATTCGAAAAAGGCACGCCCTCAAGCTCACAGATCACATCTCTTACTCACGAAAGTCAGATCGAGAATCCCCGCGCAATTAACCGCGCAAAAAAACAGCTTCCTCCCCTCTCATCATATTGCACCATATTTCTCAATATGATAAAACTGCTTACACTGCGATGTTCACGACTCAAGTGCAAATTGTCGTCCACAGATTTATTTATTAAACGATAATGATAATTACTTAACACTAAACGACTGAGATACTACACTACCGCAGAAAAACGGCGTCAATTACTAAAACGCAATTAATAGAACCCATCAATAGCCGCTGCGTAAACAAGAAAACCAATCAATGATCTCATCCCACACTTTAAATACGAACTTCTCTTATCTACAACTACATTTTATTTTAACGAAATCTTTTATAAAAATTCACAGAAAAACTAATCTTAATTCAACTTTAAAATTTCCTATTTCCATTTAATTAATCCACAAAATATACAATTTCCAATTTCAAAAATTAAATATACAGGACGTTCAAATATACATGACAAAGAACACGAAAAAGAGTATATTTATGATTTAAAATTTTTGCATAAAACTACTGCTCAGGCAAAGGCAGAGCATTTACCGTCCAATTTTTCGAGATTACACATCTAGAAGTTTTTTCCACTAAAGGTTTTGATAGTTGTATTAATTTTAGTTCAGGAACAACAGTAACCATTTAATTTTTGATGTGGTTTTGTATTTTGACATTTCCATACCTGCGAATTATACGATCTCTTTTTTCAACTTTGACAAAATTGTTTTCAACATCTTTAATAATTTTAATAGATATTACTACTGACGAAGATAACTGTAAGTGTTATCGAAACGTTTAGATTGTATAATTTAAAATACACCATTAAAAAATCCAAAAAAGATAAGTATTTTATTATGTGTGATAATGTTAAAAGCGATAAACCTCTTATTATTTCGTAGCGTACCATATATATATATATATATATATATATATATATATATATATATATATATATATAAAGGGAAGGGGTATAATACTGACCATTGTCTAATAGAAATAACTTCTACTGTCACTTATTCCTCTGCTGTTCACAATACTGATAAAACTTGGTGTTTTGTCAGTCAAATGGAGTGATTTACGGGATTCCTTTGCAACCTATCCATGGCATGAGTACTGCGTTAAGTCGTCATGGTCTTCGTACATTACTCTTGCAGTAACTGATCAACCTCATCGTTTCGAGTCATACATCCCCAAAAACAAATTGTGTAGGTCATTCCCGTTCCTTACTCTGGTTCAACAGGGCTTGTGCTGATGCAATATCTTTGAAAAATAAATTTAATGAAACGGTCGACTCATGCAGGCCGCGTTGGTGCTGGAAATACTTGCAAAAGTGTCTTCACTAAAGCAAAAAAAGTTCTATGAACTACAAGGATGTAGTGACATAGATACATCTCCTTCGGGCAGTCGTAAATTTTAGTATTCAGTTAGCGCCATCAGTGAAAACTTTGGAACATCTTCATTTTCATGACGGATCGGTAGTTGCTGATTTTGTAAAAAAAGACTTTTGTGGATTTATTTCCATCAAACTTTAATTCATCAGGGGTTGATAAGGCGACTGACCCAGCCGGTATCCCAGTTACTGCCTTAAAGGAACGTTGCCCCGAACTAGTGCCAGTTCTATCAAAGCTCTAATCGATTGCTATGAATTCTGGAGAATTTTCTTTATCATGGAAATTTACAAACGTTTAACTTATTCTCAAAAAAAGACTGATGTATCTAACTACCGACCAATTGCCATCAATTCCATTTTGTCTGTCATAGAAAAAGCCACCACCAATTGCTCTCTTTCCTTGATTTTAACAAATTTTTTAGTGATAATACGGTTTTAGGCGTTCAACAGGTGATCTTTCATATGTGACACAGTTTTGGAGCAGTACATTTAATCCTCGTTTGACAAAAGACAAATACGTGTTGTATTTGTGTACAACGTACCCTTGAATAGGGAAGTAAAAATTTAGTTACAATTAATTGCCTTGTGTCCGCAAAAAAAAAGATCGATAATTTCGTATTGTAAGTATGAATGGGTCAGATCTTAAGTTTTCAGACTCTATTACTATGTTGGGTATGACTGTACCATCAAATCTATCACGGGTTCTTTTTTGTACAGCTGAAGCAGTACTTTGCCTCCCGCTAACTCTTCATGCTATATAAGGCCCAAATTCGACCTGATCTAGAATATAATTCTCATTTCCCAATTACGCTCCTGATATGGTTGATCGTATTCAAAGAAGAGCGTTTAGGCTTATAAACGACCCTTCCTTAACTTCTGACATACAGTACCTTGAGCAAAGAATAGTTTCAATTCTTTCTTCGTGCTATCGGTATTACAAAGGAATACTCGGTTTGCTTATTCGCATCATCAATATACAGTAAAAATCTCCACTTTCAAAGCCAGTTGAATCCACATTCATCTACACGTCTTCTAAACTCCGGGTTCCTCTTGCTTGTGATATGAAAAAATTTAAGGTTGCGCTTCATAGGCATCTCTTTGCAATTAGATACCCTCCTATCCATTTTCCTTCCTTTCTGGAGTCGTTAACACATTAGGCTAAATTTAGCCTGTTCGGGACCATAAATACTAAAAAAAAGGTTATAGATAGCTCGAAATTAACTTTATATTAGTTGAGTTTGATCGGTCTATTTCCACAGTTTTTGCTTTTTGAGCGCGACGTTTGGGAAGCTGACTCTTATATTTGTATATATTGTATTGTTACGCTAGAATTTTATGTAAACCCTACATTTTGAGGAGAATGGCTTCCTTACTGCACTGGCGTAGCAATGCACATTCGAAAATTTTGAGTTTTTATCGGATTTCTGATACCGGTGACCATTGAAATTGTTATGATATACAAAATTATATTGCTACTTAATAATGCCGTTGCCAGATCTTTTATAAGTATTCTGAAAATTTATTTTCACGACAGTGTAACCTTAGCTATAATTCTAATTATTAGTAATACAAACGTAATAATTACATTTCTAATAAATTATAACTAATTTAGAAGTATAGTAGTATAATTAAAGCATAAATGTCTTTAGTATTAAATTGTATATATATATATATATATATTATATATATATATATATATATATTATATATATATATATATATATATATATATATATATATATATATATATATATATATATATATATATATATATATATATATATATATATATATATATATATATATATATATATATATATATATATATATATATATATATATATATATATATTAAATAATTACCTAGAAATAGGTGATTCTACATAAGACTTTTTTTTCCTATGAACTTATATTTTATTGAGTTTCTTACAGATTCAAAAATCCCTTCTTTATTTCTTATCTCTTCGCAAGCATAGGCGACACGTTGCTCTAATTGTTGAATATTATCAATAGGTACTGCACAAACTAAAGTTTTCAAATATCCCCAGGGAAAAAAATCCATGGGATTGAAGTCTGACGAACGTGGAGGCCAAGGAAACGGCCCACCTCTTCCAATCCATCTTCCAGGAAATGTTGCATTTAAATGCGCTCGCACTTGAAGGCTGTAATGGGGTGGAGCCCCGTTTTGCATAAGAATGGTTTGTTGTCTCTCTGCCACTGGTACATCTTCAAGTAAAATAGACAAGATACTTTGCAGAAAAATTAAGTATTATATCCGTTCAAACGATAAGGCATATCGTACGGCCCTATGAGACGATCACCCAGAATACCGGCCCAAACGTTCATTGACAACTTATCTTGGAACCGAGCTTGAAAGATTGCACGTGGATTTTCATCGGACCATTCGTGATTATTGTGGAAATTCACAAGATCTTCGTGTGTAAACCCGGCTTCGTCAGTAAACAGCACTTTGTTCAGGAAAAAACGGTCTCGACGGCATCGCATTTGAATCCATTCACAAAATTGGAGTCTAGCCGGTAAATCTTGAAGTCTAAGCGCTTGAACCCGTTGTAAATGGTAGGGGTGCAAAAGCTGTTCGTGCAGAATTTCCCAAACAGTGCTCTTAGGAACGTTGCTGAATTTTTTTCTATCCGGTGGAGAACCCTTTCTTCAACTTGCGCCTTTCGAGTTGTGTGGTTTCTTCCACAATTTCTTTTATTTCACGCTAAGTTACCACTCTCTCTTAGCCGTTGAAATAAACTCATGAATAATCTCTTATCTGGAAGATGATGATTTGTAAAGGTCTCCTGATACAACCTGAGAGCTTCTGCAGTATTACCATTAGCTCTGCCATACATAAAAACCATATCGGCCATTTCCGCAAAAGAGTAGTCTGCCATTTTTTACAGTTACTGCACCAACAATTGATGATAAGTAATAATTCACGTTATAACTTGTGTTCTTGTCAAATACACAAATTAACTCAGTATTGACAAGTACTATTAATAAACAGTCTTACCATAGCAATATGCATTTTGCGTACGGCAACGCCAACTCAATTTAGGTTTGAAAAATAATTCAACAATCTTACCACCATGTTATTTACCATTCTAATGTATTTAAGTGAACGAAGCCCACGTAGAATACTTACAGCATTTGTTTTTCATTCAATAAGTAGTAATTTGGAATTTATTACGAAACATTCTTTCCAAAAATGTTATGCCTACTGTTAATAAATTGTTAATGAAAATGATTCCTAAAAATAATGTTTTCTCTCATTGAATGCCATTTTTCTCGGAAACAGTTGAGTTTAGAGCTATCAGCCAAGAGCATCTTTTTGGTGTAGAAGACACGTTCGGTTCTAAGGCGCTTATTAGAATTGAATTTAATTGAGTGGTGTAGAAATTAGGGGGGTTGAAACCATCAAAATACCAAAAATCCACGCTACTGAATTTTTAAAAACCTTCATTTTACAGCAAAAACAAGTGACTTAATGAGCACAAATTGTGTATAAGAGCTGAACATCATATCTCATACGGTTCTCGAGATATTGTCCAAAAACTGAAAAAAAATTCAACTTTGACCCCCTGTATATTGAAAACTATACGTCTGAGCATATAAGTTCATAGGAAAAAAAAAGTCTCATTTTTTCATGTAGAATCACATCCTTCTGTAGGTACATTTCAGGCACCTGTATATATATATATATATATATATATATATATATATATATATATATATATATATATATATATATATATATATATATATATATATTATGTTATACGACACGGAAGATTGTGGCTATATATCTTAGTTTTAAGAAAGTTTTATTTTTTGAGTGAATACATATCTATCAGAGGTACATTTTAAAATTATAGTCACAATATACAGGTTGTCCCAAAAACCCGATACATGTCAAAGTTGTTTTTTTAAAATGGGACACTCTGTATATTCTTACTTTTTCGATTTATACAGTCAAAATAAAAGTGAGTTTTATTAAGGTTTACCTCTACTAAAGTTTTAAGATATATTGTATTTTGTGAAAATCTAGTAATAATTTCGACACGTTTGCAGTTAAATTTTTCATGAGCGCTTCTGTACTAAATTTGGGTAATGTTCAACTAATTGAATAAGTTTCATGTTGCATTTGTGAAACATTGATTATCTTATACAAGGTGTTCAAAAATGTTGACCTTACATTGTCAATATTTAAATTGCAATAACTTGGTTATTTCAAATGGAACCCCCTGTATTTTATACCAACGTCAATTGTAGAATTTTATTCTCTATCAAACGATATTACACTTCCCTATAGCTAAATATTACAGTTCTCATGAAAAACTCACATTTAGTGAAAGTACACCGATTTTAACTATTTTAACATCTATCAAGTCAACCATGAAATTTTGACAGGTTAAATGTTATTGCTGTCAGTTTATTTATGTCAGTTCTTATGTTGTGATTCATTCTGTCGAGTTAGTTTGGAGTTCTATTATAATTCATTATTCGAAATGAAAGTTTACGGCAAAGAAGGAAGAATCGATATGATTTTTATGCTTGGAGAATGTCTAAAAACTTTACGCTCAGAGATTTCCTAATAGGAATCATCCGAACAAATATGTTTTTGAAAGACTTTTGGCTCAATTCAGGCAATGTGGAAGTGTTGAGTATAAAAAGCCGACCAGAACAAAACCTGTGACACAGGACGAAGACACTGAATTTGATGTTATTGCCGCCGTAATAGAAAATCCCCATATAGGGCAAAACCAAATAGCCCAGAATATTAACGTTAGTCAAGCTAGCCTTTCTAGAATTCTTAATAAACATAAATACCATGATTATAAAATCCAACGTTACCAAGAACTTTCGGTAAATGATTTTGATAATCGAGTTACATTTTGTATGTGGGTGCTGGATAAAATCGCAGAAAATGAAAACTTTTCCAATCTAGTTCTGTTCAGCGATGAATTCACATTTCACAATAATGGCTACGTCAACAGGCATAACTTCCATGATTATTCAGACTGCAATCCGCATCAATTTAGAACAGTTGATAATCAACACAGGTGGTCAGTTAATGTTTGGGGCGGAATAATGGGCGAATATTTAATTGGTCCATATTTTTTTAATGAGCATTTAAATGGAAGATTATTTTTAGAATTTTTATAATATGAACTTCCAATTTTATTAGAAGATATCCCCTTAAACAATAGGGCGAACATGTGGTTGCAAATGGATGGAGCTCCCGCACATTATCATCGTGATGTACGAGATTTTCTAAATACTCATTTCCAAAATCGTTGGATAGGAAGAAATGGGCCCCAGTGTTGGCCTCCACGATCACCAGAACTTACTTCACCGAATTTCTTTCTATGGGGATATGTGAAAGGGATTGTTTATAATACACTTCCAACTACACCAGATAACATGAAGGACCGTAACAGAGAAGCTTTCCAAAGTATCCAACCAGAAATGTTATTCAACGTTGGTAAAAGTTTCGAAAAGCGAATATAAATGTGTTTGGAATCAGACGGTCGTCACTTTGAACATTTATTATAAATAGTAAATTGTTATTTTTTGCATTTTCATCATATTTTCATTTATCTTTATTTTTCTAATAAATCTTTTAAAAAATCATAATCAAAAGTTTTATTATTTTTAAATCAACAACTGACAGCAATAAAATTTTACCTGTAAAAATTTCATGGTTGGCTTGATAGATGTTAAAATAGTTAAAATCGGTGTACTTTCACTAAATGTGAGTTTTTCATGAGAACTGTAATATTTAGCTATAGGGAAGTGTAATATCGTTTGATAGAGAATAAAATTCTACAACTGACGTTGATATGAAATACAGGGGGTTCCATTTGAAATAACCAAGTTATTGCAATTTAAATATTGACAATGTAAGGTCAACATTTTTGAACACCTTGTATAAGATAATTAGTTGAACAGTACCCAAATTTAGTACAGAAGCGCTCATGAAAAATTTAACTACAAACGTGTCGAAATTATTACTACATTTTCACAAAATACAATATATCTGAAAAGCCTTTAGGTTTAGTAGAGGTAAACCTTAATGAAACTCACTTTTATTTTGACCGTATAAATCTAAAAAGTAAGAATATACAGGGTGTTAAAAAAAAACAACTTTTACATGTATCGGGTTTTTGGGACAACCTGTATATTGTGACTATAATTTTAAAATGTACCTCTGATAGATATGTATTCACTCAAAAAATAAAACTTTCTTAAAACTAAGATATATAGCCACAATCTTCCGTGTCGTATAACGTGAATAACCCTGTATATATATATATATATATATATATATATATATATATATATATATATATATGTATTAAACTTTTTCGTGTTTGCGTAGAAGTTTATTGTCCGTGTGCGCCGTAACTTGTTGCGAAGGTATATTGCGCTTAAGCTCTTCGCGCATTATTGAAATACATGTGGGTTTCCTTTCCAATTGATTGAGAGAAAACACGTTTTTAATGCTAAACATTAAACATCTAAGCTGCAGCAGTTTGTAACGAGCTATTAAATTTCAGCGAGGCATGGTATTACCATAACGAAGTTATTATACCCATCGCGTAATATCACTTCTCAATTTTTCTGTTTGACGGTATCGCTTAACTTGACCCGTTGATGGAATCCCTTAATTCGTCAATTGTGGAAATATTTAGTGCGCCTTCCATATTGAAATTGCTCGAAGAAAATTTTGATCACCTGTTTTTGCGCTAGACGATTTTGAATAAAAAAAAGTGACGAGGATGATGCTCTTCTTAAAAATTACACAGAATCATATCTCTATAGAGTTGTAATGTCAGCTAACAATACGGTATGGAATGAAGCTCTGTTGATAAAAAAAACGAAATTGCTTTCCGAACAATCTTATGTTGTCTATTTAATTTAACTATAAAATCAAATGACTATCTGAAAAGATGTATTTACGTTTTGCTTCTGCTCGTATAAATACTGAAATGAAAATGAAATGAAGATATGTTTAAACTTAAATTGAAATTTTCTGTTTCTGGTTTATTTTCTATCAGAAAGCAACGTGAACGGTTTTCGAAGTATTAATATTTAATTTTCTGTTAATATAATAATTAAATTACAAATTGTAAACCAGCCAAGTAGAATTACATGATCAAATATTTACAGGATTAACTTTTATTCAGAAATACCGTTGACGCTTGCCAAGTTTAAGAAAAGGAACTTTTAGCATCAAGAAGTAATCTTTAAAATAGCTTACTTGATTCTAAAAAATTGTTATTTCAGTTATGTATTTTAACAACATTAAAGTAAAAATAATTAATAGTTTAAAAAGTTTAAAATATCTTCTACCTTTATCATGTATCGTTCAAGAAACTCATTTGGACTAAATAATGGACCCTTCTATAAGGATTGCCGTCTGGTACTCACCTGAACCTTTTTTTTCGCAAAAGATCGAACATTATGGAGAACAGACAGGTAATATAAAGAATTTAAACGTTTTTCACATAAATATCCACTGTATAAAAAATAACCTTTATGCTCTTGAACTGTTGTAATAGACAAAAGCATTTCACTGCGAAATTTTCGCCAAAAAGTTAAATAAAACTATTTTTTACTTAGAAGGTTGACTAATCATGTATCAGCTACAGTTAACACCCTCTTTTATAGAGGGATATTATAAAAATAATTTTTATATTTTTGATCACAATTTGCTCGGTCGGGAGATGGGGCAAATTGGTTTCTTTAAATGCAGTTTTACAACATAATTAAACTAAACAGGAATTTTTTCAGCATGAATGTAATGCTATAATAACACAATACAAGTTTAACAAAATAAAACAAAAATGTAATAAAACTTAAATAAAATATGCATTTTAAAATAAATGAACAATAATACTGGACTTGGCAACTCTTCTAGCCCTTGTGAACAGCGGGTTGATTTTTGCTTCGGACTTTGCTCTATACCAAACTAGTTTGACTAATAGAAATAAATATGGCCGACTTTGTTTACAACCGTGTTTTTAATAATAAATTATGTTTGGGGTGTTTTTCTACTTGTATAAGTGTTTGTTTCTGTTCTGGTTAATTTATAGTGTATAGAAAAATTCTCTATTCAAGTGTGATTTTGATTGACGTCTGGAAATAAGGGGTATATGGAGAGCGCGTATAAAGATCCGTAAAACTGTCAAACTTTCTGTTAGGTTCAGACAGTTACATTAAAGTTTAAAGAAATTCTCAATACTGGATATTGTTTGTCAAATGGTACATATTAACCGTAACTAAATATTTTCTTGATAATCATCTTAATTTTGAAAATAATTAGCACTATTAGTAAAACTTATTTAAAAGATATCTCAGCTGGTAAACGCGATATGAACAACATTTTCGCGGTTGTATGTTTCTTTAATAAAATTGTACAGCTGTGTGTAAATATGTTTTTTCAATTATTATAGTAATGCAGTAAATATACAAAAAAGTATTTTATATTTTGAGAAAATTTTTAATCGGCGAATGTAAAGTTAGGCAACTTATATGACCCAAACCTTAAGGCGAAATTATTACTACCCGAGTATCAACAACGGTATCTGCTTACTGTATGACTAATTCATTTCTAATAATTGCATCCAAAACCCATTGTTGTTATTCATTTTTAATCTGAAGGCAACTATCATAGGATTTGGTGTAATTACGATTTACTTTATACTTTGTAACATAAAGTTGTGTGAATGTTATATAAATATAAATTGTATTATTAGTTATCACTCTTATGTATTGTTTACGGAATTGCGTTAGATAGGTATGTTTTTTTAAATACATAAATAAAATTATTATTTATTATTATCATAAATAATAAATATTGGTATAAATAAAGCTAAGACATAGAAACTTCTCTTAGTGGTTGACTTCGACTCCTTCGTGGGTGAACCAATTCTGGGAGTAAAGAGTTATAAAAAACTGTTAATTTTTCCATCATCTTTGTGGTCCAAAAGAATAATTTCTGCAAGTAAAAAAATATATAAATATATGTTTTCTCTCCTACGTACGTACGTTACCTTTCGATTTCTTCAACGTGTATCCCCCCGCTGGTATATATGATCGTTTGCTCCAAGCTCCGTCAACAATCGCTGATATGATAGGTATACCGTCTTTCGTCATATCGAGCGTGTATATTGCTAGCCGTTTTTCTTCTTCACCAGCCTGTTTCATTTGTTCCAAAATTTCACAATCAATGACTTCCAAAACTATCGAACGATATTTGTTGTACGTCTTGGTTGAGAAAGATGGTATATTCAAAGCCGAAAGTAATTTACTCAATTGTGAGTAGCCAATGCCAGTTGTAATATTATCCGATTTGTATTACATACGTCACACCTAAATGTAAATATACTTTCCAGACCTCCAATTTTTTCGGACACAAGGGATACATTACAAAAACTGCAACCAAACCCTTAAAAAACAATTAATGGGTACCTTCGTGCGATATATTCAAGAAAGTAGGAAACGTTTATTATTCTACCGCCACTAGTAACGTGATCAGTATCAGTATTGGCTTCTTCATCATCTTGTCCACTAGCCATGACAAATTAAATGTTTTCAGCGTTTGTAACTGAAATGGAATCGGTTTCAGCACATACAACTTTTTCCGAATTACATGGAAGATTTAGAACATGGCCATTATTGAGTACTGTAACTGTATCTGGATCTAAAATCTTTTATAATCTACAAACATTTAGAATTATCTATTTATAACAATGCGTATGTTTTGGTGTAATTATATAAATACAAAATAAATACTTTACTAACCTGGCATTCAGTTGTCTCATTCGCACTTTCATTCTTTTCCTTAGTATAGATAAGCTTCTTTTATTTTTCGGCATGACAAAGGCAAATAAAAATGTTCACACACCAATCGTTGATAAGTATGATAAAATTCACAACTACTCACTGCTACAGTAGCACCTGATAAGTAATGTTTTACGTTTTACATTTTGTATAAATACCAACATAGGTGCAATTATCAACCTTATTAATTACTGCCGATGATTTATTTATAGTGGTAAACTACAATTAACAAATATTTCACTAACGTACTTCGTAATTAATTATCAATTATGGACAATTCATTCCTCAATTTGAGAAATTTTCACCTACTTTTATTTTCAATAAAGAGTCATTATCAATTAAGATAATTGTGTTATAATATAATGTGGGCAAATAAATTTCTATTTCTGTATAAACGTTAATTTATACATTCGTAAATTGGTTCCTAATTACACTAATCATAAATTGCGATCTTCACGAAGCATCTAAATTTTTATCAGAAACCTATCAAATTACGAATTTGAGAACAAAGTTGTAACAAAAAAAAAGGTGCATAAGGGTAATCGTGTAATTCTAATTATTTCTAAGGCAATGCACTCAATAACCTTCCAACAATAAACCACATAAGTTACGAAACTGGTTTTACTATCCCCAGTTTCAACAATAGAGGATTAGTAGTTACTTTGCCAGATCAGGTAAAGATGTGCTACGTCATCAGCGATGTAAACAATACAACGTATACGCAAATATAGTCGTTTTTTTTTAAATTACTACGAATAGGGAACTCCTTCAAATTGCAAATAGTAGTATCATATACAAACGTTTCAAGCAAATATAGTATTTATGATACAATTTTCTTTACACCCATTGCTTACCTGCATAAATCCAGACCAATAAAGCAGAAGTTCTACATCTTTTTCGTATTTCAATATATAATACTTTTGTTGAATAAAGTCCATTTAAAATTACAAACTTCCTTCTACATTTTATTTTAATGGCTTACAATTACTACAAATAATAAAGTGTACATATCACTAATGACAGATTCATTAGTTATTTATTGAAATGCACTATTCAATCTTCTTTTTAGAGGTTGCAAATCTTCTCCTCTACTTCGCAAAGCGACTACATTAGAAACCGTTTTTTGGCTGACTCCCATCGCAGCCGCCGTTCTCTCTTGAACAGATTTCACACATATCAATGCTCCATTATTCTCCTTCTCTTCACAAAAGTAATCGTACACGTTAAGTAACAGTTGTCGACCCTCTGCATGCAGATGTTTTCCGTAACTCGTATTAAAAGACACACTACACATGTAATTCGAACACCGTGTATCTGTGCCCACGCGAAATTTGGATTAATTATATACAGTGTCCCCTTAGTAGGCCTAATTTCCTATAATTAGGTAATTCTCTAAACAGTACACAACAAGGAATATGCGGCAGTTGCGTACAGTGCATTTGCGTACACGACAAATTTAGAGACACTTGGCATACACGAATAAAGACGAGATTCCCAGGTAAAAAAATCCTTATTAAACGAAGGCATTTGCGTACAATGTTCAGTTATACTCAATTGCAATATGAATAACCAGTAAATTATTATCAGAAAAAAAATAAATAAATCGTGAAAATAAACTTCCCTTCACACTTTATCCAGGCTTAGGACTGGCAACCTATAAAATTATTTTCTTTGATACAATATTTATAGATACTAAGAACGTAACTTTATATATTGGCGTGTTTAAAAATAGTTTTTTTGCTTTTATTTTTTTTTTGTTTTTTTATGTTTTTATATATTTTTTTGTTTTTTCTTTGATATATTATTTTATTCAAACTTGGCAATAAAGGAAATTGTTTTTAAACATTTTTTACATCTTTAGTATTTTCAAAAATAAGAAGGGTCTTTTTAATCCTTTCTGTACATACTTCTTTTTTCTTCTTTTACCATCGAGATTTAATTCCTTCCGTTTGAAAAGAATTTCTGCGAATTCTGCATCTCCTTTTAATTTTTTGATCAGCTCTTTGATTGTAGGTGTATTCTTTTTTATTGGTGTGTTTAATTTATTATTCCACCCTTCCACAGCATTATTCGTTCTGTGTCGTTTATTGTTACAGTTCCAATCTTTCAGTGTAATATGGGAATTTTCGAGCCACTGTTCTACAAAGTAATCATAAAGTTGTACAAGTTTTGGATGATCAGGTGTATCTTCCTGAATACTTAGCCAACCATCTTCTATGCTTTTGTTTGGAAGATAAGCTAAAGTAGCATACATTCGTAGCCTTAACCTGATTTCTTCATTTTCTTTATATTCAGTTGCTAATCCCAATTCCTGTATTTTCCACCAAAGGCACTGATTAAAGTGGAAGTTACAACCATTGATTGAAACCGATGGAAACACATTTTTAAGAGCAGCAATGGCAGCGCGTTCAAAATCTATGGATACCGTTTCTGGATTCCATTTTGCAATATTCCTTAGAATATTGAAGAACTTTTCATATGTCCGACGAGTTTTGTACTTTAGCAAAGCTTCTTCCATTGTACTACCAATGTCAGCATGAATTGTGTATATCTGTTTAAATTGTTTTCTGCAACTTTTAAATGTCCCATTTATGAAAAAGTCGGAATAAGCTGCTAAAGCTTCTTTGCCAATGGAGCTTGAAAACACAAAAAATCTGCCTTCTTCTTCGTTGTCGAACAGTAAAAAACTCGTCCCGTCATTTAACTGCAAAATTTCTTCTGAGAGATTTATTTCTTTAGCACTAACAGGCTCAACGGTGTTACCTTGCGCTTATCGTCTAATGCGATTCAAACTTGATCTTACTGAATGCAGTGTGGGCATTTCAGTTACAAATTCGTAACCACGATTAAATAATGGTCCAATTTCTTCACTATAAATTTTTGAAGTTGATTCTTCCTCTTCTCGCATGCGTTTCTTGACAAAAACAAAATGCTTATTTACTTCTGTTGCTGCTACATTTGGTAGACAGATGTGCTCCGAAACAGATAAAACTTCACTTCCGCAAGTTTTCATTGTATCGCGACATTTCTCGGTTTTCTCTTTGACACACAGCCAACTCACAACATCTTCTTTATTTGTTTGGTGTTTTCTATACTGATACCCATCTAGAATTGCAGAAGGTTTTCTTTTCGTTGTTTCTATAATCTCCAGTTTAGACATATTTTCGTGAATATTAAAATAGCACGTTTTCTATCGAAGCAGTCAAGAAATGAGGGTTGTTTGTTATTGCTAATTAAATATAACCATTAGATATTAGACATAAACCAATCACAAGACTGAATTAAAGTAATTACCAGTGTTAACGAATAATCCCCTAATTATAGAAAGTATAGATACCAAACTATTTTAGATCTCCCTACGAAATCATTAGAATTAGCAATTGGATGCTCTTACTTTCTTATTGTTATCGACGTTATCGTTAAGATGTCTTTTAGACGTCGTTAAGAAATAATTTAGGAAATAGCCCAGTAGATTTAGGGCTAATAGGGATTATATTCATTACTGGCATTTTAAATGTATTATAGATTGTACGCAAATGCCTTCGTTTAATGACCGTTTTTTTACATGGGAATCTCACCTTTCCTCTTGTACGCAAGTGCCTCTAAATTTTTCATGTACGCAAATGCTCTGTACGCAAGTGCGCGGATACCACAAGTAAGGTTAATGCGGTATTTCCTTAGTGATGTCCACTTTCCAATATAAAAATCTCATTAAATAGTGCATTTTAATAAACAGGTAATGAATATGTCATTAGTGATATGTACGCATTATTATGTGTAGTAATTATAAGCCATTAAAGTAAAATGTAGAATGAATTTAAATTGACGTTATTCAACAAAAGTATTATAAGAAAAAAATGTTGTAGAACTTTTGCTTTATTGGTCTGGGTTTATGCAGATAAGCAAGGAGTGTAAAGATAATTGCATCATAATGCTGTAGTCATAAATATTACTTTCGCTTGAAACGTTTGTATATGACACTAATTCTTAATATTTGCAAGTTAGACCCATTTTACTATTGGCTACAGCAATTTGAAGAGGTTACCTATCCGTAGTAATTAAAAAAAAAGAGTATACATGTGGAACTAGAGACGTTTTAAAAAAGTTTAGCTTTATCCCTCAGGGAGTACTGAGATATGTATGTTGCCTATCAGTAAGGAGTAGATCCGAAATTTTTACAGCTGTATAGAGGCGCCATAATAACAATGTCGATTTGTACGATTCTATTTGAAATAGGTGAGTTTTCTTTATTTATTTATATTTAATTAAAAAAATTAAATTTAATTTAATCTCTAGATCTTAGATATTAATAATAGTAAATGGGCAATTGCGATATTTACTTATTTCAATTGTAATTTTGTTTATACAAATTATCGTAAATAATAATAAACATTGTATTCGCAAACAGTATATTAAAAAACAAGTTTCATGAAACCAGTCTTGAAGCACGAAGTATAAAGAACGGGTGGCGTAGCCATGAGCTTTTTAAAGGTCTTATGAAACACGTTTTTTATGATATTTTTTGTAATTTGGCCTTTTAATGCCGTTTTTAAACAAACTTTTTTACTTTAGTTGATTTAGGGATGTTTGTACCGGTTGTAGTGCCTTAATTTTAAAAGATATAGTCGTCTTTTGTTTTATCCAAATTCTGACACAAAACATGAAAATGGAAGACTATCAGGATAATCTTGCATGTACGCCCTCTGAAATACGTGAATTTCCCAAAAATACGAATCTCGAATTTTCTCCCATCAAAGTCTTTTACTACACGCATCCTGTTTTTGATACATTTTGTTAGACTGACAAGTATGTTATATCTTTGTTGCGCTAAATTAACGACTACGTAGTGATAGTAAACTATTTGGTTTAGTGTTTTATAACGTATGTGACACGCATGACACCTTAGCATGCAAATACGTTATTATTATATTAACATATGCGTTAGTATGAACCCTCAATTAGCCCTTTTCTCTTTAACGAGAGTCAGTCCCATTCTATAATGCAAAATTATTTATGTTTACCTTTTAAAAAGTTTATCAATCTCAATGCAGATAAATTGCTAGAACGTTTTAAAATAGGTTAATTATTTCTTTAAAAAAACGAGATAATAATGTTATTGCAGTAAATATTTACAAAATGGTTTGAATATAGAATGATTTAGCAAATCGATAATAAATTACTTAATTGATTAATTAATAAACAAAGCTGTGAATTCGGTATGTAAAGGTACCCTTGCCAGTGTAATTGTCAAAGCATGATACGCATATGCGTGTCGCACGCTTTATGTTGTGACAATTATGGTATCATTACTCATAAAGCTCATATAATGGTAATCAATCTATGTCATAATTTATTAACATATTTAACGTGATTTACCAAACAATAAATAATATGTGTTTTTTTATTTTACTTCAACTTCAAAAACTTGTTGGATGTTTTTGTCTTTGCATTAAAAAACGGTTAATAGTAATTTTTAAGTTTGTAACTCCGAACTGCAGCTTCTCTTAATTGCAATTCCCAGATTTTTTTTTCACATTTCGTGTGCATAATAGCGATATCATGCGTCGATATTCATAATGTGTATATTCATAGTGCATATTACTGTGCGACCCCGAATGTAATGTATATATTGTAAATATGTATTACATTATGAGGATTATGTTCAATATACAAAAAATGTGAATAAACCTTTTAATTCTGTTGACTAACATACTTTTAAAATTGCTATTATGATGTGCTACTCTTTGATTAAATTCGGAAGGATCCATTAAAATGGTAAACAGTCACAAGTACGCCAGGGAGCAATGTATTTTCGCTTAATTACAACTCAAAGTATTATACAGAAAATCGGAATACTCTAAATTAAGCTCACTTTATACATATGCAGCGAATCTTTTAATTTCCGAAAATATTGTTTGATTTTAATGTGTATATGCTATAATCTTTATTACAGTTTTTTATCTAGTAATTTATGTTGCATATATAAACACAATAAAAAAAATGTAATGAATTTTGTAGATTTTCAGGACTAACAGCTACAATTTAAAATACGTCCTTTACGTAAGAACACCCAACTGAAAATAAACGAACCAATTTTCAACTGGCTTGCTTCTGTCTATCTTCTTTATTGACATCATTTTTCAGTACTTCAATTCAGTTAAAATTCCATTGAACGAATTTTGGAATTTAAATTAATGACGTATTTGATTGCATTACCTCGAAGTCTTGATTTATTAGTATTAAAGTATACAGAAAATAATATAAAAGATTATCGTGCGATAATGTACAAACATCTATAAGCGCATTACTTATTAACAAATGCAAGTTATAATCACAAGATTATCTTCAATGACTACAAAAAAATATTTGGTGTGAAACAACACACGACCGTCCCTTGCGGAATGGTGTGTTGAATGTTGTTCATTCACAATCTTTCTCCATGCTTTCCTATCTCTGCATACCTCCCTAGCTTCCTCAAGGTTCATACATTGTCTCTGACATGTCCTTTTATTTTTAAAACTCCTTATCTTTCTTTCTTTTATCATACATTCTACTACATTCAGACGAGTTTTACGCGGCTTACCAGACCCTGCCTTACCTATAATCTCACCCACATGTATTTGCTTCGTTAATACTGCTTTGTTTATTGTCTCAATGTGACCAAACCAACGCAGTCAACTAATTTTATACCTATCCATCATCGTCTTTTCCTCGATATACTCGTTCACTATACACTCATGCTTTACCTTATGCCTTTTCGTTTTACCACATGTGCTTCTCAGGAATCTCATACCCATGGCATTTATTTTTCTGTCGTGCTTTTTTTGATATATCCATGTCTCACATCCATACAGTACTGACGAGATAAATGCGCTACTATCGCTCGTTTCGCAGATAGGTTCATACTTTCGTTTCTTAACACATGTCTGGCTACCGTCGTATACTCTCCTGACATGAAGCCACCCAAATCTTAGTTTGTGTAGTTTCTCGTACTCAATCAAACAGTAATCTTTCAAATACTTTACCAGGTACACTGAACAACTTATTCCTCAGTAATTCTTGTAACCACTGTTATTCCCTTATCCTTGTACAGTGGTACAATGATCGCGCTCTTTCAATCACTCGGCACTTTTCCACACTTAGGCATACATTGAAATTTCACACAATCTACACCTCCATACTTCAGCATTTCACCAGAGTTTTCATCTACGCCTGCTCCTTTACAATTTTTCAATATTCCTACCGTTTTCTCTACCACATTTATCCCAACATCCTTCTCAGTTTCATTCAACATTTCTTCTACATTCTCCTTATTTAATCCTTCAGTCTTATTTTCCTCACTACTGTACAGCTTTCCGAAATATTTTTTCCAGCATTTCCTCACTTCACAATCGTCCCACACTATTGCGTTGCTCGTATTCATCACTCCTGCAGCGTTCTGCTTTGAGCCATTTCCAGAAGAGTTTTTTGTTTCCGTTACAATCATTCTGCATTTCTTCTCCTTCCACAGCCATCACTTCCTCTTTACTTATTCTCACTGCCTCCTTCGCTTCTTTGTTTATTAAATTGTACACCTGATACAATCGACTTTTCTCAGACTCATTTTCTGCAGCAATCGTTGCCATGTACGCATCTTTTTTCTTACATACTGCCTTTTTTACGCATTCATTCCACCAATCACATTTTTCTGTCTACCTACGGTCACTGTTCCAGATATCTGCTTAGCACAATTGACAACACAGTTTTTAAGTATATCCTTCCACTTTCAACGTCCTTTATTTGTTTGTTACACACTGTTTCATTCACATTCAACTCTTAACTCACAGAATCTGCGTATTTCATTCTAGCACCATTATCTACTAGTTCGTCTACTGTAATTCTGGAAGTTCATTCATTTGATTTCCTTCTCGAGGCCCACTTTTATCCTAAACAAACTCTCGATACAACCAAAAAGTGGTCCCATCGACACCCCGATCCGCCCGTTCATCATACACTATCAAGTCAATCATACTTTTAGAATCGCCTCTTTGCCACGTATATATATGCACATTTTTAAACCACATATTAGATGCAAACAAGCTTCTCTCCACGCAGATGTTCACTAGGCGTTCTCCATTCTCATTGACTCTTTGGTCTCCGAACTTTCCTAGAACGCGTTCAGTATATTCTCTCTGTACACCCGCCCATCCATTCATATCTCCCAATATTACCACTCTTTCATTTGACTTACATACGTTCAACACGTTCTCTACATCATTCCAGAGGTTCTCTTGGTCTCTTTCTCCATTCACCTGTGCATAGCATTCAGTAAGAAAAAAATTCGAAATTCCACTTTGATCTAACCCAAATTACCCGAAGGGATACCAATTCGTACTGTTTAACACATCTGTTCGCTCTTCACTCACGATCACTCCAAACCCCTTTTGGTCCATGCGCTTCAGTCTCAACTCCTGACCATAGTGCTAGGCTGCCATCCTCCATCTCGACGCATCCTTTCCCATGCGCTTTGACTCTGATACACACAGAATATGAAGCTGCCTTTCGTACATTACATTCGCAATTTCAAATTCTTTACCATGCGTACCTCTAATATCCAACGTACCTACTCGCGACTCATTCCTTGCACAGTCGTTAGCAACGGGGCCTGTCTGCTCCGACCTTGATCACCCCTTGTAGTTAGATCGATCCAAGGGAATTGTTTTGTTTCTTTTGAATAATTACATATCGGGAAGACCGTTACTAGCCAAATCGTACCCCAGACGATGTAGCATTCCCTACTAATGGTATCGTCCTACTACTGGACAGTTATTTGACTACTGCCTCGACACATCGAGTCAAGCAAGATATAAATGATATAGAGTGTACACTTGGTGTATGGAAGTATATATATATATATATATATATATATATATATATATATATATATATATATATACAACAGGTATGATTGACCAAAAATTACTAAGAAAAGTTCAAAATGAAAAGTTATGGCGCTACGCAAATTTTCAGAATGATCGGCCTACTCTTATAATAGAAGTAGAAAACGAGAAAAATGTGTTTTATTATTTAGTATTGATTGGAAACCAGATATGTATTGACCTCTGACATGAAGGTTTAAACGCCAATCTTATAAACTATTATTGTTGAATAACGAAACCGGTTGCATTATAGCATGCTATACAGTGATAATATACTACAAGATGTTAATATAAACGACAATTGCTAAACTAATGACTAGTGCACGACCAGGGTGTTTCTGAAAAATTTATAACCCAGTGGTTTGAATATTAATAAACACATAATACCATTAACCTAAATTAGTACAGGTTTAACATGTAAAATGACTATAGATACACAAATAAAAAAGAAAACATTTGCATGTCTATGCAAATCCTAGGAAATTACGGTTCCTTTCAAACTCATGCCAGGTACGTTTGTTAAAACCATAAGGTAAACGTGAAAGTACAAACACTGCTCTTTTTGTCTAGGTTTTAATTCAAACACGAACATTTTTATAATTACAAGAATTGCTAAAATCAAGTTCTAAATTTGAATTAATAATAAACAAATAATAATTGCACTGTACAGCTCAAGATTGAAGTAAGCGGTTTGTTCCTACTTAATGCTGTATAAATGCTATAAATCCCCTTTCTATAACAATACGTACATAACCATTGTCATAAGAATTTTATGAAAAAAAAAATAACTAGATCACATCCGTATAAAAATAAATAAATATTAAATTAAACAAATAACTCTAATTCGGAAATATAAATTAAAAATAATTAAATCATTTGGTCGCAAATAGGTAACAGCAAGTCCGGTAAGTAGCACGAGATCTAAGAATCTAATTTAAAAATTATGTAAGTAAAAAAGAAAGTATATATATATATATATATATATATATATATATATATATATATATATATATATATAGAGAGAGAGAGAGAGAGAGAGAGTTCACAACAAGTATGATGTACCAAACATTTTCGAATTGGAGATTTATATTTTGGGATTCCGCCGGTCTGAAACTTATATTTAGTTTACTTTCGATTTGTTAAAATCAAGCAGGTCCTATTATGGCGATATTTTTACAGTTTATCAAAAAAAGAAAATAAACGACAATTATTCTATTTGGCTTCCTCCAAGATCTGCACATTTTTCTATTCTAACTCTGAAATCGTCGTATAGTTTCGCTACGGTCATTGGATTAACTTCATCTACAGCATTCCTAATTTTATGTTTTAATAAGTCGATGTTATTATGAAGATCATATGAATAAACCTTTGTTTCAAATAACCCCATAAGTAAAAATCGATAGGGGTCAAATCCGGCGATCTTGCTGGCCAATGTATTAGACCATGTCGTCCAATCCACCTTTCAGGAAAGTGCTGACTCCAAAAATTTGTAATCAAACGAGTTGAATGAGCTGGACATCCGCGAAAGTAAAAATCTTGTAAATTCACGCCTTCCATGGCAGGTAAAAAAAGTTTTTGAACACATCCAAATAGGGATGTTGGTTCAAATTAGTGTCAAAAAAATATGGGCCAATAATTTTATCGTAGCTTATTGCACAACGCACATCCTTTCTTGTACCGTTGAGTGTTAGTTACTATACGAAAAAGTATATATATATATATATATATATATATATATATATATACTTTCTTTTTTACTTACATAATATTTAAATTAGTTTCTTAGATCTCGTGCTACTTACCGGACTCGCCGTTATCTATTTGTGACCAAATGATTTAATCAATTTTAATTTATATTTCCGAATTGGAGTTGGTTATTTGTTTTCTTTAATTTAATATTTATAAATGCATATACGGATGTGATCCAGTTATTTATATTTTTTTCATAAAAGCTAATGAAACGAATTCTTATGACAATGGTTATGTTTGTATGATTATAGAAAGGGGATAGCATTTATACAGCATTAAATAGGAACAAACCGCTTACTTCAATCTTAAGGTGTACAGCGCAATTATTATTTGTTTATTGTTCATTTAAATTTAGAACTTGATTTAGCAATTCTTGTAATTACTAAAATGGTCGTGTTTCAATTGAAATCTAGACAAAAGGAGTGTTTTTACTTTCACGTTTACCTTACGGTTGTATGAGTTTTAACAAACGTACCTGGCATGGGTTTGAAAGGAACCGTAATTTCCTAGGACTTGCATAGTAATGCAAAAATCATATTTTCGCGCCTTTTTTTATTTGTGTATCTATAGTCATTTCAAACGTTAAAACTGTACTAAATTAGGCTAATGGTATTGTGTGTTTAATAATATTCAAACCGCTGGGTTATAAATTTTTTCAGAAACTCCATAACACAGTTTCAACATTTTCAATCCTGTTGTTTAATTTTTAACGCTTACTTGGCTTTGGATTTGAAATTTAAAATTTAAGTTCCAATTTCGGAAGTTTTTGATGTCAAACTACCCGTCGTATCAAAAAATTACATAGAATATAATTTATTTATAGCTTTGAAATCTATATGGCGATATGTTAAGCCGATATTCTTATATCTTTGAAATATGCATTTATTTTAGAAATATTTGATAAAAACCAAAAAGTGCTCCTAATTAAAGACCCCGCGCTGTACTCTACTCCCAAAAAAAGTTTTAAATTTGTTACGTGATCTTTGTTATTGGCGGTATTAGTAGAGCTTTGTGATACTTCATTAGGGTTTGTAACAGGGACTATTCTTTCTTTACAATTAAGACATCTTTTTGAGGCTTTTAGTAGCCGCTTTACCTTAATTTGGCCATTCTTTCTTTTTCTTTTTTAGCTCCCGACTTTTTCTGTCATTAGTTGCTTATACATAGGATGTTATGATACACGATACTCTGTTTTTTACCAGTTCGTTGTTGAGTTTTTGAATGTGTCAAAAAACATATTAATAGAAACAAAAAAAATTCCAATAATGGGATTAGAACCCTCGACGTCATGTTATCTCAGCTATGGGTTCGAATCCCATTTGAGGGAAATCTTTTTATGTTTGTATTAAAATATTTTATTTTACTGTTTTATAGTATAACAATGAATCGAATTCAGCATCACATTTCATAGTATCAGTCAATCTTCAATTTTCATTCAATCTTGATCTTTCTTGGGAGAACTAATACATGTTTTAGGAGAAACTTCGTCCGCTAGGAAAAGATCGTCACTTGCTAATTTAGGTATATACTTCGTGTTATTTTCAGCACTGTGTCAGTCAATCCCATGTCCCCGTTTTTTATATTTTTAGTTATACTAGGGAATAGGCTTCTACTTCTAGAAGAAAATGTTTTCCCCGACTTAATGTAACCTTTTTGTGAAATATTACCCTTGTTCTCTCCGGTTTCTGTCACCTCTATGTAATCTACGGATAATCAACTAAAACCGTATGCACAGAATATAATTGATTAAATTTTCTCTTTTTTGCTGATCTTCTGGCAGTTCGATCTGGGTCTCGGTCAACTGCAAAGTGTTCCCCAAAAACAACACAAGATCTGTTTTGTACAGTGTGTGTCAATTTTCACCACATTTTAGGAATTGAAACGCAATATTTTGGGGCCCTTTCGAAATGCAGTCTAATGCCTGCTAAAACCATGTTAATAATATTAACTACTACGAAAAATACTGATCCATTAATGATTTTATAATCTGTTAGATGTCCTTATTGTCTTCCATGTGGACTAAAACTCATATCTATTAACACAAACAAATCGGGTGACCCAATATTAGCATATCCACATTAATTTCATATAAACAGAATACTTCATCTTAGCAAGGCAATAACTCGGATAGTGTAATTTCTAGGTTAACAAACAATTTAAAAGAACAGAGAACAGTCAATACTTTATGTAATTGTAAATGTACATAGCAACTGCATTCAGAGTAGAATGAACTGCGTACAAGAAAAAAAGTGGCGGGGGAGGAGTATGAGTAAGGGCTCCACGCCCACTTTCACCCCTAGGTCCCGCCCCTTTTTCGACGGTTCTTTTCGGGGGCCATTTTCAACCCCTTGATGGTATTTTTAACGCCATGATGGCATTTTAACCCCTGATTAGGGCCCTTTTCTCAGTATTAAGAGCCTTTTTGGTAGTCCACCCCCTGGGTATCATGTGATCCGGTAGGGGAAGGGGTGCGGTCCAAGTTTTTAATTATGAGTCATAATCAAATTCTTCCGCCATTTTGTTTTAAATTGTGAGTCATAAGCAAAATCACTCCGCCATTTCGTTATTAATTACGGTTTCTTTTCAGGGGCCATTTTTAACCCCTTGACGGAATTTTAAGCCCCTTCATGGAATTTTCATCCATAATTAGGGTCTTTTTGGCAGTATTAATAGGCTTTTTGGCATCCGAGCCCCTGGAGGGTAGGGAAACGTGGGGCTGTGGGGGGAAGGAGATGGTTGACAATTATTTTAATTACGAAGTCATAATAAAATTTCGCGGACATTATGTTTTTAATTATGAGCCATAATCACATTCTGCGGCCATCTTGTTTTCAATTATGATATATAATTAAATTGCTGGGATAGTCGTGCGGGGGAAGGCGTGGGGAGATAAAAGTCCAATTATTTTAATTATGAGTCATAATCAACAATTCTGTATTGGAGTGAAATTTGATATGGTACGGGAGGCCCCACACTATCTCGTAAACCAGGTATAGGAAATGGTATTTGGCTCTTCGTCTCCTTTGTCGGTCTCCTTTGGCGTGACATTTGAAATGGTATGGGGTCCCTCTCGTAAGAAAGGTGTAGGGCGTCGCAACTTGCTCTAAGGTCCTCGCCCGGAGCACTTATTTTTATTTTAATTATGAGTCATACCCAATATAACGTCACGGAAAACCCTCCAATTAGCCAATTAGGTAAAGATAAACAAGTACATCTATGACGTCATAATTAAATTCTGGCGCCATTTCGTTTTTAAGCCTCATACTATTTCTAGTCACGTGGGAAAGGAGCAGTGAGACTCAAACTACGATTATTTTGATAATGAAGGCATTCATGTTACGGACCACTTATTTTGTTTTTAATTGAGTCATTATTAAATTCCTCCGCCATTTTGTTTTTTAAGGCGGCCAGATATGAGGTATTAAATTGTACAAGCATTATGAAAGCATTTTGTTTGGTAACAGCTTCCACCACCACCTTACATATAAAAATTTAGAAATCAATTCTAAAAGACTACTTTGAATTAATTTACAGTTTGAACCATTCAAGATACATTTTATCTGTGAAAATATCTCTAAGGAATTTTAGAAAGTCAGTTAATTAGGAAAATATGCGAGAGGTGAAAGGACCTTGAAAATTTAATTACCCTGTCTAATTAGATATTCTAATAAGGGGACTCTCATACTATCTCATAAGACAGGTATAGGTATTTTTGTAATTGGCGGGGCAATTTTAAATGGTATTCTGATAAGAGGACCTCATACTATCTCGTAAATCAGGTATAGGAACTTGTGCTAAGGTTTGCCCCGTCGTCGGACTCCTTGGCGGGAAATTTGAAACGGTATGGGTCTTTGCCTCTCTGTGGCCTTCGCCCCTGTCGTGGCCTCCTTGGCGGCTTATGAGTCATAATCAAAGTCTTCCACCATTTTGTTTTTAATTATGACGTCATAATAAAAGTCCAATCATTTTAATTATGAGTCATCAATAAATTGTATCATCATAACCCTTTTAATTATGAGTCATAATCAAGACTTGCACATTTTTTTGAGGGAAATTTTTATTTGTGTCCTAGTAAGGGGACCCTAACACTAACTTGTAAGACAGGTCTCTCGGCCCTCCGTCCCACTTTCACCATCCAATTATCTCTATCGTCCCAGGTAAAACCAACTAATTAGCTTCTTACGTAAAGATAGACATCAAACAAATAAAATAATCAAATCAATTAAGCAAATCAATCTGTTTTTAATTATGAGTCATAATTAATTTTTTTCGGCCATTTGTTTTGGCTGGAATACATACTAACTCATAAGGCAGTTGCAGGACTCCTTGTCAAACCTTCGCCCCTTGGCGGGAAATTTGAAATTGTATTCTAATAAGGGACCCTCACACTATCTTATAAGACAGGTATAGGACGCCGATCTTGCTCTCGGGCCATCACCCCCTTGTCCAAAGACAGAAATTAATCAAATCAATCAATCGACCAATCCAATCAGCCGAAGCTTATCAAACCAAATCAATTAATCTCGATCAAATGAATTAATCAAATCAAATCAATTAAGCAAATCAATCTCAAACAAATCACTTTCTATCAAACCGAACAATCAGATCAATTTCAATCAAAGGAATTAACCAAATTAGTCAAGTCAATTAATCTCAATCAAATCAAACAAGAAGCTGAGGTAACAATTCTTCATAACTTTCAGATAAAGCTCGCGTGTGTAGCGATTAAATAGCAACTCATCGCAAGGTGAAGACCGACCTTTACACTAGATTACTAAATTGCTTGGATATAATAATCATTTCCTTTGTTCACTAAACGGCTCACTTACTAACCCCCGAAGGGAACAATATGCTGGTTTCTTATATTAAAACCTCGGCAGTTTTATTTGAATATAAATTTAGCGTACTGTTATTATTGGAAACTTGCATTAAACTATAAGAAAATAGCATAATTCCCACAAGCGGTTTATAATTACATGTGAGAAAAGAATGTGTACAAAACTTTCAAAGCAAGCATCCTATTTAACTTTTCCGAAACATTCTTTAAAAATTATTTAGTTATTACAAAAAATCAAGAAACATTACATTGGAAATACAGCTTTTTTACATTTTCCATTAATAGAAGTATTAGGTTTTGAAATATCCACCCAATCCTGAAAATTGACAACCAACGTCTCACTCAGGAAGAGTGGATTCTAAATGAGCCGGTCACAAACTTAATTTTAAACATCATTTTCTGGAACGGCCGAGCAAGCAATACGTAAAACGGTTTAGGTTAAACATCGAAATACTGCTATTAGCTGTGAATGTTTGAATGCCCAAGGAAACTGCTTTAAGAGCTGAGATCCGGTGCTTTTATCTGACTAATCTCTTCGATGCGTGATGTGGGAAATGATTGAAGGCACGTCGAGGACCTGGTTTCAATGAGGGGATTTGCAGTGCGGCTCGGTCAGATACGTTCGTTATACTTGGTAGCGGTATCGTTGCTTGTACCTTTCGTATTACAATCAAATGAATTTGGTTTATTTTTATTTATACAATTTACTAAATTAATTACACTAGGATGACTCTTTACAAAGTAAGCCCATCAAATACTGTCCTTTGCTTACTTTTGACTAACTTAGCCCCGTACTTCTTTCAAGTTAATATTTGGGTTGAACTAATCAATTCTACTTGAACTGTCATACATCTCTAACTACTAATGGTTATTAGCACTACCGGTCACTAAAATTTTGATCTACTATAGTAATTCCACGTTTTAGTAAGGGATCTTCAACGTATGGCCCCGAGGCCAACAGTTTTACTTCCTATCCGAGAAGGAGTGCTTTGGTTTTTCTCCATTTTAGAAAAACGCCTACCTCTCGTCAGGTTTGAACCCGTCCCGCTCGTGTAAAAGACAAGCACACTAACCATTTCACCAACGAGGCAGCTTTTTGGTGAAAAGAAATTTGAATTTCAATAATGTTATACACCTTCCTGATTAAACTGAGCCACAAATTTGTAAGTTAGTTACTGATATATTTTCTGTCAAATAGATGGAACTTCACCCAATCTTACTATGTAGATAATACTCTTTCAAAATAGTGTTTCTTGGTAACTTGGCACATGCCTAACCTATTTATATTTTAAATAACTATGAATGAGTGAGTGAGCTCGGCAGTTACTTGAACTGGTTCTGGTTAAGATAGATATCCTTGTAGTCAGCAGCAAGGTGAATCCACCAGGAAAAGTAAAGCGTTAGCTTTTGCACAGCAGACAGTTATCTCCAAGTAAACAAATCATCAACAATAATGAGACAGGAGGCACACACAAATCCAGTAAAATCGGAAGAGATAGTAAAGATACTTAGAAATATTCGAACAAATTCTTAAAATATAATCCAAAAACTTGAAAGATCTTGAAAAAATCTTGAGAAATCACGAAACATTTTGAAACAGCCAAATTTAAGATTACGTAAGTGCTCGTAGTTTTAATCGTATAGCATTTCTTTTACCTCTTTAGATCGAAGGCTAGCTTTAGATGATGATTTAACGCACTCGGTTAGATAGTAATATTTGACAAGAACGGTTTAGTGACTTTCGTATTTCAATCCTGAAAATTACAACGAGGTTGAAGAAGGCGAGATAGCTTACCCATTTTTGTGACCAATATAGTCACAAAAGTATGTATGTATGTGACCAATCTGGTCACCAGATTTGTCTCAAAATGAGTCATTCTTTTGAGGATTTCCTAAGTTTAAAATTTGGAACAATCTTTAAGTAAGACGTAAAAGATACAATACATAAGGAATATAGTAATTTAGACCCAATTTTTTTAAGAAAATTCAGTACAGTCCTTTTGTCGTTATTATTTTGCGGAAAGCGGAGGAGACAACATCACATACATTAATAATTGTATTTGACTTCATCTATCTTTAATAATTGTTATGTATTTCCAGAAAATTAGGCTTAATCACAATACTTTGCTATTAGCAAGATTTACTTTAATATTATGAGATGCATCAAGTAAAAAACTGTAGAAAATGTGAAAATATAAAATACAAGATTGTTGCTGGTCTTTTTAGTCAACCTCTGTAAGAGCTCACCAATGTCATTATCAATTATTCCTTGGAATATATAGCCACGTTATCGAGCTACACCAATATTAAAATGATTCACATTCAAAAAATTGAGAATCAAATGATGCGTATGTTTGGTCGCATAAACTTAGGTTTCTCTTTATTGATCTCTTTCATTTAAAACTGAACATACTACCTTCAAGAGTACCAATTGCTTTTATTGTAAAATTAACATCAAAACTATATGCTAACCGACAATGTAGTACTAAGTAATGAAGAGATGTGAAGGTTTAGAGACTTTTGCAAACGGAATTGGTTAAGTCGCGATTTGCTTAGGCAAATCTGGAATCAACACGTAATTTTATGGAGCGCTTTGAAATTAACTCGCGACGTGATGCTTGGTACTTCGAGTTTTTTCCCGTAATTATCTCATCGTTAAAACTTCAGTTTTGAACCAGTCCATCGGAACTAAACTGGTTTAGTTAAAATAAAATCTAGGTTAGCTTGCCTGTTTAGTACCAAATTGCTGTACTATAAGGAGTCCTTCCATCGCTGATGAGGTCTTCCCACACTCCCGCCTCGTGGCGATCTATTTTGTTCTATTCTCACTATCCTTCCTATATTTATTCTAGAGACGTGTTGATCCCATTCTCTTCTCCTGGCTTGGGTCCATTCATTCATGTGTTGGATTCCACATTGCTGACGTATATACTGGTTGGTCTCTCTGCGTCTTCTCGTTTTGTTAACGATCTTTCTTAATGTCTTCATCTTTGAAGTTTCTAGCATTTGTTTTATACGTGAAGTGTCATATCGTGTGTGTCTCTGCAGCATTGATGCAGGATTGATCTAATGGTGGTTTTATATACTCTCGTCATGCCTTCTCTATTTAGGTACTTATTTTTCCACATTAATTGATTTAGCGCTCCTGACACCATGTTTTCTTTTGCTACTTGTGTTACTACGTCCTGTTATGGTATTCCGTAGCTGGTAAGGCTTATTCCAAGGTATGTGATCTGTGATATCTGTTCTATTATGTTTCACTCTATTTCGAGCTTAGATCGTACCGGTATCTTATTTATAACCATGCATTTTGTTTTTTTTATCGATATTCTCATGTTACATAATTTATACGTTTCTGTGATTCTTTGTATCATCCTTTGGAGGTTGTTTTCACTTTGTGTCAAGCACCGCGTCATCGGCATAACATAAAATTATTATTTCACCTTGTTGCATTTTACACCCTTTAAGATCTACTGTTGCTTTTATAACTTCGACTATAATTAAATTAAATAATAGCGGGCTCAATGGATCTCCTTGTCTTATTCTACATTGTATCGGTTGGGTCCTAATTGTGTTTTGTTTACTTTAATCAATGCCTTATTGTCAGTGTATATATTTTCTATCATACTGATCATTTGTTCTGGTACTTTTCTGGATCGCAGTATCTGTATTACACCGGTTAGTAAGATTCGGTCAAACGCCTTTTCCAAGTTAATGAAGCATATGTCTGCGGTTCGATTAAATTCTATAGCCTCTTCTGTTACTTGTGGGATTACGAAAATAACGTCGATACAGGACCTTCCCTTAATTAATTTAAGGGTATTGTTTAGTAGTGTAATACCTCTATAATTATGTGGCTGTATTTTGTCTCCTTTTTAAAGGTAGGTATAATTATTCCCATCCTCCAGTTATCTGGAATTTGCTGGTATTACATCATTTATCCCATTAACTTAGTTATTTCTTGATGTAAGCTTTCTCTTCCGTATTTTATCATTTCTGTGCTTATATGATTATTTCCAGGAGATTTCCTGTTTTTTAAACCCACCACGACATTCCTCACTTCTTCTGGGCTTATTTCTACATCTTTCTTTATAGTTTCCATTGGTATCTCTAGATGTATTTTCCTTAAATATGCCTTAGTAATATTGTTTCCATTGTTCAGAGCTTATAGTTTCTATTTCTATGTACCCTCTCGGTTCTTTTTTTGCTTCTGTGAGCCATAGAATTCGCTCTACAACATTTTCGAAAATCTCTACCAATAGTCTTCTTTTATACTTTTTTTTTTTGGTTGACTTCATTTCGTGTAATTTTGTGTTTTTCATAGGCTGCATGCGTGTTGTAGATTTGTATTTTAAGGAATCCTGTCTTTTCTCTTTGACTAGTTGTTCAACTTCTTGTGCATACCAGTGTTTACCTTTGTTAGTTTTATTCCTATTGGTAATTTTTGTTCCTAATGCTTCTTTCCCACTTACTACTGTGCTATTTTAAATTGTATTCCACACTTCGTTTGCCGTGCCGTTATCTTGTATGGGATTTTTTGTTAGTATTTGTATTAGCCTTTCCTTATATAGTTCTCGTATGCTTTCCGTTTCTAATAATTCTAGTTTTAATTTTTCTTCTCTGATATTTGTATCTTTCTTTGGGGTTTGTGTTATTTTCAGCCTTATTTTTGCAAGCAGTAATGAACGTTCACTCTCGATATCAGCGGAGTTTAGTGTTCATACAGTTAGTATCTGTGACGATAATAAGTTATAATTGGCCAATATATAACCTATTGTTGATTTCTGACCTCCGGTGCTCCTCCATGTGTATTTGTATATCAGAGGCGCATCAAAAAAGGTGTTGCATGTCTTCAAGTTATTTTCTGCACATAGTTGTATTAATAGTTCACCGTTTTTGTTTACTATACTTTCGTAAAAGCGTTATTTGATACCTGGAATTGGGTCGTTTTCCACTCTGGCATTGAGGTCCCCATTATTAAAATCATATCTTCATAAGGCATTTTTTTCAATTCGTTGTTAACTTCTTCATAGAATTTTTCTCTTTCTTCTTTGCATTTGCTTTCTTCGGGAGAGCATGCTGAGAATATACGTAAATTCTGTGTGTTTGTAGCCAGGGTAATGTATGTTATTGTAGATGATACGTATTGTATGTCCTTTATTACATATTTATATTTTTTGTGTATTAGCAGTGCTACTCCTTCTTTTGCTCTTTATTCAGGTTTGATACCACAGTATATAGATATACATTCTTCATATTGGAGTATTGCTTTTCCTTTTCATTTTGTCTCAGCTAATGCGCAGATATCTATATTTTTATTTTGTTGTTCCATACTTATTTTCCTTGGTTTTTAGTTCCACGATTTGACGTTCCATGCAGCTACTATAATTTGTTGTTTCTTCCAAATTCGGTTTTTCCATGTACTCTAATTTGTCGTTTCCGTTTTATCCATCCTATTCCGAGGTTTATCCTTGGTTCTTAAAGCTTTGTTTAAGTCACGTCCCTAGGTAGGCAGCTAACCTGGTCTAGGGACCTTTCTCAACGGGGCTTGGTACCACCGGCTACGGCGGAGTTTAAAATAAATTGATAATTTAAATTATAGTAATTATAACTCATTGTCGTGCAATTCTTACTGACGATTTTATAACTATTTAATTATTTAAATAAGTTTACGCGGAACAGAACAATTCAGTTATAAAGGTATCTGTAAAAATGTTTAGTATCGCGTATTTTTCCCAGGATTTCTTACATAAATTCCAAAACAAATTAACTTTGGAATTATGGGGAGAAGATTACTGCATTACGAAGGACTATGTTCAAGCTATTGTAAAAAAAAACTAAACTTTATGATGTACTTCAATAAACGGGTATTAATTTACGTTGCAGAATTTTTCAATAATAAAGTGTATAATACTTCAGTCCACTTCACTGAAATAGACACATAAAACCCTTAATATTTATTACTCAGCTAACAGCTTTAATTATATCCTCAGCTTAGATGTTTTAAGGATGGAATTAACGTGACTTTAAAACGATAACGTAAAATTATTCTATATATGAAGGCATAAAGAAATTGTATTGCTAACACCAACTTTAATTAAACTTTTATATTTATATCTTGCAAAGGCAAGAACATAAAATTTTTAATTTTCCGTACTTACACAAGCAGTATCACCAACTTGATCGCATGTTTTGTTTTTATAGCCAATTTAAGCATGTTGTCCTACGTAAAATCTACATAAAGCTTTTATTCTTATTGAAATCTGAGTCGCTTAAATATATGTAAAAGAATAATTTTCACGTTGCAATCAAATGTTTAACTTGTTAAAAACATATGCAGCGACATTGTGTAATTCACAATGTAACACGAGCGCACTACCGCTCTAATAACCTTAGTTCCGTAATGAACCTGCCGTTAGTTTATTTATATCTACCCGGTGTGTCAAATACCAATTACTGATCTGGAATTATAACATTACCTAAAAAAAATCAGCCATAATTTAGTATAAATGGTTTATGATTCAGAGGTTTGATTCAGAGCCAAAATTTAAAACTCCGAATATATAGTCTTGCCTGACACTAATACTAATAATAGTAAAACTAATAGCAACAACAATAATAATCTTGCTGCATACTGCATTGCGCTGTAACTTAGATCATAAACATTTGATCTATGTTAACAGACTTGCATAATTGTTACTAATTCGCTTTTTTTGCAAAAAGAATTTACAACTTAATTAAAACAGAACGAAATTATACTAATTACTTCCATAATTGACTTCATGCTGAATTCAGCTACACTATTAATCGCGTCAATGAATACATAAAACAGGCAATCTTCGGAAGTCCTCAAGAACAGCTCCGATTTTGATGATTTTTTTTAAAGTTTTGTTTTTTTATATTATTTGAAATCAGAAACCTCCTGGAGCGGAGACGGAATTATTTATATTGTTTAAACAATATCTATGTTATTTGTGCAGAAAAGAATTTTTTTTTATACGGTATCCATTTAAAACTTGGAAATAGAGGTATTTATGTTATTTTTTTTTATATTCCCATTGTAAATAGTTTTACATAAAATATATAAAAATAATAATAACTATTATAAGCAATTACCTATAGAAATAAATAATTAAAATAGACTGAAACAAAATAGGAAACTTTTATTAACTGTTCGATATTTATTATTTTATCTACGAGTACAAAAAAAGGTTACTTAATTTTCATTTACATTTTGTGTTTCGGAGACTTCATCTTCCTCAAGCGGTGGGTGATTATTACAACCACTTCCACTGCAAACAATGCAGGCTGGTGAGCAATGAAAATCGCTTTTTCGGCAGCCACACGCTGAGCCGCATCCTGTTTTGCAAGAGCAAAATATGATTTTTAAAACGTTGTTAGGTGCTGCTGGTTGCGTCATTTTGATTGGTTTTAAATAATCATCTTGTTGTCAACCCCATTCTTCAGGAGGTATGGAAGAATTATTTTTCCATTGCTGGACTTGTAGGTAGACTCTCTTAATATGTTGTTTTGCTGCATCTTCTGTCGTAGGTAACAAACTAAGTTGTACGCTTTTATTTTTTGAAGCTAATGCTATGAAACGTTTATATCGCAGTTCATTTAAGTTTTTCGCAGTTTTAGCACCATACATTGTGAGAATACAATTGATACCTTCATTGAAAAGCACTTCTTCATTTTGCTTTTCAACCATAAAATTTTTAGCTGCTGCACGTAACCCCTGATCTTCATTAAAAATTTTAATAAAACTATTTTTACCTTTGTTATAGAAAGCGGATGTAGTATCGCATCCAGTAAATGCATGAATAAAAAACAAATGCTCTTTTTTAATATTTACATATTTCTGTAACATTGTTATTGTTGAATAAACTCGTTGCAAGGCATTATTTTTTAGTGGTTTTAAAATAAACATTTCTTTATGATCAGGAGCTAAAGCCATCAATAACACTAAGACATCAATATCCTCTGAAGTATTGCATATATACCTACGATTTCTCTCGGACGCTTTAGTTCCATCATTATTATATCCATCAAATACAGCATCATATGAAATGCTCCTAATTTAATAATTACTGTAAGATCATCGGCTAAATTTACTGCAGAAACTATATCTTGCGCTTTCATATAAAGTGGTTGGTCGAAAGTTATTACACAAGCTTTCATACAAACAGATCTAGCTTTGTGAATAGCGAATCTGATAGCAGTAAACAGAGTATTATAGTCACTTGGATTGGAATTAATAAATGGTAAGAATCTGATTTTTGATTGGTCATACTCGAATCCAGTGGTTAAGTTTTGCATAAAAGCATTCCATCCAGGATAATTATTAGATTCAATATGCTTCATGAGGATCCAAAGTGTATTCAAATGTGTTGTATAAGTAGGCTTCAATTCTAAATTTTTTTCTGGTATGTCAGCTATGATTTTCCTTAATCCATCACCACTAGATTTTATGTATGGTTCAATTCTGGTCTCCTATCTCAGCAGTATCTTGTTCCGAAGGTATAGTTTTTAATCGTGGAAAAGTTTGCCGAGGTTGTATTGAATTCGCCGGAGTTACAATACTAATTCCTCCAAGATTATGGAAAGTTCCTGTACCTGTCAAAGTTGCTGTGTTAAAATATGCATTGTCAAAAACAAACTGGACAAATGGATTATCACTCAGTACAGCAGAATCTTGATAAAGTGCTGAAGCTTCGTATAATTGTGCTTCGTGATAAGATGCACAAAAACCTAAAGCATGGCATATATCTATAACTTTTCTAGAGCCAAATTTCCTGTGTAATGTTACACTCAATCCAATTTGAAGAGGCGATAAAAAAGAACGCGGTCTAACAGCAGACATAATTGCATGTGCAATTGATGTCGTTTTTTTGTCGAGTTTATTATCAATATTTTTTTCCTTTTATTCTTTTCTGTAATTTCACTAAGTAATAATTTCAATGATTGAGGAATCACATCTATCAATTCTGATTCAGAAAACATATTATCACTAGCAGGATAATTATCATTGATTAATATTTTTTTACAAATGTCTGAGTGGATTAAATCTGCAACCTCCTTCATTTTTCTAATATTTTCATCTTCATTCTCCAAATTAGACTCTTCAAAAGATTTATTCAAAATTTCATGATGTTTTTTCTTGAAACAAAAAAGAGTAGACAGTCTTTGATAATTTGCCACGACAAGATTTTCTTCAAAATGTTCCTCTAATCGACGTTTAATCGTTTTGGGAGCAGGCGGTTTATCAGCTACAACATCCATCAGCTCTTTTAAAGAAAACGGATAATCCGGGTGATCACTAACATAATCTATAATGCGGTCCATAGCGTCATTTGTATTAGTAATTCGTGGATCAATTGTTTTTACTGGTGTATTATTCTGTTTGAAAATATCTGCATAACAAGTTCGATGGTATTTTGCGCTCACGGATCTCAAATCATTCGCTGAATTAATTCTCAAAAGAAGAGATCGCGAAAACTCATCTCTTCTATTCTTGATAGCGTCCAATAATTTATCTTTCGTATGATGGGAAGTAACAACAGAGATATTTTGATGCTGTTTGACTTTTCTTTCAGCAAATAATGATTCAGCACAAATAAAACAATTTTGTTCCCAATCAATAGAGGAATTTGAAGATCTTCTTAACTTTAATTTAGGTGGGCTGAGAGATTTTTTTTCGTAGAGTTCAGCTTTTTTCATTTCAGCTGAAACACTTTTACGCTCAGTAAAGCGTTCCCGACAACTGGAATGCACAAATATTTTTTTTCCGCTATTAAGAAATCTAAGAAGTTGAGTATTTTTTAAATTTATTGTTGTTGTTTTCAATGTAGGTGGTCCCCGAGTCACTTCAGTCAATTTTTCCTGAACTTGCGTTGAGGTACTTGGCACATTTATATCTTCATCTAGTTCACAGATACAACATACATTTTCTGTAGAATCTACAGCACCTTGTTCTTCCTCCTATTATAAAGAATCGAATAATTAAGAATTAAAAGAATTTTTACAGAAAAAATGTAGTATGATTGACAATACATAATTGTTATATATTATCGAAAAATGTCCGAAAAATTAAAAATATATTCATATGTTTTTAAAATATTTTGTTAACCGTTAATTTGGAAATGTATAGCACAGTAAACGTTTAGAACCAATTATTCAAGATTACCTAATTTCTTAATAATATGTAAAAAAAATTGTAATTTATAAATTATTAATTATATATAAATACCTTCTGCATTATGCTGATCTGCACTATTATTAATATTCACTTCAATAAAAATTAATAGTGTTAGAAATAATTTACACTGGTAAAAACACTTTGAGTGAAAAAAATTAATACTTATAACTTTATGAAACATGTATTTACTCCGAAAAGCAAATGAATACTGAGTAGTCGTACATCTGCCTTAGACCTTGAATTCGTTAAACAGTACCTGAAAACTATAAGGTCAATTTCTATTGTGCATTAGTACCATACCTTAGGAAACTTTCTAGCACAACGTAAAATATTATATGAATATATATATATATATATATATATATATATATATATATATATATATATATATATATATATATATATATTTTATGATGTAAATATAAAATTATTGTTAAAACTTTTTTTTAACAAGTATTTTTTATAATAAATTTGATATATGCAGAATTTTTGCAAAAAATTGAGATCAAACTGAATTTTTTATATAAATATAATAGATATTGTTTAAACAATATAAATATTTTTGTCCCCGCTCCAGGAGGTTTCTGATTTTAAATAATATAAAAAAACAAAATTAAAAAAAAAAACCTCAAAATCGGAGCTGTTCTTGAAGACTTCCGAGAAAAAGGTTTTATTGACGCGACTATATACAGTTACTTAATTAAATAATATGACATGGGATGTCTCAAAAGTTACAAAGTGCAGGAAAGATTATATTTATATTTAATGAACACATAATGGTCCGAAACAATCGTGACGCTTTAAATATTTTGAAACGAAAGCATCCAAATTAACGAAATACTGGTACTAGCATATAATGATCCTAATTATCTCGTTCTATTCCAGAAATATACTCCTATCAGTGCCTAGCTATTTCCGCAACCGTTTCTTGCCTTGTTTATAAACCCTTGCCAGTGCTTCCCTTTTCTCATCCCTTTCTCACACCAGAAAATCTCTGCTTCACAAATCACAATACTTCAAATCAATTTAATCTCATCACGCGCGAGTGTTTTTTTATTTTACTGGAATTATTCACATGCCTTAACAAATCCACTAGAGCATTGAAATCCCTCAACTACAATCAAGGTCGCTGTCATCCGTATTTCAATGTTTTTTTATAACTTTACCGTACTACTGTTAATGTTAACTAAAATTTTGCCTAACTTCAATTTTAATTTAAACTACTTTAATTTGGGTTGACAAACCAGAAGGGCTTCACAGGAAACAGGTCTAATGCTCAACAAGCAAAAAAAATTTCGTAAATCTTCAAAGTTTTCACTCTCATTTAACCCACTAGTATCTAATTCTGTAAATAGTTAATTGGAAAAATGTTAATTTTTAGCCCAAAACGATGTTACATTACACAAAAAATAATGCAATAAACTCTTTCCCAAAATTCACCGTTTAACCGTCAAAGGTACGTCCACGGTCCGTAAGCCGAATTTAATATATTTTACCACGGCTTTGGCTCAGAAATTGAAGATCGAGCGTAAGTTCTTTTTGATACGCCAAATTTTTAGGTATCTGGGATCTAATGCTGAAAATTAAACAATAAAATAATTATGTACTATGATATTAACGTATTTTGACATTAGTACCGAATGTATCTATTTAATAATTAACTATAATTAGAATAAACGATGTCGATTCCTGTTTAAACGGTGGTGTTAAAGTGATGCGAATAAGATGATTTCGGGAAGATACAGTACGTTATTCCAATTCAAAGGGAAATTTTACGTTTTAAGTTGAGATTGCGGGTGGTTTCCGTATTTAGTGCTTTATTCTGGATTATTTCTACGGGAAGAGATTGTAGGTTGATATCTTTTCTATCTATGGGAGCTGGAGGCGATTAAAAAGTACTGGTGGTTGATTTTTTCTATAGAATCGTTCATGTTGAATTTATTTTCACGTAATGAATTTTACAAGGTGTTTAAATCTTTATCGGAGCTTCGTTTACGTGATAATACCGAAAGTTTTATGTATTTTGATATTGGAGAATAATTAGTGAAGGAATATCTCTTTAAGTTAACCATTACAGTAGTCACTTATGGTATTGCCTAATGCAACTTAGTCATAAATTTCAGGGCATCGTGAGAGAAGTAAAAATCGCGCAACAATTACGTAATTCAGCAAAGCAAATTACTTGCGAATGTCTGGATTTTTATAACAGAAACTAACAATAAGATTGTGAAGGAGCCGAAACGATTTCTAATATTTTTTAATTAATTGTTTGCTAATTAATTAATTTCACCAAAATTGCAGTATTTTATGTGATCAGTTTTATCCCCTCCGACGTCGATACGAAAACGTTCAAAGTCCCTCAAGTCCCATTACTTAAACAGGCCAGTCTCTGACCTAATTTGACTACTAGAAATGATCCCCGCCTTCAGCGGGTTGTTATTTAGCCACAAGACAGGCTACTGGGTGAGGACGCTTTACCCGAATCCTTTTTAGAATTATCGTTACACGCTGGCCGGATGTCGCTCAAATTCACCTTTATCTGTACGTAGGTTTTTTACAACGCAAACATAAATACCCGTAGAGAAGGTAAAGTCGGGAGATTAATTCCCGATGTCGTTGTCTACTTACACAATCAGACAGAAAGGTAGTTTTCGAGAATTCTTCCGGCCCCACAGTGTGCTCCAGAAAGCTCAACGGAGCTGAATACCTAGGTCTGCAGGCGGATGCTACGTACAAATTTGAACACAAAACACACTTCCACTACGTCCCATGCAACTTGCTAAGTGTCGTCGAAAGAAAAACGATCAAGTATACCAGGGTGTACACAATTTTTTCCTATCAAGTTCCAGTCCGTAGAAATTGCGTAAATAAGAGTGAGTATTAAAATTCTCTCACTTAGCGTAATTGCTAGTTTTACAATCTACTTGTTTCCTGAAGTCCTAAATTCGAGCCCTCCCTGTATTATAGTTTGCAATAAAGACCAAATTAAAGAACTATTCCTGTGTTAAACATTCTTTAACACATTCAGTGCCCATAACGCTTATAAGCGTTTAGTTAGTTGTGCGCCGGTGCCTCTGACGCTTTGAAGCGTTTTAAACCGATTGCAGGTTCTATTGATTCAGTTGTGTAGGCACGCAGTTAAGTGTAGTTAGTGAACGTGGGCACCTTACTAAACATATTTTTAAATGTAAATAACGTGCGGTTTTTAGCTGTTGAAGTTTTTAATCCTATATAACAATGGAAAGAAACAATTGACTGGCAAGTCGATCCCGTAGATATGTTAGAGATTTTTCAGGTAACGAAAGTTTACTGGTTTTGCCTTCCGAAAGTACACCCATTGCCTTCTTTTGTCTTTTACTAACGGATGAATTTGTACAATTATTAGTACGCGAAACTAATGCAAATTCTGAAAATGTATTTCTATCAGAGTCTACAAAACCACAGTCGAGAATAACTTTATGGAAAGAGCTCACAGAGCAAGAATTACTAATATTTTTGGGAATTAGTTTACATATGGGTGTAGTGAAACTTCCGAGGATTCAAGATTATTGGAAGTCTGATCCATTTTTTCACAATGAGGCAATAGCTGCTAGTATTGGTAGGAACCGATATTTAATTATTTTGCGAGCCCTGCACTTTGCTGGTCCAGAAGAACCAGCCATTGAAGATAGACTTTACAAAATAAGACCAGTTGTAAATTATTTCAATCAAAGGATGTTTGAGGTATATTCTCCTGGATGTGATCTTTCTCTTGATGAGCCCATGGTACTATTTCGTGGGAGGTTACAATTTCGGCAGTACATTAAAAATAAACGGCATAAGCACGGTGTCAAATTATATATGTTGACCACTTCTAGAGGTATTTGCCTTAAACTTTGTATATATTCTGGTATGTTGGACGAATTGGGGGGTAAAGGACACACAGACAAAGTAATGTTGCATTTATTACAAAATCGATTAAATCTTGGCCACCATGTATACATGGATAATTTTTACAATAGTTTCGAGTTGTATAGAAAACTACTAGAGAATGGAAAATGTGCTACTGGAACATTGCGGCCCAACAGACGAACAAAACCGAACGATGTGATTTCTGCTAAGTTAAAACGAGGCGAAGCAATTGCATGATATGCCAAAGGAATTATGATCGGCAAATGGAAAGATAAGCGAGATGTGCATTATATTTCCAATGCATACACTAATGAAATGGTAGAGGTGGAAAATAGAAGGAAACAAAAGATTTCCAAGCCTCTACCAATTGCAGAATATAACAGACATACGTCAGGAATTGACCACTCTGACCAAATGCTGTCTTATTACCTTTCTGAAAGGAAAACCATACGCTGGTGAAAAAATATTTTTTTCATGTAATGGAGCTTATACTCGCAAATTCACACCATTTGTATAACAAATATTCGGGGCAGCGGATGTCCTTATATGATTATAGGTTGGCTGTTATAAAACAACTCTTGCCTCCCATCACTAAACCTGTTCCCCAGTATCGTGAATGTACACATCAACTACGAGAACGGAAACAAACTCCAGGCAAGAAGCAAATATCAAGAAAAAGATATAAAATGTGTATGGAAACGGAAAACAAACGCACAGACACCATTTACGAATGTGACAGTTGTCCAGGAAACCCAGGGTACTGCCTAAACTGTAGCATTATATATAGATTTGTAACCTTCGTTTTCATGTGATTTGCTCATTATTGTTTTCGGTTTTATAGATTTGCTAGTTTTTCCAACTTTGTTTTGTTTTTATGTGATTTTCTAGTATTGCCAACGTATTTAAATTTTTATTTGTATCAGTTTTAATATTCAAGTTTAATTTTGTATTTATTTTGTATGAAAGTTTTGCATAATTTTATATTTTTATTTTTATTAACTTGATATAATAAATGCAGCCAAGTTTTCAATATATATATGAACGCTTTCAAGCGTCGGTGGCAATGGCAATTTTTTCGAGGCTCAGTTATAAAGCCCATTCAATAAAATTTTGCAAAAAATTACATTTACAGCAACAATTATTCTATAAATAAGCTCGAAATAAACGATTTATATGGGTTTTATAATGACGTGACTAAAATAAGGGGTTGGTCTGTGACGATAGTCGCAATTTAGTGTGGGCAGCGAAAGTGTTAATAGCAGACTACATAAAAGGTTTAGTTTATACAGCCTGCCGTTATAAAAACATAATCCAGTAAATTAATCGCTCCAGAAGGTAAACACCTTATACACCGGTCCCCAGATAAGAAATTTACCTGGTAATATTTCTTTCTTTCACCACCACCACCACCACTGTTTTCTAGTTACCACTAACGCAGTCCCAAACGTTGTATACCCCTTGCAAAATAACCAATCGTTCCCGTATTCAATTCGAGAACATCGAAAACCCTCGATTTCCACTCTCAAATCCCCCTTTGAAAAAAAACTGTAAATTCGTATATACCCTTATCTCTTTCAAAACAGGTCAACGATCAATAAAACGTTATTGTGCTTTTTTTAACAGTCAAAATTTAACCCTTTTATTCGAGCTTGGGTTTTACAGTGGGTGATTGTGTGTGTATGAACATTTTACAGTGACTTATTTAGATTTAGAATGGTTCAGCGATTATCGTTTTTGTATGTTGAATTAAAAATTTTGGAACCGATTATAATAATAATAGTATTAATAATAATGATTAATAATAATGATAATTTGATAATTTTGATAATTTGTTTATTTCAAAAATACGCATACATTAAATGGTCCAGCAAAGTCAAAAGGCTTATCTGTTGGTACCTAAAATAATATTATATAAACTAATCTTATTTGTAAATTGGTAACAGAAAAAAGTTTTGCTTACGCTAGAGGTGAGCTCAATTGTTGCAAAGGGGTTTTTAAAGAAAGCAAAAGAAAATAATAAGTTATCCTATCACAAAATAATGTATAGTACATCGCTAAAGATAAAGAATTAAGAAAATGAATTAAATAAGTAAAAGGAATACAATGCCTAAGATTTAACATAAACAGTAACATTAAATAAAATGAGTTCAGTTGTTGCAAACAAACAAAAAGAATAATAAATAAGTAAATAATAATAATAAGTAAACAAATAATAACTTTTTCAATGTAAATGAATATTAATACCCATCACATACATATAAAATGAGAATTTAACATAACTAATGATACATGTTGTATAATCAATTTTAACCTACGTAACTAAAAGTTTGTTTAAACGTACAACGCTACAAGTGGTTATACGTGTAGTAAATCGTTTACGATAAAGAAATAAACAGAAAAGAAGATATAATGCATAAAACTTTACATATTTTTTTAAGCACAGTTTTGTATCCACGCCTTAACCTCCTTTTTAAAGTCACTTATTCTATTCATATTTATATTTTCAGGAATGGAATTAAAGAGGTATGGTACTGCACATTTTAGCGTTCTAAGTCCGTATTTGTTATAATGATATGGCACAACAAAGTTTCTTCTGCGCGTTTGATATGTATGATCATGTCTTACTTTATATTCATTGTTACCATAATGTTGAATTAGATTCACGTATTTGTAAAAACCATTTGGTGTCAATGTGTCGGTTTTATTATAATAATAATAATAATAATAATAATAATAATAATAATAATAATAATAATAATAATAATAATAATAATAATAATAATAATTAATAATAATCGATTTTATTGCCCCAATAATAATTGTACTAATTTATGTAGTATTATACAATAAGTATAGAATAAATAAATAATTACACTCTAAATAGGTGGCAACGGCGGAGTACAGCAGTAGCACCTGCTGTTCTTCAACTCAACCGTACGTACATAAATTACAAAGCCAGCACAGAAACGCTCAAGCGTTACAAAGCCAGCACAGAAACGTTGAAGCGTTTCAGAGACATGGGTCATCAACAAGTCTTCTCAAGTTTATAAAAATAGCATTCCAAATTTTTATTTTAAATTATAATCTCTAACAAGTAAGTTAGCTTAATTTTTATTGAATATAAAGAGGAATATACTTTTTTTAAATTTTGAAAAAGGAAGGAGTTTAATTTGTATTAGTATGAAGTTATATAACTTAGCAATGTTATAGCCAACGATCATCGGTATATAATTGTTTTATGTTAAGGTGACGTGAGAACACCCTTACTTCTTACATCAATACTATGTACATCGGTACGAAAGTTAACTCGTGCATAAAATATGGAGGTGTTTTGAAATACAACGTATACATATGCAATTTTGGTCTTGCGACATGTTTAGCCAATTTATTTCTTTAAGTTTATGTGAATCCTAAGATCAAATATGAATCTTAAGCAGTACTTTTGAATGCGTTGTATTCTATCCAAGTCAGAGTTATTTAAGCAGAACCCGTAGGAAGTACTACAAAAATTAAAATGAGAAGAAATAGGGATTCCATAAGTATGATTTTAGTTTTTTTATTGAGTATACGCCTGTTGGAATATATATTTTAAATTAGAAAACCCTTTTGAATACATAAACTTAGGCGCTTTTTAAACCACAGATCTGAGTTTAGATATAATCCTAGATTACGCGAAACATTTAAAGTAGGTAGTTTATTACTTCTAATATTCTGTTGATCAGTTATCCTGGCTCGAGCTATATACTTTCCAAACAACATTACTTGTGATTTAGACCGGTTAATTACGAGACAATGCTGTTCTACCATATCAATCAGATTTTTTAGGTTAGCATTGACCACATTATTTCCGTCATTAATTTCCTTTGGGCCAAAAGAATGGTACACCTGTGGATCGTCAACATAATAGTGTAGTGAGCATGACTTAATGTTAGTACTCAAATGTTTTACAAAATGTAAAGCAGTCGTCCAAGGGTTGAAGCTTCTACCACAAGCCAGTATTAATAGACCGACTTTTCTACATTTGATGATCTATTCTAACTGTGACCTGTTCTGAAAATAATTTCAATAAAATAATGGCAATATAGCTCCCTTCCCAAAACCAACAAATTGTAAGACTGCTAATAGCATTTGATCATTTATTATATCAAATGCTTTGGAGAAGTCCAAAAGCACCAGAATAGTTAACTGATTATTGTCAGTAGCAGTTCAGATATTATCTGTAATATTTGTTAAGGCAGTACAGCAGTCAAGACGCTTGCGAAATCCCGATCATGTCGAAGGATGTAATTGATGGACATTCAAAAATTGTCTAATTTGAACATCAATTACTCTTTCTAAAATTTTAGATAGGGTAGGTAATATGCTAATAAGCCTAATATCTTTAAAGTTGGTGGGATTTTTAACTTTCCGCTGTGGCCTTATACGTGCGGTTTAATCCAAATAACGACAAATACCTTGTTCCAAACAAAAATTAGCAATGTGTGTAATATACGGTACAATGAAAGGGTAACACAAGTTGATCATCAGAATGCCAATTTGGTCAACACCTACTACTACTTATTTCAGTATTAGAAATTCATTTAAAGGCAAACATAGTATTCTGTTTCACTTTACAATTATTTTTATAATAAGTGGTTAAATTCTGATCTGGATTCTTTGATAACCTGAATTTATAAAATAATCGTTAATTTTATTTACATCTTGTAAGTTTAAAGGCATATTTACATTCTGTTTTTTATTGCAAATATTAAGGCTTTTAAGATTTTCCAAAATAGTTCATTATTACAGTTTGGTATGGGATATTCTAATTATGCCCTCTTTTCTGTTTTTATAGCTACTGTAGTGATTTTGAAAGGATTTATAGTAATCCCAATAATAAGGTAACCTCGTGCATTTAAACTTCAGTAAAGCATTATCCCGGAACTTCTGCAGAAGTTAAACGTTTTCAGTTATCCAGGGAGACGGAGGTTTCGAGAATTTAGCAGTTTTAATTGGATCATGTACATTAAATAGGCATAATAAGCTATCACTTAAAAATTTCACCTTATCATCAATGTTATTAAAATTATAAATAATATTCTAAGGCACAGACTCAAAATCTCTATTAAAGTAACCAGTATCAAAGTTTTTCCAACCTCTGTAGGTACGTGTACAAGATTCGAATAACACTGACTCGACTACAAAGAACCATCGAATGATCAGAGATTTTATGAGTATCAAAAATACTTGTTTCAATAATAGATTATATATTAGAAACTACAACAATATCATTATTTGTCGTCGACTAGCATTAGGATGCCTTGGTTATTAGTGTTAAAATAATTTGTCAGTTTATGGCGTGAGAAAGTAATTGTAACGATCTGAAATTACTATTTCATTTAAATTGTGTCTTAAGGTGGCTAGTTCGACGACAAAATAGCATATGAAATTCGTTTATAATGTGGGGATTATGGCATTCGTTTCCGTTATTGCTTTCGCTCTGCTCAAGCAATAATGGGAACTCCTGCCATAATCATTTGTATTATAAATTAATTTCATAATATACAATTATGTAAACTTTATAATGATCAGCTTTTATATCGCTATTTCGGTAGAGACCTATACTAAGATCAGCAGCATGAGTTTCGATTTGTACAATGGTTTTTTTATTGCATTTGAATATATCCGTTGAAATCTTTAAGAATTTTTTATGTATCTTGTCGTTAAGAGAGAGGGGATGTTATGTGAAAATTTCAGTTTAATTTGTTTAGTCTGTATGCATGTTGTTATATGATGGGAAGAGAAGAAATTTGTTATTCGTCAGTCGGTTGGAATAGATCTTGAGATCTCAGGTCATTTAGTTCAGCAGGAGCGTAGGTGGTTGATCCTGTAATCTGTCGTGACTTTATTTAAAGCGATTCGCAATTTCGTTTTTTGTGCTAATCCCTACGTTAACAACTCATTATTGTAGACTATAAAGAAATTAGTCTATTTTAGAAATAATGGAGTTTACGGTTATTCATTTTGGCTCAGCCTATTTGTATGCTTCTGTATTCTAAGTAGTTGAGGGTTGTGTAAAGATGCTTCTGCGAACCCGTATTTGTTTAAGAAGGTAACTGAATTATAGAAATTCGACTTGAAGTTATGTTACGTGAATTTTACCTTATGATGCCAGAAGTAACTGACGTATATTAATGGATAGTGTATTAACGTCAATGGTATTACCCAAAAAGAAACTTGAGAATTATGTCGTGCAATAATTTCGTACAACGATAGTACATTGGGTGTTTTGAATTTAAGTATAAGGTGAAAGATAAAAGATTAAAGTTAATTAGATTTTAAAGAAAAGTGCAACGTTGTATTTGAAACTTAAAGATTAAATGAGAGGACCTAGTGCAATCATGAACTTTCCGTTATCGGTGCACGTAAGAGCCGAGTACGAACTGTTTACTGTTTGACTTTGGTTTTCCCTGTGATAGAACAAAATACGTAAATAAATATTTTGTAGATTTTGTATATTTGAATGTGAAATTCTGTAGAGTTAGTGTTTAGTATATTAAATTCGCGTATCGTACATGGTTTATTATGCTGTTTTTAAGTTGAATTAAATGCGATTTGTGCAAAACAATCTTCGGGCATTTGACGTATTTGTTTTATAACGAAACATAACAAGAGGGAACGAATTCTATTAGCTATTGTTGCGGGAGTTTTTATTTTCGTATTTTGATTCTTTTGGGTGAATGGCTTTGGGTTTTTTCTTTTTATATTAAGGGTTTAGTTCCTTAAGCCACCACAATTATGTTTGGTTATGTAGGTGATTTTAGATTTTTCAAAATTCTTAGAACACGTCTAGTTTTTCAGATTTAAAACCTTTAATGGTTGAGTAATATGTTGCCATTTATTAAGTAAATGTTATGATTATTTTTGAGTACGAGTAGTCAGATCTTTTTTACGTAAAAGTTTGTAGTGTTTTAAGACTAATATATTGATAAATTTTCCAGTTCCAGACTAATTTTTGATCAGTACAGTTTTATGTTGTGAAACTTTTTGATTTTTTAAATTTTGCAGTTTATGTAATCAAGTTCAATATTTTAATGAGGAAATTTAAGATATTAAGAGTTTATACTGTAAATTAAGAGAGAGCATAACGGTTAAACTCTAACAGTGAATTTGAAGTCAATTTACAAGTTGAGCCAAAAATTAAGGTGAGTGTTGCTACGACTCGAGCACTGGACGTGAGGAGTTTTTGGAGATTGTGTAAATTTATCGAATTTCTGAGTGATGATATCGCTTTTCTGGCTTATGCGGCCGTTGAGATCTAGTTCATGACATGATTAATTTAAAAATTGAAAGTCATGTGGGCCTTTTGTGACATTTTATTAATGATTGTGATTTTGTTGAGTTATAATTAGTACACTTCTTGTAGTTTGAGTAAGAACCACGACCCGACTACTAAGCTATGTGGGTATCATTCACTTTTCCTTTAATGGCTGAGTGTCATGCCTGTAACGGTCTTCACAATATGGCATGATTTTTCTTTATTTACTTTAACGTATTTTGCGTTAACTTATCCTTCTGTAAATCCATTACTTTTACCTATACCGTTAATACTAGTTTTCTCAGTTAGCGTAAGGAGAGGAGAGTCGAGTGTCCGAGTGAGTTAGAAGCCGCACGGAGTGTTCGTGCCAAGGAGCGTCCATATATTTTTTATTGTAGTTGGGTAATTGAAATTTTTGTTTTGTTTTGTTTGAAATTTATATTTTGCTCTTGTGTTGTATTACCTTAGCGTAGAATAAATGTAAATATTTAGGAGGTGGCCAATATATGTACAAAACCTTTTTCTGTTTATTGGTTAGTGTGAAACACCAGACAGCAATCGATCAACCCTATCTAAGAGGAATTACGCCCAACCTTCGATTTCGAGCTATAGCCGCTTTAAGCCATAATAAAAATAACGATAGCCCATTAGGACCATACAGGATTCTGGTCTAATTTATCGCTTTGAGTACGATTGCACTCTAGACTTTCAACAGTCGGGTGGTGGCGTATACGTGTTTGTGTGGTCTGGGAACACCCAAGTTAAACTTGTGAGGCTGTATGTAATAATACACGATGGGCGCCATCGATGCCGGCAGAAATTTAGGCAAACAGCGTTTTTGTAGGGTGGAATAAGTTGACAACGACGTTGGTAATGAACTCCCAACGCTACATTCTCTGCGCATGTTCGTGCAGGTCTAAAAAAAAAACTTAAGTTCAGATGAATCACATATTCGAGCGACAGCGGACTTATGCGGTCAGCAAAATCTGTAAGCTTACAAATAATCTCGGAAACGCGTAATTCGAATTTTGTTAATGACATTAGGTCGAATAGTGGTTAACAGGAGCCAGTAGCCAGCAGGCAATAGACCTAATGCCATTAACAGAATCCGAATTATGCGTTTCCGAGACTATTTGTACACCATTAACAGTTAAATAGTGCGAATGGTGGGAACTGTGACTCTCAACGCCTTTCGCATCGACGGTAGAAGAGATAAAACTGATGAACTTTTGCAATTTAAGTGAAATCGATTAATTATTAAATAATTCAGTTCTTTATGCTTTTCAGCATAATTTTAAATGAAAATGTCTCAACAATAAAATTTAAATTGCATAAAAAACCTGATACTAATATGTACTATGTAGTAAGTATTAATTTTACTACTATACGAGGTGTAGTGAATCATCACATTATCTATAAGGTAAAATGCATTTGTTTGGTTCCAATTAGGGTAAAACAGATAAAGTAAACGTATATAAATGTATATAATTTAAAGTGTAGTATAAAACCAATATGTATGGCCGTCGGCAAAGACGCCCCACATAAATGGCTTAATCAGAAATCAAAAACCTAATGCTCTGTATGACTATCAAAGTACACCATCAATATTATAACCCAACCATTCCAAACGTCCAAAGCGGTGGGGCGTATTTACAACAAAAATATTATTCAAATCATAAAGATAACGGCGAATTAAAAAAAAAAATTTGATAAATAATTGAAATGGATCAATGAACTTTTAAAACAATAAACTGTTGCATGCTAAAATTCACAAAATTTAAGCACCAAAGGAATAAAAAATTTCTAAGTGAAAAGTCAATCTGTTGAAATAGTGATAATGTAAATGCGAAATCTACAATTAAAACATATTTACGATAGTTTACTGCATGTGATTTATAACACATTGTTCAATTTAGGGTAACATAAACAAAGCTACGTCGTGTTAACTGAAAGGATTTACTACCTAGACGTTTCATAAAGACAAGCGCACCGCTATAACTCTGTAATAACAGCCCTATAATTTATCTGAGTGTACTAATGTAGAGATTCTTCGAAAACTAAATGATCAGAGTCGTATAGGCTTCTACGTAAAAACTAGTAGACCGAAATAATATATTTTTATTACCAAAAGCTTTGGAAGATGCACTTTTGTGACATTCAGATTGGGGTCTTTCGCATTAAAAGCACAAACACTTTTCATCGTTATATATATATAAATCGCAGAATAACGTCTGCAACAATATCTTAACATTGAAATTGTAAGATTACCGATTTCTTACTCTAAGAGGCACGGTTATAGTATAACTACATTATGTTCAGAAACGCTACTGGGTCTCAGAGATATTTGAAATTATATAGCAAGAGCTCTCAACGATACATAATGCTTCGTTTTGTAACTAGATAGTTTGCCACTACAGTTTCTCTATTAAACTATCAAATGATTTAACCTCTTGGTTTACTGAAATTTGTAGAGACAAATACTAGCTATTTTTCCGAGAATGAAAATGCTTTTGCGTATTGTTTGTATGCAATGCTACAGTAGTCTTAACTGTGAAGCGGCGAAGACCACAACCGTGGGTGTTGGAAACGAAGCGATACATTTCTTTTGGGAATTATTTCACATCATGCCATTAGAGCTAGAAAAAATTAATTTCATTATATTTTTGACCTCTTATGAATAAGGAAATTACAGCATGACGTGAAAGTTGTACTAATTGTCAATATTAAAAAATACATCACAACAGAAAATAAATATTATTGCAACTAGGTGTTCGTAAATATCATTTCGTACATATCTATATGGATTTGATAGTTTTGCACTATCTAATGGATATAAAAAGGTTTTAACTATTGTTGATCGAGAAAACAGACTCTCCTAAAAATCTATTAACCAGTGTTGTGTGGACTGTATTGAGATACGCTGCGTTGTGAATTAAAAGATCATAGTTTCATTTATACAGTGTGGATATTTGGGTGAATCCTCAAATTATCTACGTTAGGCAACGTTTAGGCAAAAAACGTCGAAGTGCGTCAAATTTTCAATTCAGTTTTGCTTTTAATTTCAATAATCACCGCTATGATGACGTCATAATGACGGCGTAATGACATCATCCAATTGTTTTGTAAATAGAAACCTGTATTCTTTCTATCATATTTAAATACACACTTAAATTCTAAAACCGGCAGTATGTGTCATTATTACCCTAAAGATAATAATTATTGAGATTAAAAATAAGTTAAACCGCTTCAGGAAAGGACGTTCCATAACAGAAACAAAAGTATTAGTTATTTGAACTAAAGACAGTTTAAATGAGGTCCTCAAATTGATATCCTTCCACTTCATGACAGTAAGCCAACCTTTGCTTGAATTCTCGCTACACTTCTTTAAGGGTATCAGATCGAATAGCTCTAATGTCATTTAGAATTTTATTTACAATGAAGATTAGAATTCGAAGAATTGTGTACACAACCTACCATGCGAATGCGGCAGAGTATACATAGGAGAGAGAAGTAGACCCCTCAAAGTGAGAACGCAGGAACATAGGAACGTCCGCAAGGGCGAAACAGAAAAATCAAGAATCGCCGAACATGTCTGGAATGAAGACCACCGAATCCAATGGGATAACATACAGATAGTGGCAAAGGACCAAAACATAACTCGTCGGAAACTCAAAGAAGCCACATACATCGCACTAGCAGAAAATCCAATAAGCCAATCTAGTGTGGAAATGAAACTCATATGGATTCCAATAACGCGCGAAGAGCTTAAGCATAGTACACATGCGTAAGAAGTTATGGCGCAACATGTGCAATAAACTTCTGCGCAACCACGAAAAAAGTTTAATATGTATACAAGTTCTAAAAAATCTGTATTGCAGTACTCAGTGGCTCAGCGGTGAAGGTTTCAGACTAGTAAGTGAAAGGGACCAAGTTCGAATCTGAGAGTAGCCAAGTACTTGGAAAAATTATGTATAATATAAGAATTCGACTCAAGTGCAAAACAGTCGTTCTTAGGACTAAGCCTGATGATGAAACCAGAATCCCTTCCGAAACGCCGCGCTCAAAAAGCACTGCGGAACTAGGCTCATTAACTCAACTAATATGAAACCACACTTACAAAACACTTATAATACAGAAACAGGGACGTATACTTTCGGCTTTAAATAACCCCACAGAAAGTAATCCAGTGAAGTAAGATCTGGTAACCTTACTGGCCATTCGATAAATCCCCTTCCCCCAATCCATTGATTTGGAAATATTTCGTTTAAACAATGACGAACTTTCGCATCATAGTGGGGGGTAGCTCCGTTGTGCTGGTATCATAAAGCTTCATTTGATACGTTTGGGTTATTACCATTTGGGGACAGCGCGATTAATTCTGGTACTATTTGCTGCTTTCACATGTATAAATATTTTGATCCAGTATGATTTTCGTCCATGAAAAACGAGTCTATGATTCTGTTGCCAATAATTCCCGCCCATACGTTAACTTTTTGAGGGAATTCAGTATGGGCTTCCATCATCGAGTGAGGATTTTTGGGTGGCCAGTATCGACGATTTTGTCTATTAACGGTGCCGTTTACACAAAATGTGGCTTCATCTGAAAAAACGATATTCTTAATAAAAAGGCGGATTTTGGTTACACCGGTCCATCGTGTGTTCCCAAAATTATAATCTACGGTCAGGGTCATCCTCGTTTATGTCCTGCACTAAATTGATCTTGTAGGGGTACCATTTATGTTTTTTCATGTAAGTTAAAACTGACCTGTGACTGATATCATGATTGGAGGCTAAAGTTCGGGAACGTACATGTGGATTGTCTTGCGCATAGATTAGTAAATCTAATTGTACATCTTCGGACACCCTTTTTCGACCAACAAACGATTTGTAATATTTCTCAGTATCTTGGAAATGCTTTATTTCGAAACTGGCTCTGTATGTGGATATTTGTTATTAAATATATTGGATACCTCGGAAAATGTTCGAATGATGCTATCACACCCTTTTAAAATTAATATTTAAATTTTTTGTTTTTCACTTAATTTTCGCACCATATTGTATACTTCACGTTAGTTTAAAAAATAGTAAATTAAATTAAGATTTTGATTGAAATTTATGTCAAACAGCAAATAATCATTAATGAAGTGTCAACTTTGCAATACTATCTAGATTATAATCTGAAAATAAATTAAGTTGTATAATTGTTAGTTTCTTGTGATTATAATCAATATAGCCACGAAAGTTGACAATTTAATAATAATTATTGTAAATCTGATATAATTCTAATATTATATTGAGCAAGTGTTGTGAGAATTGAAGCAAAGGTTGGCTTACTGTCAAGCAGTGGGAGGATTTCAATTTGAGCAGCTCATTTAAACTGTTTTTCCTTCAAATAACTAATACTTGTGTTTCTGATATTTCAAATTAAACGTTCTTTCCTGAAACTGTCTAACTTATTTTTGAAACTTTAACGACCTCTATCTCAAAAATTATCAGTTTTAGTATGATAGTGATAAGTTCTTTGAAGTTCAGTTTCTTTCATTCCTATCCGTTTAACGTTCTACGTGGCTACATGTATTCTCTCCTTAATTCCATACCGTTTGTCCTTTTCTCGTCTATTTCGTCTATTTGATGATCTGTCCGGTTGGTTCTCATGAAGCTTGCCAGTAATTGAGATCCCTTGACAGCGTCACGAGCGCCGTGCAGGTTAAGCAGGAAGTAGGACTGCCACTTCTCTGCCTCCGACCGGCAGAGTAATTTCTCAGGTTACTATCCCTTATACACGTTGCCTTCTCTACGGATATGTCTACCCATTACGACTGCCCAGTCTGGCTCAGACGTTGCTGCAAGTTTTGGTCCGCCCAGGAGGCGCCTGATGGTGGACCAGCAAACCCCAGACGGGGTATTTATTTATGTATTTGTATTTATGTATACGAAATCTAATTATAATTGTAAATAGATCACCTTGTATTTGTGGTTCACATAATAAGTTATCATTTAATGGTACACCTGTAGATGATTTGGCGGAGTCGTTAAAAACTACACGAACCCTAGTTGTAGTACTTTTTACTACAGCGTGATGAGGGAAATAAAATGTGTTCATTTTGGAATAAACTCATTCTTGATGGCACTAATTCCATCTTCTTAAATGAATATATTCATTCATAAAGCTGGTATATTCATTACGCAAGACAGAATCACATTTTAGTTTGTTTTCCATGCTAATTAGTTCTTTTTGGCACATTGTTCTGATAAACCAATACGTTTTGATTTCAATTTTACGATAAATCGACTCGTTTCGTTCCGCATATAATTATTAATAAAATGCTTTCCAAAATTTAGCTAGTCGGTTTTCTAGCAATGTGGGACAATTATTTCCTAATTTGATGCTTTCCTACTCAATCACCTTCCATAATAATTCTGCATTGATTAATAGATCAACAGGAGCTGACACGTTAAAATCTGGATCGGTTAGTTTGACGTGTTGTGGTATTAATAATTGATTTGATTTCAATGCAATTGGAGACAAGTGTGAGGTAAGTGTACTTAGACACGACTTAGTAGTGACTTTTTGTGACTTTCTGGATAGTTTCAGAAATACCCGTGATTAAAGAATTCACACGTTTAAATTTTAAGTTGAGTTTTGCACACATTTGTTCCGAAATTATATTACATTGAGCACCCACGTCTGCATATGTGAACGTTACCTATGTTATCACAGATTTGAATTAAAACATAAATTTTATTACCAACAAAAACACATAAAAAATACTCAAACCAAGTAGGTAACTAACTAAAATTCAAATTTCCAACAAAAACACTTCGTTTTTTTACGCAAAATATGCTCAAAATGTTCACCATTAACAGCGGCGTAATGCCCCAATCTGTCATAAAAGTCAAGAATAGAATTTTTTAACGAATTAGGTGGTAATAATTGTGCTCAGTCGATTATTCTTTGTTGTGGTGCTTCCAGATTATCGGGTCTCTTTCTATATACCTTAGAGTTTAAATGACCCCATAAGAAAAAATCGCACTCTGTAAAATCCGGAGATCGTGGGAGCCATTCGACAATCCCTCACCTACCTTCCCAACGATTCGAAAAGATTTCATCCAAATATCTCCGCACATTTAGAGAACAGTGGGCTGGAGCCCCATCTTATTGAAACCATAGATCAACATTTGGAAATTGTTCTTAACAAGCTGGAATCATCTTCTCTTGCAATAATTGTAGATACCGGTTGTCATTTATAAAAAAAAAAGCCCAATAATGCAATCACTGCAAATCCCTGCCCATATATTCATGTTTTGTGGTCTTTGGGTATGCTGTTGGGACTTTGAGCCGACCAGTAATGAGAATTATGCTTATTTGCCCTTCCATATAAATAAAATGTGGCCCCGTCCCAAAAGAGTATGTTGTCGAGGAGGTTTGGATGATTATTGATGCGATCCATCATAAGCTCACAAAACTCCACACGTCGGTCATAGTCATCTTCTGACAATTCCTGCAGTAAAGCAGGTTTATATGGGTGCAGTTTTTCCCCTCTCAGTATACTGTGTTTGGAACCTATACTTAAGTCGTGCTTTAGAGCTAGCTGACGCGTTGAAGTGTGTGGATTTTCTGTTATCTCTAACAGTACCTCTAATTTTCTATCTTCGTTTGTTGCCACGTTTGGTGGACCTGATTTTGGAAGATCCTTGACATGAACTCTTTCTTTAAATTTCTTTGCTAGTTTGCTGATTACCGATTGAGTAATTGGTGCTTGATTTGTATAAACTTCATTAAAAAGTTCACAGAGTTCTTGCTGTGTCTTCTTATGGACTCCATAACCGACCATTATTAAAATCAGGATCCTCTGCGTTTCTTATAAATGCACCATACTATTGCACTAGCACTACTTTCACAAATACACAGAAATGTAATGGTTTTTATTTGTGAAAAAAAGGATGCTTTATGCGTAAAAACTTAGTTGATAGGTTTTGTATAAAACATTTTGACAATTGAAAGAGGAATAAAAGCGTTAAACAAAATTATGTGGTTCCGATTTAAAAAAACTGCCGATGACGTCATATCAAGATTGACAACGAAAATATTTTTTTTAAAGTAAAAATTATTTTTGAAATCTTCATTTAATTTAGAGAAGATTTGATCCCTTGACTTTTTTCCGTCCAACACACCGTTTTCGCGTAAAAAAATAAAAAAGTATCTTCATACATGACCAAATTGCTAAAATTTCAATTAATGTTAATTTCAGTGGCGAAACTTGTAAAACGGTAATTTGAGTTAATTCAATTTCTAAAATCGTATATCATTTTACAAAAACTAGAATTTACAACTTTCATTACCATAGATCATGGAAAATTCTAGAGCACTATTAAATTATAATATTTTGTTCATTAACGAATAAAGAATTTTAATGTGCTCCCTATAGTTAACAATAATGCTCAAAATGAGCTCCTTCAACTTCGATACATTTTCGTCACCTGCGCTTAACTGAGTCAGTGGCGTTGCGTATGAAATTCGTATAGGTTCGCATAGTTTCACAGGCTTGCTATATCCTTAGAATTAGTTCTTGCCTTGTATCAACGGTGTCGAATAAACGCGGTTTTTCAAATAACCCCACACAAAGAAGTCGACAGGGGTGAGGTCAGGGGAACATGGTGACCAGGCTCTAACTCCTAATCGTCAAATCCACCGGTCTGGATAATCATTACTTAACCACTCACCATTGACAAGCGCAAAATGCGCGGGAGCCCCGTCTATTTGAATCCAGATTTCGTTTCTAAGATTTAGGGGAATATCTTCTAGATATTCTAATAACTCATTTCGCAGAAGATCATTAAATAATTGTCCATCTAGGCATGGTGGTAAAGTATGGGGCCCACAAAAATTCCATTTATTACACCATACCAAACATTAACAGAAAATTCGTAAATTGTGGTAATTTTCTGAACTGCTTCGTGTAAATTCTACAGTCCATAAAAACTGTTTTGAAAAGTTCTCATCTTCCTCTACTTTGCGTAAAAACCAATTACAAAAATTACCGCGTTTATCATCACCACTCTTCGTAGGCTTAATGTTCTATTGTTGTCAAACTCATTTAAAATTACGTTTCGACGTTCATTTCTCCTACCTTCATTTCTCGGAATTCTGTTTGAGTCGTAAATTCTTGAACATTGAATGTGTTTCAATGAAGACGCTAAGTGAAATAAATTTGGTTATTAATTTTGAGTTAACTGAGTTTGCGTTTGATTTAAAACTGATACGCCAGCTTTAAGGAGAGCTCTTCCTAAAACTTTGGGTTTATTGTGTGTAATTAATTTTGAGTTTGTGTTGTGTTTATGGTTTTTAGGGTAGACGATGGATGTCGAAGAATGCAAAGTAACTTTTTGAGTAATGTATATTCCATTTTTTTGGTTTGTGAGTTTATATTATAGGGACAATACTGCAAGGTAAGTGTGTTTTTACTATAACGTTCGGATACGTATTTAGTTTCGCCTCAATTTAATTCTCTTAGTTTCGTCTCCAGACGTTATAGCTGTCCGAACTTACTATGACGATTGTGTAAATATGCATTATCTTGTGTAAACTGTTGAATTTATTTAGAAATATTTTTAGAGGAAATCTGTACACAGATTACGTTCTCATCTGTAACATATATTTATAACGGAAGCACCGAATGGGGAACTTTTTTTTATATTATTTTGTTTGCAATTAATCAAGTTGTGTAACTATTAGTAGTTGTTTTCATTATTCCTGCGGACTAGGATCACAATTCCTAGCCGGGACTACTACCCTTCTAGACGTTGACCAACCTTATTTTAACTGTAGTGTATGTCTTACTGCGTCGTAACGTCGTAGCGATATAAAAATAGATCAGGTTCCCTTTTAACCTTCCTGTATCTCTACGCCAGTCACACGCCCACGCATCGAAGTGCCTAACAGACCGACTGAGCTTTCGGCTAAATACCTAATATATTGTTACTGCACACACTCTTCTACTTTTGCTATGACCGCACTTTGTGCATGTAACAAGCAATCCGTGAAAACTATGGCCTTCATTTCCCAAATGACGTCTTTTGACGGATCTGTAGTTACTGATTCTGTACACAAAGCTAATCTTTTTGTGGATTTATTTGCATAAAACTCGCGTCTGAATGGTTCTGGAACAGATGTGTCCCTTATTCAACTCTTCTTCATACAGTATCAAACTAATTCATTTTCGATACAGCGCTACCAGATTTGATCTTCAGTCTGGTTCAGAAGGCAGCCCAGCTATTATGTTAAAGAAACGCTCCCCCAAACTAGTATCAGTCTATGCTCTATTCGATCTCTATGTCTTCTAGCGAATTTCCTTCAACATGGAAATTAGCAAGTGTTCAACCTATTCCAAAAATAAGGCGATAATTTTGTCTAAAATCATGAAAAAATGACCAATCAGCAACTGTCCTATTTCCATGAAACTAAAAAACTCATTAGTGTCATCAATATGGTTTTAGACCGAGTCGTTCAACAGGTGATCTTTTTTCCTTTATGGCTCAACTTGGGAACAATATATTAGAACAATCCGGTGAAACTATTATAGTCGCTTTAGATATTTCAAAAGCATTTGAACAAGATTGACATAAGTTTTTACTTACCAAATTCAGCTCGTTTGGATTAAATGATACGCTCTCAACTGTGTTTTAAGTTTCCCGGATTTAAGACGAATACGACAGCACTGTTCATTGTAGTTCATCTCTTACTCAATACATTAAAGCTGAAATGGCAATTTCAATCAACAAAGACATTCAACGTATCCTCGAATGGAGAAGTAATAACTTAGTTAAATTTAATGCTACTAACAATCAGTGTTGCCCTGTATCCGCCAAAAAAGATTAATTAGCTGTAAGTATGAATAGCTCAGATCTGAAGGTTTTATAGTATTACTATGTTGGGAATCACTGTCTCTTCAAATCTATCATGGGTTGACCATCTTCTGTCAGCTACTAAAGCAGCTACTCGTTAAATATGTAGAGTATAGTTGGCCCTGATCTAGAACGCAATTCTCACCTCTTGGTTAGCGCTCCACAACACTCTTTCGATATTATTGATCGTATTAAAAAAAATCGATTAGGCTTTGAAATAATCCGTTCTTAACTACTGAAGAATGGTTTTAGTTCTTTCTTTGTATTATTGGTATTACAATGGTTACTTCGGTGCTGAATTACAGTCTTTAATTCCATTTCCGGCCACCTTTGCTAGAGATTTGCGTACCAAACGGGCAGAATTAGCATTCTTATACCTGGAATGATCTACCCTGCTCCTGTTTTCTTCCCACTTTTGATATGAGAAAAATTAAGCTACCCGTTGATGGGCATCTTTTGGCAATTTATCGCCCTACCCATCCCGTCTAAAAGATACAATTATGTTGAGTAAATTTATAATGCACATTTTTACTCTTAATCTGATTTGGAGGCAATTCATTACTTTTCAACATATGTATAATACTTAAACAGTAATACATTGGTATCTCCTCCATTTTGCATTTTTGTCGGAATGTATACATTTGGTAAACATTTTTATAATTGACGAGAGTAGTAGAACAGAGGCACTTGTCGCTGCCACTTTGTTTGTTTGTGACGTCACCCTTGGGACACCTTTGGTCGCCATTTTTTGAATATATGCCCACGTGGGGATCGTATTTTTTTTTTCACCTGAGACTAAAAAGATTTTAATTAATCTATTGTTAATATTTATTAGGGCCCGTTTTTATCAAAGGAAAAATTACTATTGCATTTCTTCTAATCCCATCTAATGATTGTTACCTAATTTATTTATACATTGGGGGTTGTATTCTAATAAGGGGTTCTAGTTTTGTAAAACGGGAATCTGTTCGCGGACTTCGCCACTGTCATAAAAATTGTATTATAATAATAATGAAGAAGAATTAATAGATAAGACATGTAAAGATGATGATGACAAGTGTTTTCGTAATAAAAAGGTTTTATTTAATCTGTTATTAATATTTATTAGGACCCGTTTTTATCAAAGGAGATTGCATAATTGTTGTTCAAATTATTATTACATTTCTTTTAATCCCATCCATAGATTGTGACCTAATTTATTTATACATTGTGAGTTGTATTTTAATAAGCGGTCCTAGTCTTGTAAGACGGGAATCCGTTCGCGGGCTTCGCCCCTGTCATAAAAATGTATCCTAATAATGGGGAAATATGAGTAGATAAGACATGTAAGGATAACAAGTGTTTTCATAATAAAAAGATGTTATTTAATCTGTGTTTATTATCATTAATATTTATTAGGGCTCTTTTGATTTTTATCAATGATATAAAAACTTAGTCCTTAATCGAGTATGTCCTATGCAATCTTTAAGACTGCATTTAAGCGCTTGCTCAAATTTTTTCAATATCTGCATAACGATCTCGAAATTGTAACCTTCAACATTATACATATAAATTAGTAATCAAGTTACAAAATTGGTTTAACTTACAAATCTGATTTAAACGATTTTCCACCTTGAGAACGTTAAATTATATGTATAAGGTTTAAGCAGAAATATGTAAAATGGATTAATACGATAAATGGTTACATATATGCATTATACGTTGTTTTACGCTTCATTGTGTGCTCTCTTTAATAGTGCTATCAACTATAAATTAAAAGTAAATTGCATTAAATGGTTACTCATATGCATTATAGGCTGTTCTACATTTCACTGCGTGCTCCTTTTAATAGCATTATCAATTAAAGGTAAATATAGAAGGTTGACAGTTAAAATTATGTGTAAAAGGTCTAAGCAGAAAATAAATGCATTGAATGGTTACATATATGTATTATAGACTGTTTTACGCTTCATGGTCTGTTTTAATTTAGGGATCACTTTTTTTTAAATCAATTGCGTTACTTTTAATACCCAGATTAAATTACGTAAAATTGATTATTGATATGGAATATTATACTTTTTTAAAAAACAGTTAAATATATTCACAGCCATAAAGCTTATAATACAGATTAACTACTCTATATTTATATAGATCTGGGTCGCAAAAGGGTGCTACCGTAAATTATCAAAAACACCCTCAAATCTAGGTAATCCATAATCTCCTATGTTAAATATTAGTGTGAAGACATTTTCTGCAGTCAATACTTTTGGGATGGGTGCACTTCCCCTTATGTTCAAAATTAAGGGCAGGGTAATTTAACCTATCTGGATGTTCATAGAGAACGTCACTAACAGCATCAGCTTCACCGTTTTTATCTTGAGCGGTTATATAAAGTAAAACTGATACTGATTCATAATAATACTCATTCGATTGTAATTGTGCTTTAAAAAATACATGCAGTGGATGATATACAATCTTTATTTGCCGCTATTATTATTACACAGACATGGGATTATTATTAAAATTAGCTAATTTCCCCACACCACATTGAAATACTACATAGGTGTTCAATTCTTCTTCGCCCTTGAAGCTATACCGCATACATCTTCCTTGAGATTATCCAATTCCCTGATCCTAGCATGTTTTCTAATACGCAAGACAGCATCTTCAATATAGCGGTGTATACGCCGAAAAAATGTCATGTGTCTTCTTCTTTAAGCTAGATTTTGCCTATATACAGCACACCAACCCTATCTTAGCTGAATTACCCCTGTCAAAAAAAGAGGTTATAATCAGATTAAGTATATCAGCCTCTTATTGGAACACTATCCTTTTAAAACTTGAATTTTTACCGATAAGGGTCTGTCATGCCATGCTATTACATAAGACGGCTTTACATACAGGTTCCGTCTCGGCTGAACTGTCCAAAAAGGATTTTAGATTTATAGAATGTAAGCCCAGGAGAGATATTAGTGTTGCTACGGGAACAGAAAAGTGTACACCACGCATAAATCTACAGCGAGGAATTTACTCGAGGCGTGTACATTGCGGGTAACATTTTTTTTCAAGTTATGGTGGACTGATCTTTGTAATCTTTAAGTAATCACAGTAATGTGTACAGCTACATACTAGCGGTTATAGATGTGTTTAGCAAGAGGATTTGGATATGAATTCTGAAAACGAAGACAGTCGCATCTGAAAGCATTCACCGTTGTTTTTAAGAAAAGCGATAAACTTCTTCAAGAAGCAAATAAAACATCAATTTGTATATGACATATAACCTGATGTAAAAAGATATGTAGGTCAAAGAATTTAATAAAACATTTGAACCAAACATGTGAGGCTACTTTACGGTGATAATGATAATGAGCGGAATGCATTTTCTAGTCGTTATTTTCTTATAGGTAAAATTTTGCGACGCGAGGCTTTCGGCGAAGGCTGTTTCGGCGACCCGCACTTCAACCCTCCCCGAACATAACCAAGATTGTAAGACAAGTGTAGAGCGTAGCAAGTTGTTCTCGAGTCTTCGCCCCTTGTGGTGATCAGAACTTGTTCGTGGGCCTTCGTGTATTGTCGTGGTACCTTTGGCGGAAAATTTGAATTTGTATTATAATAAGGGACCTAATGCTAACTTATAAGGCATTTGTAGTGCTGAGTAACTTGCTCTTGGGATTTTGACCATTCTCGACGCTCCATTGGCGGAAAATTTGAATTTGTATTTAAGTCTCTGCAGCTTATGGCTGGAAATTGAATTTGTATTGTAATAAGGTGTATCGTGCTAACTTATAAGACAGATGTAGGGCTTAGCAACTTTCTCGCAGGCCCTCTCCCCCTCCACCAAAAATTTGAATCGGTTTGTGGCGCCATCTATGAGGTGAAGTTTGAACTTGTATTATAATAAGTGGGCCTAATGCTTACTTACAAGACAAGACACAGGGCTTCGCAGCTTGCTTTCGGGTCTTAGCCCCTGGTCCCTTGGCGGGAAATGTGAATTTGTATTTAAGTGTTTACATTCTGATTACTTCTAGCGAGAAATTTGAACTTGTGTTCTAATAAGCAGGCCTAATGTTAGCTTATAGGACAGGTATGAGGCTTCGCAACTTGCTCTCGGGGGATTAGACCCCTGGCCTCCTTGGCGGAAAATTTGAATTTGTATTCTAATAAGAGGGGCCCTAATGCTAACTTGTAAGACAATTGTAGGGCTTCGCAACTTACCATCGGGGCTTCGACGCCTTGTCCTGACCCCTAGGTGAAAAATCTGAATTTGTATTTAAGTCTCTGTAGGTTAAGACGGTAAATTTGGATCTGTATTCTAATAAGTGGAGCCCTAATGCTTCAGGTGAAGCAAGTTCCGAAGATGTATACCTATATCCGAAGTTAGCATTAGGGCCCCACTACAAGACAAATTTAAATTTCCCGCCGTAACCTTCAAAGACTTAAATACAATTTCAAATTTTCCTCCAGGGGGTGAAGACTCGAAAGCAAGTTGCCAATCCCTATACCTGTCTTATAAGTTAGCACTAGGCCATCTTATTAGAATACAAGTTCAGATTTCTCGCAATAAACAATGTGGAGACTGAAAGATTTAATAAAACATTGAAAAGAAAGATGTGTCAAGGGGCTAAACCCCGAGAGCAAGTTGTGAAGCCCTACACCCGTCTTAAAAGTTAGCTTTAGGTCCCCTTATTAGAACACAAATTCAAATTCCCTGCTATAACCAAACAGAATTCAGAGACTTAAATAGAAATTAAGATTTTCCGTCAAGGGGCCCACCTTATTAGACAGATTTAAATTTACCGTCTTAACCTACAGACTTAAACACAAATTTTCGGCCAATGGGGTCTCGACAACGGGCAAAGCACCGAGATGCGCAGCCCTACACCTGTCTTAGGCCCCTCGCGTCGCAAAATTTTACCTATATAAAAATAACGACTAGAAGATACACCCGCTCATTATTATTATCACCGTAAAGTAGCGTCACATTTTTGGTTACAATATTTTATTAAATTCTTTCAACTACATACGTTTTTACATCAGGTTATCTGTCAAATAGAAATTGATGTTATGTTTTTTCTTGAAGAAGTTTATCGCTTTCTTAAAAACAACGGTAAATGCTTTCAGATGCGACTGTCTTCGTTTTAAGAACTCATATCCAAACCCCCTTGTTGAACACGTCTATAATCGATAGTATGTAGCTGTACCAATCACTGTGATTACTTAAAGATCGCATATCACAAAACTCAGTCCACCATAACTCGAAAAAAATGTTACTCGCAATGTACATGCCTCGAGTAAATTTCTCGATGTAGATTTATGCGTGGTGTGCACTTTTCTGTTTCTGTAGCAACACTCTAATATCTCTCCTGGGCGTACATTTTATAAATCTAAAATCCTTTTTGGACACTTCAGCCGAGTCTTATGTATGAATTATGTGATGAGACCCTTGTCGGTAAAAATTCAAGGATTAAGAGGATAGTGTTCTAATAAAAGGTTGGTATACTTAATTTGATTATAACCCCTTTTTTTGACAGAGGTAATTCAGCTAAGATAGAGTGTATGTGCTGTATAGAGGCAAAATCTAGCTTAAAGAAGAAGACATCATATACACCGCTGTATTGAGGATGCTGTCTTGAGTATTAGAAAACATGCTACAGATCAGGAATTGGATAATCTCAAGAAAGATGTGTGCGGTACAGCTTCAGAGGTGAAGAAGAATTGAAGACCTATGTAGTATTTCAAGGTGATGTGGGGAAATTAGCTAATTTTAGGAATAATCCAATATCCGTGTAATAATAATAGCGGCAAATAAAGATTATATATTATCCGCTGCATATATTCTTTAAAGCATCATTACAATCGAATGACTATTATTATGAAGCAATATCAGGATATTAGCTGTTTTACTTGTTAATAAGCTATATAACCGCACCAGATGAAAACGGTGAAATTGATGCTGGTATTGATGTTCTCTATAAACATCCAGATAGGTCAAATTACGCTGCCCTTAATTTTGAACATAAGGTAAAGTGCACCCATCCCAAAAGTCTACAAAATGTCTTCACACTAATATTTAACATAGGAGATTATGGATTACCTAGATTTGAAGGTATTTTTGATAATTTCCTGTAGCACCTTCTTGCGATCCTAATCTATATAAATAAAGAGCAGTTAATCTGTATTATAAGCTTTATGGCTATGAATATATTTAACTGTTTTTAAATAAAGTATCGTATTCCATATCAATAATCAATTTTACGTAATTTAATCTGAGTACTAATATAACAATAAAAAATTATTGTTATATTTTAAAAGGTAAATTGCACCACAGTCCAGCTCAGTGAGGTACAAACTTATGAAACTTACTGTAACTGAGAACTCATTGATTTTCAGGTGTGGGGGAAGCAGAGATTTATCTATAGGTGTAATCAGTATGAGCATTTGTTTATTTTGGGCACCACTCAATTTCTAGGTTAAATAATTAAAATACAACAAAAATTGAGAAAGGTTGTATCCCAAAGCATAATAGGTAATCTGAATAAACACTAAACAACTGTATTTATATGTACATTTAATAAAGCAACATGTCTGATTAATATCAGCATAAAATAACTAAAACGATATTTATTACTAAATTAAACACTGTACAACCTTATAATCTGTTTACTTAAAATTCAAAATGCAATATGATCAACACTGTATTTTATAATCAAACGTGTATTGACTTATGTCAACAAATTACAGTAGTGATAGGTTATGAACTCAAATGTTTTTATCTTAGGAGCAGAACTCAGTTGTTCCTTTTTAACCGTATCAAAATAACACTAACTGATTTGTTATACACTTAAACTGCACTAAAAGAATAAGTACTTACTTGTACAAACTAAACATTTTAATCTTGTCGCAACGAACTGTAGCTTGAGAATTTACAATTCCAAGACAAATATACGATAATATAAAGGTAATTTCCATTTGTAGTCAACGTACTAATAAACGAAATATAAATGAACTGTAGCATATGATAACATAAGGTAATTGTCACAAAATGTTCTACCTACAATAATGAAAATGTAGATCAAACGACTAACGCAGGATATGTATAACAGCATTTATGATTGATGCGAAATAAAGGTATCTCCAGTTATGTTTGTAAAGATGACAAAGCATTATCAGGCGCCATTTTATGCAAGTGAAGATCGGAACGTCACACTACGATTTTACAACGGTACGGAAATTTACCCAAATTTCAGCTCTTTCATAAGCGGTCTCCTTGTTCCTAGTTTTGTTCCTACCTTTTTTCCCTATTAAATATAATATATAGAAAATATAATTAGACGCCTTTACATATCTTATACAAGGGAGTAAAACGCAACAAAAAGGTAACGTACTGAACGATAAGAAGCACAGAACGGAAATGCCTAAGCGTGTTCAATTCACGTTGCGCATAGATCAAAAATTGATGTCTAAAATATAGAAAGGGACGTTCGTAATTATGTAGACTAAAGAAAAAATATCGAGATATAAAAAATTTAATTTTTGAACGAAAAAAGAAATGCTTAAAGATACTAGTGTCATGTAAATATGTTTAGCAATAATAATGCAAATTTTGAAACGTAAATTAAGGTAACGATAGACAAGAATTGTCACGTTACACTAAAAGTAATGCAATTAATTTAAAAAAAAGTGATCCCTGAACTAAAACACACAATAAAGCGTAAAACATATGTGTAACCATTTCTGCTTAGACCTTGTACACATAACTTCAACCGTCAACTTTCAATATTTACTTTTAATTAATAACAATGTTAAAAGGAGCACGCAGTGAAACGTAGAACAGCCTATAATGCATATGTGTAACTATTTAATGCAATTTGTTTTCCACTTAAACATTAAGCATATAATTTAGCAGTCGACCTTTAATATTTACTTTTAGTTGATAGCACTATTAAAGGGAGTACACAATGAAAACATTTATCGTATTAATGCATTTTATATACTTCTGCTTTCAACTTGTACATATAATTTAACGTTCTCAAGGTGGAAAATCGTTTAAAGCATGATTTGTGAAGCAAACTAATTATGTAACTTAATTACTCATTTATATGTATAATGTTGAAGGTTACAATTTCGAGGTTATTATTCAGATATTGAAAAAATTTGAGCCAGCGACTAAATGCAGTCTTAAAGATTGCATAGAACATAATCGTTTAAGGACTAGGTTTTTATATCCTTGATAAAACTCAAAACAACCCTAATAAGTGTTAATAATAATCAACACAGATTAAATAACATGTTTTTATTATGAAAACATGTGTTACCCTTACATATATTATCTATTAATTCTTCCCTATTATTAGAATACAATTTTTATGACAGGGGCGAAGGCCACGAACAGATTCCCGTCTTACAAGACTAGGACCCCTCATTAGAAGACAACCCCCAAACTATAAATTAGGTCACAATCTGTAAATGGGATTAAAAGAAATGTAATAAGAATTTTAATAACAATTATGCAATCTCCTTCGATAAAAACGGGCCCTAATAAATATTAATAACAGATTAAATAAAATATTTTTATTCTCAGGTGAAAAACAAAATGGCGGCGACAAGTGCCTCGGTTCTACTTACGTGATATAAAACTTACTTTACTTAATTCTTATAGTTAAATTAAAAAGCTATAGTTTAAATGATTCGTAAATAAAGTTGAATACAATATTGTAAAAATGCAGAAAAACATGTAGGGAGATCATTTATTTTCGTTTGTAAGATTGGAAAAATCACATTAAACTAAAAGGTTTATGGCGAATAGTAAAGTATTAAGCACTAAATATTTCGCAATATATAAATATTGCAAATGTAATGCTAACAAATGTTGAAAAATAAAAAAGCAAAAATTGTAATATTAATCTAAGTACAGTAAATGTACAGAAACTATTGAGCAAGGCATTTCTTGTTTTAAATGCTCACTTGAGACTAGCTTTAAAGAGAAAAAAATGTAGCCTGAAGCTAGGTAGTTAAAGGTTTAACTAGCAAAAATGTGTAATTGCAAAATAAAAGTATACTGAAATAGCTCGAAAGTAATTAGATAATTCACTTTGATTATAAAATGTTTCCCAGAGCACGTTGTTATTAATAAGACTGGCAACCCTTAAGCTTTCAATTAATATTAAATGTGATTACTAAGTAAGTGGAAATTCCTTAGTGCCGCGTTTCCTATCCTAGGTGGTTATAAGCACTGATTCAAAACCTTCGTTAAAACCGCTTAGGTGATATAGTAGTTGATAAATTCCTTATAAATAGTTAATGATGAAGTTTGAAAGTAACCTCAAAGTTTACTATATTTCCTGAAATAGTGTAACGTAACACGAAAATGAATTATACGTGATAATACTGCGACATAAAATTGGCTAAACGAAACAATAAATACTAAAAAAAATTCTTGTGGTATATGACTGTTATATTTCATTACTTGCATGTCATATATGATCTAACTTCCCTGCGGAAATGCCTTAAGTATAAAGAAAATAATGCATATAAATTATTCCTTTATTTGTTTTTCAACTTTAAACTTATGTTTACATTGCATAAGAAGGGTACACATATTTTAGGTTGGCTAGACATTTCTGCTTTGGGGATTTGGGAGCATGGGGTTCTCTGTCGCTCGGCGTATTTACATAACCGTATTTCCCTTCTCGCAAAATTGTTCCTTTATATTTGTCCCGGTTGTCCGTTGCATACATTTAACGCCTCCATTTATTGCTTTTTGTGTTTAGATTTAAACAATAGTATAAGAAATGGTCACGATCTGTTTTTGTACGAGTTTCAACCCTAATGTAAACCTATTATTCAAGTACAGCTTTTACGTCTTTTGCACAAAATGAATTAAAGAAAATTATAAGGTTGAATGCAAAATGTGCTTGAAACATATTTCAAATTGGCAAAATTTCCTATTCATTGCTATTTGAAATAAATTCTTTCAGATTTTTTCTCATTCTATAAAGGCGCACGTGTTGAATCAAATTCTGAAAACGGTGTGAACTGAAACACTCATATATTTTTTTCGTGACAGCTTTGTGTAGCGATAGTAAGGAAAACAGAACTGGTGTTGAACCGCATCATCTAATAGAAAACTAAGCTTTCAATATACGTAATACGCGTGCTCTAAATGTATTCTTTAGCAACGAAAATTTAGAAAAGTATAACATGTGTAGCTATAATTCTATTACTTTGTTTATTTTTCCTTTTGTAAATGTAAAAAATGATTAGTATTTTGTTTTAAATGTATTGAACTAAAATTATATGATAGTGTCGAAATCAATATTAAAAATTCTAGAAATTGATGCAATACAATTTGAATGTGCTAGTATAAGGATCTCGGAAACCATAAGAGTTACACATTTGCTTAAATGGGGAAAGATTTGCTGCTTTAGAAGACTAATCTAGATACGCCTTTGTTGATTTAAGAAAATGCATGGCTTACTAGATATTTGTATAAAGTGACATTCTCGAAAATCGTTTCAGGGCTTTAATTCGTTTATTTCTCAAGATAGATAAAAATTATTTGAATACAATTTGTAGATAATTTTGTGCATAATAACGTCACCGTTCTAGTTTTTTAATTCTGCTTAGCACGTTGAAGTTAGGAAGCAAGTTGAATTTTTAAATGGAAACATAGATGACTATGACATATTTTAGTAGCACATTTTTTTGTGATTGTAATGATGTAATGGTTGTATCATTTATTTTAATAAATAAACCATAATAGACGTTTTTCTATTATTAGGTTTAACACAAATCATATCTTGCCATGGAAAACAAAAGTAAATCAACTGAAGCGTTGCTTATCGTTATCTTTGTTGTTTGTTAGTGTAATTCTTATCGGTTTTGTCAGTGTGGAGTTGCTTTAGAAATTTAATTATGGTGTACGCAAATTTCGAATGTTTCATCATTTGTAACAAAAAAAAGTCAACGAGCAGCCGAACGCTATTTTTTATTGTAATATTGATCAAAACGTGTAGATAAATGTTCTAGTTATTGTTAATCAAAATCCATCTACACCAACGCGGCCAATTGCACAAGACGCTGCAATCTCACAAAGCGCAGTAGTAAGAACTTTAGCAAAACATAAATACCATTCCGATCCATATTCAGTTGGACAAACTTTGCACCTGGTGATGATGAAAGACGATTAAATTTTTGTAATTGGTTCATAAATATGTGCCATGAAAACAACAACTTTCCGACGCAGATCTTATGGACCGACAAAACACATTTTACAAACTGTGGTATGTTCAATCGCCATAATGAACACATGAGGCCCCAAGCAAATCCGCACCGTTTACGACCTCAGATGAAGTTTGGCTGCAATTTATGGCGCGGTGTTATTGGTTCGCTGCTTGCAGGGTCATTTATTTTTGATGGGTCTTGAAATGGAAATCGATATAACATACAGTGATGTCAGGCACAAGTTAAAAGATATTTAGATGAAATTTTTCCAAACTCGTGGAATGGTAGGAATGGCCCTGTTTTATGGGCCTCACGTTGCCCTGATATTTCACCTTTAGACTTTTTTGTATTTAGAGTAATAAAAATCTCGTATATGTGCGATCATATGCTACCCAGCAGGAGCTACAGGAATCTGTTATTAATGCGTGTAACAGATTAGGTGGGTGTAAAATTAGGAACGCTGCTAACTCCGTGTTGAAAAGGTGTCGCATGTGTGTCGATAATAATGGTGAACATTTCGAACACTTACTGTAAATTTCTCTTATTTTCCATGGCAAGATATGATTTTTGTTAAACCTAATAATAGAAAAACGTGTATTGTGCTTTTATTTATTAAAATAAGTGGTAAAACCATGACATCATTACAATCAGAAAAAAAGCACTATTAAAACATGTCATAGCCAACTATAGTTTTAAAACAATTCAATTTTGCTTCATAACTTCGGCACAAAACTATCTACAAATTGTGTTTGAACAATTTTTAACTATCTTTAGGAATAAACGAATTAAAGCGCTGAAACGATTTTGGAGAATTTTACTTTTTTACAAATATCTAGTAAGCCATGCATTTTCTTAAATCAACAAAAGCGTATCCGGATTAGTGTTCTAAAGAGGCAAATCTTTCCCTCTTAAAGAAAATGTGCAACTCTTATGGTTTCCGAGATCCCCATACAAATAGTAAAAAAAAAACAACATGTATATGAATATATCATTTACATAACTAGTGCCTATCAAACAGTAATGAAGGATTGTAATTAATTGGTTCCCTGTTATTTCTTCTACAAAATGCTAGGAACATATTAGTCCTTTCCTAGTCATGTTCTAAAATATGGTATTCAATTTTCCTTGAAAGGCAAAGTTACAAAAAGGGTGCTATAAGACAATATGGCACAGATGACAGAAGGAATTCTTTGTGTTCAATGGTTATGAACTTACATTGTTCTTATCGATACTATTAATGTAGAGATTTATTAAGCATTTAGTAATGGTTAAAGTATCTCTTTTAAACTTTTTAACTGTGCCTCAGTTGAGGCTGTGTGGTGCACTTATGATGGCAAAATTCTAAAATTGAAAAATGCTTAGGATTCGTTTTCTACCAAACATATTTGTGGTTTGACTTCAGCGTAGTTTTCTATTGGATTGGTACCTCACCACATTACCTAAAACAATTTAGTAGTAACCGAAGAGCTCAAATTCAAAATATCAGTAGTATATATATATATATATATATATATATATATATATATATATATATATATATATATATACTACTGATAGTAATAGTGATTCCTTTTAGGCAGATATGAATATAACCCCGCTGACATATACCTCATAGGTTGTTGCCTAGTCTACTGATTTGAAGACATACTATCCTAATGAGTATTCTATTAACCACATAATGGATATTGAAGAAGTAACTTAGTTAACCGCTAAATGTGAATTTAGAGTCGTGATTTCAAGTGAGGTTTGTTTCAATTCGTTTTAACTATTAACTATTTTTGAATTTGCTTCCAACCTTTTAGGATATTTGTTTCACAATCTCGAATTACTTCTTATATAGTATTCGCCAAAATACAACTTTATTCATTTTCTTTAATTTTTGTAATTTACGTGTTCAAAATTAGCACCATTACGGTGTAAAGAAGCTTCATAGCGATTTTACAAACCATTGAACATATTCATAAATTATTAGTGTTTGCCGCAGTTATGCTGCAATATCCATTGGTGCAACTTCATAGCGGAATACTGATTCTTTCATCATTCCCAAATGCATGTATCAGGTGGCTTAAGGTCAGGTAAATGTGAAGGGTAATGGAAGTCCGTTCCACGAGAAATTATTCTGTTTCCAAAATGCTCGCGGAAAAGTTCTAATGAGCGTCTGGCTGTATGGCTTGTGACGCAATCCTGTTGAAACTATTGCCTGTTCAACTGCAAATTTCGTGAGGGGCAAAAGTTTCTTAAATCCCTCACTAAAGGTGTGATGATGTTCTGCATGTTACGCTCTTGATTAACAGTAACTGTGTGTTAATTCCCGTCGTCAACAAAATAAGGACCCATTATACCGCGCCTGTTGGGCCATTGCCTCGTCCACTTCCGTCTGAATGGAAATAATGTTCTACTATAAATACATTTCTGGGTTATCAGAACCATTTCCAGAACGATTTTAAGACGAGCGTAATATTATTGTGACAGTTAATGACAAAAAAGCGAACCGTAGCAAACAGACATCGCCCAATCCATTCCATGTCTTGTCATATTTTGGTACTGTTTATTTTGATGAATGCCGAATGTTTAGAAAAGTGACAAACTATTTCTCTAATGGGATTCATGAAATGGGAATTTTGATATGAGCAGGTGTGTTTTCAAACAGAATTTCTGCTTCGCTTGAGGTTAAAAATGGTTGTGAATGAATAGAAAGCTTTGAATTTTCTAGTTTTATCAACTGAATCACTCACTCTGAGAGTTCTCTTTATTGCTGGGGTTTGCTTTATCTTGACGGATACTCTTCTACTAATACGTTTGACGCCCTGACCAGCTTGCCGTCACTAAGAAAACTATGCACAATAATTTTGAAAACGAATACTTTTAGAATATTTCGTCCATTGCGATAACTGATTTCTTATTTGTCTCTTATTTGTCTATCAATAATCAATTCATAAAATGTTATTATTGTATAACCTGGTTAGTTCAGGACCTTCGTGCGAGTATATATTAACCTGCATATTGATAATGCCGTACTGATTATTTGCTACTGCAGTAAAGCCGATATTCTTCACTACATGCTTCTCCACAGAAGTTTGACATTCTGTATCATTATAAACGCACTTGAAGTGACATTTGTCAGTAAAAGTACTTTTGCTGCCGCTGAACAAATTAAAACTATTTTACACAATTAAAGAAAATGTGCACGTATGAACTAACTACGCATTAAATTTACGTTGGACAATAAAAATTTTAACGATGTTGTGTTTAAAGAAAAAAATAGTTTTATACTGCATAGAAGTGAATTTTTGTGGCTCATCTGTTCTTGTTTGCCAGATTTTGTTCAGCGTTCAAACGTATAGGTTCGTCACAAAAAGAGACACAAATTTTGCTAAACTACTAATGATACGTAACATGGATCTGTTTAGCTAATTTTTTGTTGTGAAACGCCCAAAATAAGAATAAAATCTACAATTACCAGTTATCTTAATTAACTAATCTAACGATATTAATTTGCGAAAACCACTTTACAGTTTTCCAGTTTCCAGAGATACTTTACGTTCATTCCCCAGTTATGATTTATGGTTTGCTTAATCAGAGATGGTTAAAAAGGGAGAGAAAGTCAACAATGCTGTGGATAATCAAATCGTCTAATTATTCCGCAAGAACTTATAGTATACATACGGTAAATGTAATATCGGAAGAGTAAACATTAGGTTCCGACTTCGATAGAACTGATAAACAGTGAATCGATATATTGAACCAGAAATATCAATAGCTTCTGAATTTAATTTCCGCGTAAGCCACTATAACCCAAAAATGCGAGAACATAAAGTACCTTAACAACAAAATGATTGTGCTAAATCTGAATATATATACAGGGTGTTACTTAAGTGTATGTACTTATTTTAAGGGGTGATTCCTGAGGCGATTTCGAGCCGGAAAGTTCATATGAATGTATGTCCTCAGAAGCTTTGTTATCGATCTACAGGCTGTTGAAGTTGTGTTTTTTCGGTTTTTTCGAAATTTTTCGAAAACCCTTCTAGATATTACATTGAAATTTTACATATTATATAAGGGCATGAAGGCCCTTATTTCAACTGAAAAGTTCATTTTTAATTTAACCAGTGGCGTAGATACAGCTAGGCCATGACATAAATTCCACAAAAAAAATGTGTTACGCCACTGTTTTATATGACGCGTTTACACGATATTCATCAGAAATCAATTCCGAACAAAAAAGGTCTCCATAAATTTTCACGTAAAACTTTTAGGAAAAAATAATTAAAAAGTGTCGTGTCGTTATAACGTGCAGTTTATTTACAAGATAAAGATATGTCACAAAAACATAGGTGAGCTCTGTCCGTTGATAAGGAAACATCGCTATGTATTTCGTTAATAATCCTGTCATGTCAGTCTTATTCTTGACAGGCAATAATTAGTTTAAAAATTTGTTATTTTCCAAGTGTTTTGTCTTCATAAAAGTAAGAGAAATGGTCAATTATGCTATTTCGGAGATGACCGACATGCATTTCGTCTATGGTCTGGCTGACGGAAATGCTAAACAAACCAGGCGTCTTTACTAAGAAAGATTTCCCAACCGTGCTGTTCCCGATAGTAGAACATTCACAAACATCCATCTGCGACTGTCTCAATATGGCAGTTTACAAAATGGAAACCGAGAGAGGCGACCTCGTACAGTGAGGACGGCGGAAGTAGAGGAGGCTGTTCTCAATGAAATTGAACAGAATCCAGGATCTAGTACACGCAAAATTGGGAGTGCGTTGAATATTTGCCACAAAACTGTATGGGAAATTTTGAGAGAATATTTTCTGTATCCGTATCATCTGCAAAGAGTGCAAGCTCTCCTTCCACGAGATTTTACAGCACGCAGGAATTTTTCCATGTGGTTTCTCCAGAAGGTTGCAGAAAATCCTCATTTCGACAGGCAAGTTATCTTCACGGATGAAGCAAATTTCCCCAGAGAAGCAATCAGAAATTTTCGTAATGCTCATTCATGGAGCGAAGAGAACCCGCATGCAATAATAGAAACAAAATTTCAGCAGCAATTTTCAGTCAACGTGTGGGTTGGTATTATTGGAGATTTTTTAGTTGGGGCATTCTTTCTTCCAAGGCGCCTTGACGGCAATACCTATCGTGCGTTTCTTCAAAATAATTTGCTTGAATTACTAGAAAATGTCCCTCTTCTAGTACGTCAGCACATGTGGTTCATGCACGACGGTGCCCCGGCCCACTTCAGCATTTTGGTGCGTGAATATTTGAATTCAGTTTACCCAAATCGATGGATAGGTCGTGAGGGGCCTCAGTTCTGGCCACCGACGTCGCCTGATCTGAACAGCTTAGACTTTTATTTCTGGGGGCATCTTAAAACTCTAGTTTATAATACACCAGTTCAGACGTTGGAAGACTTACGCTATAGAATAATTGAGGGCTGTGCAACCATATAGAACACACCGGGAATTTTTGAAAGAGTGCGTGGTTCAATGAGGAGAAGAGCAGAAGCCTGTATAGAAGCGGATGGTGGACATTTTCAGCATTTTTTATGAATGACTGCACAAAAGTTTTTCCCTTTATTGTTCAGTTTCTGTAAATAGTTTCTATGTTAGGCATAAATGCACGTTATAACGACACGACACTTTTTAATCATTTTTTCCTAAACGGTGAGTTTTACGTGAAAATGTATGGAGACCTTTTTTGTTCGGAATTGATTTCTGATGAATATCGTGTAAACGCGTCATATAAAACAGTGGCGTAACACTTTTTTTTGTGGAATTTATGCCATTGCCTAGCTGTATCTATGCCACTGGTTAAATTAAAAATGAACTTTTCAGATGAAATAAGGGCCTTCATGCCCTTATAGAATATGTAAAATTTCAATGTAATATCTAGAAGGGTTTTCGAAAAATTTGGAAAAAACCGAAAAAACACAACAACTTCAACAGCCTGTAGATCGATAACGAAGCTTCTGAGGACATACATTCATATGAACTTTCCGGCTCGAAATCACCTCAGGAATCACCCCTTAAAATAAATACATACACTTAAGTAACACCTGTATATATATATATATATATATATATATATATATATATATATATATATATATATATATTTTATTTTATATTGAGATGTTTAGATAAGAGTAAGACAGGGATCGGACAGTTTTAACTAGTAATTTCTTTAAAAAAGGGTGATATCAAGCATGATACATGTACGAGGGATGTAATTGATGTAATTTGGTTCACGATGACTAGAAAGTGGATTTGTTTTGGTTGAAACAGTCTAAATAAAATTCATACATTTTGGTTTAATCATAAAAAGCATTGTGCTACTTACAAGAATGTCAGGAATGTTAAATAAACTTATTTCCGTAAATTCAATTCAGTACTTTAGTTTGTTTCAATAAATTTCAGTTTATCGAAAGTATTTTGGCATGTGAATATTTTACAGGTGTTTAACACATAGTGTGAAGATAGATTTATATTAGGAACTTTGTATAAGTAGATTAGAATGCAGGAAATATGGTAAAATTTAAGAAAGGGTTATAATACGAACTTAATATGATCAATAGTCACATATTTATGAAAGCGAATGTGTGACAAACATAGTTATGCATTTTAAATATTAAGAACAGTGTATAGAACATATTTACACAAAGATATTTACATGCAGATACATTTTTATAGTAGAATTTTAAAAAAGTGTGTTAAACGATATGACTTCTTAAAGTCAATGCAAGCAAGATGAACAATAAATACAATAAAGACAGTTATTACAAGTGGTATGGATAACATTTTGAGTTACTTGGACGTTTTTAAACGCAAATTATTTGTAATTTTAGAATTAAGTTTGGTTATGTCTTAAATTTAATGTTTTTTCACAAATTTATAGTTTTTGTGATTAAGTTAGGTTTAAATTGGATTGTTAAAGTGATTAATAGGAGGTCTTCCTCATTTTTACATAGTAATTTAATGTGTACAAAGCATTTCAACGCAAAATTTATGAAATGGGGTTGATTATATAATTTTACTTGGTAAATATTAAATTTCCTTTAAATTTAAGATTTCGGACATTTAATGTGCGTTTTACAATGCAAAATTTAATCAGGAATACATATTTGTAGTTAATTTAAGTGTAGTTTGTAAGATTAGTTAGATATAAGCAATTTTAAGTTAGAATAGGTCATTTTGTATAATATTTAAAAGAACCATATCATGTTGAGTATCTATTTATGCACAATTTAACACAGATTTCATTTCTGTTATTAAAATTTAAATCTATAGCTGTATAAGCAAGATATTGATAAATTTCTAATTTAGTTAAGTTTTCAAATTATTTTCGACCAATCAGAAACATAGTTACATTATTTGAATTGCTTAAAAAAAGTTGAAGATGTGGTAACCAACAAAAGGGTATAAAAGGAATTGCCCTTGATCAGAACCTCTCTCTATAATTTGCCAGTTGTTTGAAAAAGTTAAAATAGTGTAGCGTTTTTTTGTGCATCAAGTAAGTTTAAATAACCTAAATAATTATCGGGAAAATTTAATAATAAACGGAGAGACGAGAAAATCAAGCGCAATTGTTTTTAAACCGACAATCGTTTAAAAATAAAGTTAGGTTACCGATACTTGTTCACATTCGTAAAGTTCATTACGAACAATTTTTCTTACTTGTGACGATTTATGTTTAACGTTTTAAAGTTTCGTTTGTTAAAGTTGAATACTGGTTACGTTTTGACAAAATAAAATAGTAATCATTTCTCTTCAGTTGAGTTTTATTTTCCGCTGCGATCCTTTAAATAATTTATATTCGAGCCGGAGCCTAAAAATAAAGTGACATTAACTTAAAGTCTTTACAATCACTAAATATTATTTAAACGACAAAATTGAAAAGCAGTAATACAATAAAATAATATCATCGATTAAACATTTGTGGTTGGGCGAAACCGTAAAGCATAAGGTAATAGCATTTACCGAAGAAAAGTGATCAACAACCCGAGGACCAGTCTGCAGATAGTGGGTGAATGGTAGCGGTGATCATCATATACCAGAATTACGATCATTATTGGAAAGTGCCTACATCTACATATGGAACTATCTGTATGAAGACATCTGTTTGCAGTTTGGAATATGTACATGTGAGTTAATTTTTGATTATAACCCTATCTATCGTGTTCTTATTTGTGTTGACTTCCTTCAATTATTATTTGTTATATGTATAGGTGTAAATGTTTATATAATACTTGTGTAAACACCTGCAAAATAAGCAGAAATTTAGCTCATTTCAAAATTTTAAATTTCAATTATCCGGTTATAATTAAAATCATAATTCAACAAGTCATCATTTAACAAATCTGACATTTTTTGACAATTGTATTCAGTAAGGTTATAACGCATGCGTTATAGTATAAATTTTGTTCAGATACATTTTTCATATACGATATTTTTATAAAGTACAATCCACATGATATATTCGAACCAGTAGTAATTTCCCACTAAACCTGAATCCTATTCCCATATGAGATAAGAGCTAGTCCAGTGCACAAATATAAGTACACAAATATATTATCATTATATTGATATTAACAATTTAATTAATACATCCCCGTATGAGATAATTATAAATTATATTAATTTTCTACGTCCCAATATATATATATATATATATATATATATATATATATATATATATATATAAGAAGGATTACTAAGACGGTAAAATTGGTTCTTGTCCATGGAGAAAATAGTTTCGACCGCTCCACCAATGAGATTCGTATATAAATGAAGATTTAGGACATAATACGTTCTAATTAAAGTACCTACCTTCAGGTTATTAAAGCGTTATTTTTTATTTATCTTTTGTATCAATTTAAACGTTTCGATACCAATTGCAGCTGTCGTCCTCAGTAAACGATAATACCTTTAAGAATCAAAGGTATTTAATTTGAAACTGATGAAATCATTCACAGATCATACAACATAAAAATTTAGCTAGATATAATGTAGACATAGTTTTGGGTTAATAAGTGTAATCGCTTTTGTACGAAAAAATTATTGTAATGCTGTGGCGACTTAGCATATTTAATTGGTAGGTAAAACACTTACTTGAAGGTCTAGGAAGAAAGCACAAGAAAGCTTAGCATATTTGATTGGTAGGTAAAACACTTACTTGAAGGTCTAGGAAGAAACCACAAGAAAGCTAGATGTACGTACCAACAGTTAAAATTAAGACGTACCATTATTCCTTTTTTTTAACCCAAGGATGCCTATACCTATTTAGTCGCAGGTTTCCTTCTTGCCTAAGGAAGCTGTTTGGATGTTTATATATTTCAGTATCTTCACGTTGTAAGCGAACATAATAATAAAATTGTCTTGACAATATCTTTGTATTATCAAATAGAATGTCATGATTTGAATTATTTAAAGCAAGCTCAGCTGACCAATCTACAAAATATGATATGTTCTTTACCAAAGCTAAGTTGTGTGGTTCCAACCTACACGTTTCTATAAGAATAAGTATACACTCCGGAAGATATAATGACAAGACCAACCCATTGCATTCGTTAGAACGTGATATATAATAGATTTTGGCATCCTATAATTAAAGAAAGGCATAATATTACGTCTTAATTTCAGCTTTTTTAGTTGTCTAAGTTTTCTGTTGTTTTTTTTCTAGACCTGGGAGTAAATGCTTTACCAATTATATATGCTAAGTTACCACAGTACTATAATAATTTAACATATATAATTAAAATAAAAAATCATATTAATCTTACACATTATGTTTTCACTGTACAGGGTGGCCAATTTTCTTTTTTTTTAATAGGGAATATCGTAAATCCTCGATTCCTTTTTTTTTTTTTTTTTGAAAAGACTCAATGGTGCATTTGAAATTTGGGTAACGTCGTTTGTTTTCGAGTTATGGCCAAAAATTCAGATTTTCGACTTTCCATTGTATGGCCACATCTCGCTTATTAATGAAAATAGAAAGAAATCATTTCTACATTCTTCAGGGACTTTTTTGATAAGAATGCAGTGGTGTAGTCAATTCTTAAAAAAATATTCTTAAAATTCGAACAGAGAGTTGTATGTTTTTTTACACGGAACGCGAAGTTGGCTATGGTGTCAAAAAATTACTAACTTTTTTCTGACTCTAACGATATGTGGGGTCAAATTATTAATTTTTACTGCTTTTTAGTAAAAAATGTTTTTTTAGGGCGTAATGTTTGATTCAAAGTAATAATAACTATTTAAAGAAAATTCATACGTTATGTGACTTTTTGACAAACCAAGAACAAACAACTATAATATTGAAGATGTTATTAAACAAACTACAAAAATACTAAATAATTATATATAAAGCCGCTTAAACTAAATTTTCAAATGGATGTCCATTATTTGCAACACATAGGTCATATCGCTTTGCAACATTCCGTATTGCTTTGTAAATATGAATACTAGAGACGGAATTAATACACCGTATAAAATTTTGTCTTTAATGTGTACCCAACAGAAAACATCTAGGGGCGCTAAATCGGGTCAACGTGGTGGCCACCTCACAGGTCCATTTGTGAGGGGGTGCCGCATCTTTTGGAAATATGTTTTGCCTAATGTTCAACGGTAAGTAATCTAAAAAATCCGATGTGTTGGTTTAGCATTCTAGATTACCGTTGACTATTCAATTTTGTTTCATAAGTGTTACAGGATAAAATGCGATTTCCGAATAGGGCACACCAAAAACTAAAACCAAAGCGTCCCTGAATTTGAACGTCAACGATACGGTGCGGAGTAGTGTCGGACCACCAGTGTTCGTTGTGTCGATTGAAAATTCCGGAACTACTATGCTTCATCGGTCCAAACAATATTTGTTGAGAATAGTGCATTTTGCTTTATTCGCTGAAGATACGAATTACAAAAATCTAGACGTCGTGCAGGATCGGTTGGTTGGAGATGTTGTTTTCTTATTTTATATGGTCTGAATTCGTATCTTTTTAGAACTGACGTTGTTCGACTTCGTCGTATACCAGACTCGGGCTCAATTTGACTTCCTCAGCATCTTCAGTATTACAATTTTTTGTTCTAGGTTTGTTAAGAGTTCCACGAAGTATGAGATTTTCTTTTAATCGTTTCAAAATACATTATTAGGCTTCTTTCCGGGTAACGTTCAAAATATAATTCACTCGCAACTTCAGAATTATTATTAATTTGAATGAAACATTCTAATATATCAATTTTTCATTGTTTTCAAAAGCCACATTTTGAACTTTTAAGGTATTAATAAACAATCAAATGTTATTAAATTGCCAGTCTTGTAACAACCCAATGACGTATGGGTACTTACTTTGTTTTATCAGAAAGATTGTAAATGATACAAACCTACTTGTACTAAATACTATTTTTTCTCCAAATGAGAAATTTTTATGTCCCAAAAAAATAACTGTTTTTCACTAAAAAGCAGTAAAACTGAGTAATTTGGTCCCACATAAAAACTAATAACTTTTTGATGCCATAGCCACATACGCGTTTCATATAAACAAATACAACTTTATGATATAACTCGAATTTCAAGAATATTTTTACAGAATTGACTACACCACTGTATTCTTATCAAAAAAGAACTTAAAACTGTAGAAATTATTTTTTTATATTTTCATAAATAAGCGAGATATAGTCATAAAATGGAAACTCCAAAATCTGAATTTTTGGTCATAACTCGAAAACAAAAGACGTTAGCCAAATTGAAATGTACCATAGAGGTTTTCTCAAAAAAAGAGATCGAGTTCATTTTTTCATACGAATTATAGTGTACGAGATTCCCTATTAAAACGTAGAAATTTAGCCACCCTGTACAATAGCAATTGCAATTATTAACCAAGAACTATTTCTTTGTTATTAAAAATTATAATAACAAAAACTTATAATAATGTTTCTTTGTTAGATCTGATTTGATCCAACATTCTATTTCTATTTGTGAATGCTTTAAAATTAACGTTTTTCACAACTTTACACTTACATCGTAACCTGATTCGTCCGGCAGGGAGTGTGATGATTTGCCATCTTCAAGACAGTTTTTTAGCATTTAATTTATTAAAGATCTAGCTATTATTTACTAAAATTAGATGCTTTATACATTTATCATTTACTGATTACTCATTACTAATTACTCATTACTCATTACTCATTACTCATTACTCATTACTCATTACTCATTACTCATTACTCATTACTCATTACTCATTACTCATTACTCATTACTAATTACTCATTACTCATTACTCATTACTCATTACTCATTACTCATTACTCATTACTCATTACTCATTACTCATTACTCATTACTCATTACTCATTACTCATTACTCATTACTCATTACTCATTACTCATTACTCATTACTCATTACTCATTACCCATTACTCATTACTCATTACTCATTACTCATTACTCATTACTCATAACTCATAACTCATTACTCATTACTCATTACTGATTACTCATTACTCATTACGCAATACTCATTACTCATTACTCATTACTCATTACTCATTACTCATTACTCATTACTCATTACTCATTACTCATTACTCATTACTCATTACTCATTACTCATTACTCATTACTCATTACTCATTACTCATTACTTATTACTCATTACTCATTACTCATTACTCATTACTCATTACTCATTACTCATTACTCATTACTCATTATGTGTGAATCTTGAAAGTTTACATTTTCGTAATCGGTCCTAACCAATTTCTTTTCTTATCTGAAAAAAAGTGTATTTCGAAAAGCACAAGTGGTTTACTTCTGGAGTTGATTCCATTCAAGGTGAGTACTACACAAACAGTTTCTAAATCTAAATAATTACGAGTAACTTTTCAACAATTCCATTTGTACAACTGCACATTTGATTTCATAAATTTCGAGAGCGTGTAAGTTAGTTTATACCCCCATTGAAAATATTGTGTTGTTATATTAAGTATGAGTGAAGAAGTATCTTTATAGTATATGTATAGTAAAACGTAAAGAACTTTTGAAATTCATTTCAACGTGCACGTCTACACTTGTATAAGGCTCAAAAGCAAATTAAAACTTTATTTAGTACGCACTCAAATTAAAAAATGAATTCATACGAATTAATTCAACAATAGACAAGAATATTCGTGTATCACTGAGAAATATTGAAAATTAAGTAGTTTGATATTTGCCTTGCAATGTTACAAAATAAAAAAATATAAAAAATGTAAAGCTGGGGTGATAAAAATTTCGTGCAAAGTAATGAAAACCGCAATGTGTGGTGCATATAACACAGTATAGCAACGTAAAATGTGAAAATTGGAGTACGTACTTTAATGTGATACTTTAAAGGCAACCACTTTACCACATAGTTTATAAGAGCTAGTATAGTGTAACCGTTCATGGGATATTTTACTGATAAAGTATTAATTATCAATTCTAATAAAGTGTAGCAAAAGCAATTTCTTTAAATATTTATCAATAGGAGAACATTTGTTACATTTTTCTACTGAAGCATTTCTTTGTCGGTATAATATATATATATATATATATATATATATATATATATATATAAGGCTGTCCCAACGACTTGGGGGTGGAAGATGACGTCTATAATGTTGGTTTAATAAAAAATCTTATAAAAGATTATTGTAGTCAACAACGAAGAGCATCTCGTAAAATATTTTTTTATATACAGTGTGTCCCATTTGCGAGTACTACAGTAAACTTTTTTTTTTTAATGGAACACCCCATATATTTTTATATATTTGAATTCTCTGTTAAATGCTGAGCAAAATGATATAAGGTACCTACTATGGGTCTACGACTAACGGTTCCTAAGTTATTAACATTTCTATGTAAAAAAAATTAGGCAATTAAGTAGGCTCCTGTTCCGCCATCTTGAAAGACATCGGAGTGAATTTTGGGATCAGTTTTTCTGATCTGTCCAGTTTTAACTTCTACCTTCAGATCGCAGACTATTTTCTTTGCATATACAGGGTGGTTTATTTTGCTCAATGTTATTTTTCCCATTTTTTTTAAATGGCACACCTTGTATTTTATTACAGATTTGAATAGCATATTTTACTCAATTTTTACTACCTATTCCTAAGTGTTTTTGAATTATTTAGTGATACAGTTGAAAATTGTAAATATTTTTTATTTTTGTTGTATTTCTCACAATATAAAATAAATAAGGACAATATCATAATTCCAACAAAAAAAGAAATGAAACAATGCTAATTGCTATAAAACCGTGAATCTATAGGTTTATGACACAATTCAACATCTTGCACTATAAAAGAGCAACGCTTAATAATTATTTACTCGTAAAGCATAACTATCACCTTTAACTTAAAACTTAAACTTTAAAATGGAAGTAAGGAACGCAATAAATTACAAATTTTATATTAAACGTTCAAAAATGTTTCCATTTGCAGCAATGCACATTGTCAACCGCCTAGTAAAGGTTGCTTTGACATTGTGAAGGATGCTTCTTCGAATACTTCGAAAAGCCTCAGTAATTTCATATTGGCTTGTGTAGTAGACAAATCCCTACACACCTCCTATTTTACATATCCCCACAGAAAAAAGTCTAGGGGACTTAGAACGGGTGATCTCGCTGGCCAAACAATGTGACCACCGCGACCTATCAAGCAACTGTGGCAAATCTTCTTGAAGGAATTGCAGATGTTTCGCCTGTCAGGGAACCATCGAAAAAGAAACGTCCTGTTACATCAGTGTTGATAGTACATTTACGGTCCACTGATGCTGGTAATCTACTTGTCGTACCCATTGTCATGAATTTTCAACGGAGTAATAGTGACTATTATGTTTATTAACGACTCCTATGCTATTAAAACTTGCTTCGTTGCTAAATGACACTAAGTCAACAAAATTGGCTTGTTGATTAATTTTGTGCAGAATAATATTGCAAAATGCGACACGAGTTGCGAAATCTTACGATCGTAGGCTTTAATGCAAACACAAATGGTGTGGGTGATATTTATGTTTGCTCATAATTCTTTGTATTGAACTTTTGCTCAGATCTACTCGTACCGCAATCTGAGGAACAGTTACGTGAGGATTTTCTTCTAAATTTAATAAAACTGTCAACTCGTCTTCTTCGTTTGGGATTGTACGATTTTCTACATTTCTTTTTTTGTATATGACATTTCCTGTCTCTTCAAATCGTTCTCGAAGAAGTTGAAACGCTTCAGGTCTTGCACGTCTAGCTAAAGGGTACTTTTGGTTATAAATCCTGAATGCCAACAAACAGTCCTTTTAGCTTGTCGCAAAACATCAATCATATTAATCAACTCTTCTTTTGAAAAATTCATCGCACACTAAGTAAATAACGACGTCACTATCAGATAATTATCTGATAATTTATAATGATAGTGGTCGAAGTGGTTTAAAAAATGTAATAAATTAAAGGGTGTTAAATAAATGAGTGTAAATGTTCTCCGAACAAATCGTTAACTAACTGGAGATACAAACCATTCACCAAAAATAATGCCTTTGTCCCAGACAGTTGATTAGAATGGGCCGATTCAATCCTTTGATTTGCTTAATTACCACAAATTCTGCTCGATTATTTTCACTTAACATAAATATAGTAACTGCCACGTAACACTAATAAAAATGATCTCGGACGCCAAGTTATTTTTTAATTATGCTCGGAATAACTAAACCGAGGTTGTTTACAATAAAAATTCTATCCAAAATGTAAAAAAATGAAAAATATACAAACTATATTTATTAACAGTTAAAATGATAGGGTTAAATAAAATATATCTTAAAACTAGTTATAGCCTTAAATTACTAATTAATTGTTATAAATATAAATACCTGTACAAAATATAATAAATCTTCTTGAGAACCCCTGGTATAAAAAATAAATGCAGAAATGCGAACCAAGGTGATGTAATCCTTGTGTCAATGTTGCGCAGTATCTCGAAATAATACTTTTCGTTGTAAATTTATCTTCTTGAAATTGAGTAAACCAATATTTATTGCATTCTTTCGAATGTTCAAAATAAATAATGGAACCCACATTCAGATCTGCATTAAAAGCAAAACTCCATCATAAAATGAAAGCGTACGTAACAGTAGAATTAATTGTGCAATCAAACGCGGTAAAATTAAAAGTGTAAAAGTAAAAAAGAAAGTGCCTGAAAAGAGCAAATGTTTTAATTTTTAGTATTACGAGTTAATTTATCTTACCATTAAATCAATGGCAATTTTCACAAAATATTGGTGGAAAAAATCACGGAAAAATGCCACTCTACTCGAGATTCAAAAATCCTTCCGGACAAACCATACAAGTCGCGAGAGCGAGAGAGAGCGGTTCCATTACCCTACCCCGGTGGTCTCATACCAAGCCTCCTAGGTACACCACTACACAGCCACCACAGTCACGTTCGGTAAGTCAAAATCGGTAAAACCAAGATACGATTATTTCCATGACAAATTAGCTCAGGATGTTTCGTTGTAGAGAACAAGAGAGGCCACTCTACCCTTCACGAGATTCAGGTTTCATGTTGTTCCACAGTCGTCGTCCAAGGCTAAACATACCCCTAACTAACACGCACGTTCTGTAAATAGTTCTAGATGAGGTAGCAATGAGAAGGATGATGCACTCTTACGAATACAACATAACCCCCCCCCCCTAAAACTACCAAAACGTCATAATCGGGAAGTCACAATCGGGAAGTGAACTAATCGAGGTTGACACGAGGCGAACCGAAGTCCTCAAGCACCGTCAAGAATAGTACACTAGACACATCAGGAATCGTCAAAAGCTAGAATTTCGAAACAATGTCAGGGAAACCAAAATAACTAAATCAAATAAAAAAAAATGTATACAAGCATTACTAGTTTTCTTATCAACGGTTAAGAGTTTGAAAATTTCACGTTAAATAACGATCAGAGGTAAATTCAAAATGGTTATCTTAAATTTTACTATTGTAACAATAGCAAATTGTAAATCCAATAAAAAAAGATAATCTACCTAAGAACTAATGTCCCAAAAATCGGCAAAACAATCGCACAATGTGATCTAAATATCAACAATCGTGCTAAACAAATGTAGCAAAAATAAAATAAGTGGTTTGCAAAGCCACAAAAATCAAAATACTTTGAAAAATCATCAAAATAATAAAAATGTAAATAAGAAAACCAGAATGTAAGAGTCTCAAAAATACTAGGAATAGAAAAATAATTAAGAATTAATGGGGTTTTAAATTTTTAACATAAAAAACACCTAATGGTTTATTATCAATAGGGGTGGCCAATCGGTACGTAGTTGGACCTAACACCTCAATAACTTTTGGAGCTAACTTTTGACTATAATTTCTAGTCGCATCAGATAAAGTAAAATTCTTTTTCCAAACTAAATCGCCCACGTTTAATTTTAATGGACGACGTCGCAAATTGTGAGATTTTGAATTTCTTTCGTAAGCTGCATGTAAATTTTGTTTAACTTGTTTAAAAATAGGTGAAAGTTCATTTAAATCTTGAACTAATTGTTCACGGTTAGTAATAAATAAGTCATCCTCTTTAAAATCCTTAAGTCGACCATAAAAATCTCCAGAAATTGGAACTGTTCGACCAAAAGCCAAGAAGGAAGGTGAAAATTTAGTAGACTCATGTACAGCGTTACGAATAGCAAGGGCAATTTTATGAATTTCAACATCTCATTCCATGTGATCATCCTTAATATAAGATCTAATTGCAGTACCTACCACTTTATTAACTCTCTCAACAAAATTTACTTGAGGATGATAACTTGCATTAAACCAAATGGATTGAACTTTGTAAGAACTCATTAAATTTTTAAATTGTGCACTTTTAAATTGAGGACCGTTGTCCACCATACAAATTTGAGGAACACCGTAAACTATAAATACTTAATTTTCAATATATTGACAAATGCCTTTAGCAGTAGCACTGCGCATTGGGTGAATCAAAGTAAATTTAGTAAACCAATCACAAATAACTAATCAAACTGTGAATACTTGCTTCGGTTACAAACATTGCAATTTCTAATGTATTTGGAAATGTCGGCCAATAATAAAATTCTTTAATTTTTGATAAAGTTTTAAAGACACCAAAATGTGATGATGTAGGTTCATCATGAAATTTTTGTAAAATATCTTTCCTTAAAGATTTAGGAACAACTAATTTCCATTCCACTAAATTGGATTCGATGTTTAAATCATTTGAAATAAATTTGTAAAGTTTATTATCTTCCACTCTCCAATCAGGAAATAATTCAGGATTTTTAGAAACGTTGGTTAACATTTTCTTATACCAATCGTCTAAATCTACCGCAGAAAATTCTAAAGGACTAACTTCCAAAGGGGCTCTAGAAAGTGCATCAGGAACATTTAATTTACCTGTTCTATGAATAACTTCAAAATCAAATTGTTGAAGTTTAACACTCCATCGGGCTAATCGACCTACAGGAACTTATAAATTATTGAGCCAAATAAGTGAGTGATAACCAGTAATAACTTTAAAATGGGTACCTTCAATATAAGGTCTAAACTTTTGAATTCCAAAAATAACGGCAAGTAACTCACGCTCTATAATTGAATAATTTTGTTCGGCTTTATTTAAAGTACGAGAACCATAACCAATGAGAACCTCATTCTCTGCTTCACCTTGAGTTAAAACACATACAACACCACAATTGGAAGCATCACATTGTAAATAAAATGTTTTAGAAAAATCAGGACTCGCTAATAGAGATCTAATTTTCAAAAATGAATCGTTCGCTTCGGTATTCCATAAAACTTTTTGAGATTTCTTCTTACATCTCAATAAATTATTAATAGGAGCTAAAATTGTGGAAAAATCTTGAATGAAACGTCTATACCAAGAACACATTCCAATAAAACGCTTAACTTCTGTAAAAGTATGTGGTTGAGGAAAGTTAGTAATAGCTTCCACCTTTGAGGGATCAGTATGAAGACCATTCTTATCGATAACAAAACCTAAGTATGATATTTGAGGTTTACAAAATTCACATTTATCTAAATTAATATTTAATTTGGCATCATTAAGCCTTCTCTTAAAATAGCAGTATGTTCCTTAAATGTACTTGAAAATATAATAATATCGTCCAAATAAACAAAAACCGATTGGGATAAATCATGACCTAAAATTGAATCCATAATTCGTTGTAATGTACTGGGTGCATTGGTAAGTCCCATGGGCATAACGGTACACTCAAATAATCCTCTACGTGGAACAGTAAAAGCAGTTTTTTCAGGGTCTAAAGGAATTTTCCAAAAAGCTTCTTTTAATTTATCTAAAATATTATTTGAAAATGACAAAGGGTAAGCATCTTTTTTTGTAATGGAATTTAATTTCTTCGCATCAAAACAAACTCTAAATTCACCTGACTTCTTTTTAACTAAAACCATTGGAGAATTTCAAGAAGAACTGGGTTTAATAATTCCTTGATCTAACATGTCATCAATTTCTCTGTTTGCATGCTCCAACATAGCAGGAGATAATGGAAAATAACGTTGTTTAATTGGTATTGGATCACCAGTATTAATTGTATGAAAAACTTTATTTGTTTTACCTAATTTTGAATTTGATAAGGTTTTAAAAAGGGCAATAACTTGATTTAATGCAAAAACTTGATCATTATTAAGATCATCAATACTCTTAATCATTGAAAAATTTGTCTCCGCAGAATTTGCAACAAAAGAATTTTCACTAAAATCAGCTTTCATTTAAAATAATTGACAAAAATCTACTCCCAAAGTAATTGCAGTAGTAATAGATTCAGAAACAAGAACAGAAATTGTTTTAGTAATCTCATTAACAGTCAAAGCTAAATCAACATTGCAAAGAACCATCAGCAATAATCAATGATGAAAAAGGTGAATTCCTATTTAATTTTAAATCATATTTATCAATTAAATACAATGCAGGCTTACCTAAAATTGTAATGGTAGCTCCATTATCCAACAAAGCAACAAAATTTTCATTAAAAATCTTCACATTAATAAAAGGTCTAATATCATTCTTTTTTTCAACAAATTTGGAACTTATTTTTGGAGTTCCACAAAATGTATTAACTTCAATTACCCATTCTTTAAAAACATGCTTGTCAGCCTCTGAAAAATCATAAGGAATGTGTCGACTAACAGAACACTTCCCATTTACAAGTTTTTTGAAAATTTGCACTTAGGGCAATTAGTAAAAGTAACATCGAAATAACCACATTCAAAGTAAAAGATTTTATCATCACCCTTGTCACAGGTGTAATAGGTATGATCCAATTGTTTACATTTAAAACATGTTGTTGAAGATTTAGCAGTATTAATTTTTGAATTATTAAAAGCTGAATTTGAATTTTTGGAAAATTGACTTTAGGTTTATTATTTTGACTCAATGTAGAAGATTTGGGTTTGTATTCAGATTGTCTTTCAGAATCTGAACTAGAATTAAATTTGAATTTAGAATTCTGAGCTTTTACTTGCTGTAATTTTTTACATAACTCAACCAGATGGAAAATATCAGTAACATTAACAAGAGCTAACTAGGTAGCGAACCAAGGTTGTAAATTTTTCATAATAATTTTTAATTGTTCACACTCAGAAGGAGGAACGTCTAATTGTGAAAATAAATTAACCATTTCGGAAATAAAGAGGGTTGGAATTTCATCAAAAGTCTGTTTTCTATTCTTAATTTCAATAACAAAACTTCATCACGCCCTTTGAGTAAAAAGTCACTTTTTAATTTAGAAATAAGTTCATCCCACGTATGAATTTGGGGCTTAACAGCTCTGAACCATATTAAACCTTTTCCTGAAAATAAATCAATAATACTAACTGGAATACTAACTGAAGTATTAACATTGTCGTTATGTGACAGAAATATTAGAACTGTCTAAATATAGTTACTCATTATTCAATTCATTGTTTTCATTTATAGATTCGATTAATTCTATGGACTCATTACATAAAGTTAACAATTGATCGTGTAAATACAAAAATTCATAATCAAAAGTGGTATAATTCAAACGTTTCAAAATATGCAATAAACGAAAGTCTAAGGTATTCTCTTCTCGAAGGTTTAATTTTAAATAAATGAATCAAATATTGAATGTTATAAAGCTTGTCTTTTACTAATTCCAATTCCATGGTATTGTTGATTTCAACTTTCTTATACGAATCAAATAAATTTAGATTGATCCTTTCTAAATTTAATTTACGCCTTAACGGTTTACGTTGCTCAACAACGGTTAACCTTTCCGCAACATTAACATTTCTATAATTTAACTCTACTCGTAACTCATCACTACGTAGAACATCTACTAAATAATTCAAATTTCACATAATACACAACCAATGAAATTTCACTAATTATAAACACAATAAAAATATCAATCGTAATAATAAATTGTTACAATGCCTTTAAAATGGCCAACTCTAACAATTGAAACTGAAACAAATAAGAGCAGAAATAACCAGCAATAATGGTAATGAAAGAAAATCAGTCCCTGCTCGGGCGCCAGTTACAATGATAGTGGTCGAAGTGGTTTAACAAATTTAATAAATTAATGGGTGTTAAATAAATGAGCGTAAATGATCTCCGAACAAATTTCTAACTAACTGGAGATGCAAACCATTCACCAAAAATAATGCCTTTGTCCCAGTCGAAAATTGTAAACATTTTTTATTTTTGTTGAATTTGTCACAAAATAAAATAAAAAAAGACAATATCATAATTCACAGAAAAACAAAAATGAAACAATGCTAATTGCTATAAAACCGTGAAACTGTGGGTTTATGACACAATTCTACATTTTGTACTATAAAAGAGCAACTCTTAATATTTATTTACTTGCAGAACTGCATAACTACAAACTTTGAAATGGAATTGCTTGGTTTTCGATTGTCTTTTTCTGTTTCTTAACAACCTAACAAATGAAAGCCACTTATTATAAATAATTCGTGAAGAATTTGTAACAACCCATTTTGAGTTGTATTAAAATATACCGTAATTTATGTTCTTCGTTCATTTAGTTGTAAATATAAGAAAAATTTTATTTATGAATGATTTATAGGTATGTGGTAGGCAACTTAATTTGCATTTTGGTGTAACTTAAGTTGCATATTTTCTTAAGGGTTTATACTCCCACTTCTTTAAATTATTTTTTCTGCTCATTTTTTTCGCGCAACGTGTCATCATCATCTGACATCCTAAAGCGTCTGTTTTGGCACTTCTTGTGGTACACTGTTAGATGCAGGAAGCCATATTTTTGGGTTTCCACTTAAATTTTGTGAAAAGTCATACCAATGCATTTAATTTTTTTGCCAAAATTAACCGTTTCTGGCGGAATGTCGAACAAAGCCCTCTAGCGACGACATGTGAAACTAACAAAACTTCAAATACTATTTGTAGCCCAATAGTAGTTCATTTCAACGCGCCCAAGTTTGTTAGAATCGGCTACAGGGGGTTATTTAAGGAAACTTTTAAATACCCCCCACCACTTTATTTTTAGACATACGTCAAAAAGTGTCAAACAAAAAAGTTCAGATTATTCTCGACTTCAAAGATCAGTTATTTTTTTATTAGGTTAATATAGCAGAATTCACAGAAACATCAATTGTTTAGATTCAAGATTGCAGTTACGCCCCCTAGCGGCCATTTCAGAAACTTGAAAATATTTTCCAGGTTTTTGTATTGGCTGTTTTAGTATAACTTTTTTTTTGCGCAAGCCTCTACGATGGATAGTTTCCCAGATACAGTATCTCGCATTCTTAGTTGGCCACCCTGTACATCTCTTGGTGGAAATCATATGTTCAAAGAAAATGCATTCAATCCACTTATTGGGCAACAATGCAATACTAAAGGGCGTTTCCCAACGAGATTTGTGCAAAAATAGCGATTTTAACATTGGTTAGCCAATGTGCATGTGGCCGCGAAAAATGCATTAAATTTACTTATTGGCCATCCATGCAATGCTTTGTAACCTTTTCCTAGCGTAATTGATGCTTACAGAACGAATTCGACATCTATTGGCCAAAATCTAAATGATCACGGAAAATGCATAAAATGTACCTATTTATCTACAATGAATCCCTTGGGATCTATTACCAACGAAATTGGTGCATATATAGCGATTTGGCCAAAATACATATAGTCACGGAAAATGCATAAACTTTATTTATTTGACATCCAGCTGAAATATTGAGACGTTTTCCCAAAGAAATTGGTGTGTAAATTACGATTTTGCCATCTCTTATCCACTATTCATAGGGTCTCAGAAAATGTATTAAAATAACGTATTGGGCAACGATACAATGCTTAGGGCGGTTTTCCAACAAAATTTCTGCATAAATAAGTATTTTTGACATCTCGTGGTGAATATCCACGTGTTCAACGAAAATGCATAAAATGCACTTATTGAGCAACGATGCAATATTATGGAATGTTTTTCCAACGTAATTGGTGCAAAAATACCGATTTTCTCGTCGCTGGGGTAAGATGCAAGTGGTCGCAAAAATGCATTAAATTTACTTATTGAACATCGATGCAATGCTTTGGGACCTTTTCTCAACGTAATTGGTGCAACGAATTTGGCATATTTTGGCCAATATCTAAATGGTCATGGAAAATGCAACTTTACTTATTCAACATCTAGCCGAAACGTTGGGACGTTTCCCCAAAGAAATTGGTCTATTAATTACGATTTTGGCTTCTCTTGGTGAAAATATACACGGTCATTAAAAATCCAAGGATTTCACACCATGGGAATCGAATTAATGCATTTAGCTACATAAAACTTGTAAGTATAGTTTTTCCTATCACAACAATAAGACCAAATTTTGTGTTGGTTTTAATGTGTAATAACTAATTCAAAGTACCATATCTTGGCATCTTAAGCCATTTGACATTAATTAAAAGGACAAACAAGGTGCCATTAAAGGTTTGTCAAGAAATAATTGTATATGAAAGTTAATATAATAAAATTCAATCCACTGAGAGATTAAAAATGACACATTATCATACACTAAATAATGGTAAAACGTAATTAAAAATTATTATTAAATTTATTAAATACATAAATAAAAAGTTTACCTCGAGTAGGATTTAAACCTATGACCTGTACTTTGCTAGAGTACTGCGCTAACCAACTGCGCCATCAAGGTTCAAGCCCCAATCGATGAAAATTTTGTCTTTATGTATGTAGAACTGATGTAAATTCTAAATATAATGAGATTACAATCAAATTACTTATTTTAATGGAATGTGAGCCTGCAATATCGCAAGGATTCAAAGCAACTTGACTATTATTAAATTATTATAAGTTTTTGTTATGAACGAATAAGTTCAAAGGTAAATATGTAATTAAAAATTATTATTAATTTTATTAAATACATAAATAAAAAGTTTACCTCGAGTAGGATTTGAACCTACGACCTATACTTTGCTAGAGTACTGCGCTAACCAACTGCGCCATCAAGGTTCAAGCCCCAATCGATGAAAATTTTGTCTTTATGTATGTAGAACTGATGTAATTTCTAAATATAATGAGATTACAATCAAATTACTTATTTTAATGGAATGTGAGCCTGCAATATCGCAAGGATTCGCACATACCAAAGCAACTGGACTATTGTTAAATTATAATAAGTTTTTGTTATGAACGAATAAGTTCAAAGGTAAATATGTAATTAAAAATTGTTATTAATTTTATTAAATACATAAATAAAAAGTTTACCTCGAGTAGGATTTGAACCTACGACCTGTACTTAGCTAGAGTACCGCGGTAACCAACTGCGCCATCAAGGTTCAAGCACCAATCGATGTAAATGTTGTCTTTATGTATGTAGAACTGATGTAAATTCTAAATATAATGAGATTACAATCAAATTACTTATTTTAATGGAATGTATTTATTTACCTTTGAACTTATTCGTTCATAACAAAAACTTATAATAATTTAATATTAGTCGAGTTGTTTTAATATGAATGATATTGCAGGCTCACATTCCATTAAAATAATAATTTGTAATCTTATTTAGGATTTACATCAGTTCTAGACATAAAGACAAAATTTATCGATATAATCTTGATGGTGCAGTTGGTACTTAAGATACAGGTCTATTCAAATATACTGAGTAATACTTTTATTTATGTTTTAGTAAAATTAAAATTTTTAATTACATATTTACCTTTGAACTTATTCGTTCATAACAAAAACTTATAATAATGGTAAAACGTGTTAATATTTACAATATTTTCCACAAATGCAGAAAACAAATCAGACATATGCATATAGTTGTCATTTTCTTGCAATAATCCTTTCCCACAAGAGAAAGTTGTTTGCTGCGTTAAATGTAAAGTAACAATAGTTAAATAAATGTACTGGCTCATGAATATTCACGTATCTCATAGTCTAAAGTAGTTATGAATTCGAACTAAATACTCCAACATTTAAAGTTTATCCTACAAAGAAAACAAACGATTACGTTCCAACAATAAATATTTGTGATGTCAACCAACCAATCCCGCCCACAGATTTTCTATGTATTGGTGCCTAAAGGTTGTTTTACCTGTATATATATATATATATATATATATATATATATATATATATATATATATATATATATATATATATATATATATATATATATATATATATATATATATATATATATATATATATATATATATATATATATATATATATATATATATATATATATATATATATATATATATATATATATATATATATATATATATATACAGGGTGGCCACCACGAACTCGTCGGTCTCTAGCACCCAAACGACTGAATTTTGTCAAGATCTGTTTGGGCGAGAATATGTACGCCTTCTAGGACTACAATCTAAAATTAGTTTGATTTATACAGGGTGATCTACAAACTTGTTAGTTATCAAAGTTATATTATTTTAAATGGCATACCCTCTTTTTTAATTTTTTGAAATAAGGTGTAAAAATAAGGTAGACTTTCATTAGAGTTCCCTATACCTAAACCTTACAGTTTCCGAAATATTTAACATTTTTTTAAAATGTTGGGTTGTCAAAAAATTCAAGTATTTTTCGATTCAGAAAAGATGAGACAATCTAATCTAGGTCATCGTAATAAGGATATTTGGAAGTACATATTCTGTTGTTTATTGTTTCAAATTATAATTTATAAAATACAAAGAATAACGCGTAAAGTTAACAAACTTCAAAGTTAAATATCTTTGTTATTTTAAATACAACGCCCAAGAAATTTTTATCGAAATGGAATAGTCTTTTGACAATAGTTCGAAATGTATTAGGGTTCCCTATACCTTACTTCAATACTTTTCGAGAAATTAGTGTATTTGTTACATTTTTAGAAATTACGCCATTAACTCTTGTCGATCAGTTAGAATTCTTTGATTTATAAACATTTCTGTCATATTGACGTATTTCAAAATACGACAGTGTTTATAAATATTGATGATTTTTTCATTACAATAAAATATTCAGTGCAAGAAAGAGTGGATATGGTGTTGACCATAGGAGAACGCCATGAAAATTGTCTTATGGCTTCCAGGGTTTATGCCCAAAAGTACCCTGATCGCAACCATCCTGATACTAGAGCTTTTGAAAGGCTTTTACAAACATTTCGAGTCACAGGTAACACTGCCTATCCAAAACCGGTAACTGGCAATGAAGATAGTGCGTTTTTAGTATTAGGATCTATCGCTGAAAATTCCCACACTAGTACTAGAGTAATTGCTAGACAAACAGATTTAAGTAGAGGAAGTGTGAGAAGAGTTCTCAAAAAACACAAATTTCATGCTTATCACATAGAAATTCATCAAAATTTGTATGGCAATGACTTTCAACAACGAATAGATTTCTGTTTGTGGGCAATTGAAAAATAGGGATCAACAAGATTTTTAAATTTCGTTTTGTTTACTGATGAATCAACATTTCACAACAACGGTTTGGTAAATAGACATAATTTTCACTATTATGATACCGAGAATAGGCATGCTTTTAATACTGTTGACCGCCAAAATCGTTGGAGCATAAACGTATGGGCAGGAATTATTGGAGATCAGGTAATTGGACCATACTTTTTCAATGGTCATTTAAATGGTAGAAAAATTTTTTAATTTTTAAAGCGAGACTTTTGGACACTTCTCGAAAACGTTCCGTTGAACATTAGAGGGATTATGTGGCTATAATTAGATGCGGCACCGGCACACTTTGATCGTAGAGTTAGAAATTATTTAACTAGGAAATTTGTTAATAAATGGATTGGAAGGAACGGACCATGTCATTGGCCACCAAGATCGCCTTGTCTTACTCCAATGGATTACTTTTTATGGGGATATATTAAAAATATTGTTTACAATATTCCTGCTACTACTGCAGACAATATGAAAGAGAGAATTAGAAATGCGGTGGACACAATTACTCCAGATATGTTAAGAAAAGTCAGACAAAATTTGGAAGAAAGAATTAGACTATGCATTCAAGAAGACGGTCATCAGTTTGAACATTTACTGTAGTGACAAATCCAGCAGTATGCTCTCGGTGCATAATGTAAAAAGGTCTTTTTCAAGACCAGCAACCGTATAACCTTGATAACCTTAATAAACCAAAAACCGTTTAACACATTTGTAACCTTTGTAAATCACAGAATTCTAACTGATCGACATGAGTTAATTGCGTAATTTCTAAAAATCTAACAAATACACCAATTTCTCGAAAAGTATTGAAGTTATGTAAAGGGAACCCTAATACAGTTCGAACTATTGTCAAAAGACTATTCCATTCCGATAAAAATTTCTTGGGCGTTGTATTTAAAATAACAAAGATATTTAACTTTGAAGTTTGTTAACTTTACGCGTTATTCTTTGTATTTTATAAATTATGATTTGAAACAATAAACAACAGAATACGTACTTCCAAATAACCTTATTACGATGACCTAGATTAGATTGTCTCATCTTCTCTGGATCGAAAAATACTTGAATTTTTTGACAACCCTACATTTTCAAAAAATGTTAAATATTTCGGAAACTGTAAGGTTTAGATATAGGGGAACTCTAATGAAAGTCTACCTTATTTTTTCACTTCATTTCAAAAAAAAAAATAATTAAAAAGGAGGGTATTCCATTTAAAATAATATAACTTTGATAAGTAACAAGTTTGTAGATCACCCTGTATAAATTAAACTAATTTTAGATTGTAGTCCTAGAAGGCTTACATATTCTCGGCCAAACAGATTTTGAAAAAATTCAGTCGTTTGGGTGCTAGAGACCGACGCGTTGGTGGTGGCCCACCCTGTATATATATATATATATATATATATATATATATATATATATATATATATATATATATGTGTGTGTGTGTGTGTTAATTAATACAAGAAGAAACACTTTTGTTACAATTTGTTCCTCCTCTAATGGTATTTCTATTACACTTCACTAAACAAGCTTAGATTTCATCTATTTTTTGACACCCTTTTTTTACGTTTTGGCTGCAATTGCAGCTGCCGTCGTCCATAGATAAGGAAATAGTTTATCACTAAATTTTACTGTCAAATTTATATAATATGAAAAGTAAGATAATAATCATACCATGAGCATAATATGACATGTACTTGAAAACCTACTATTTAATGCTATTTAATGTTATTTTATTTTATTACCGGTAAATTAAACATTATTAAATGATCTTGAAAATGACATTACTTGAACACGTCCTCATTTAATACTGATACCTTACATTGAAGTTTTGTTGGTAAAATACACCACATACTCATTATATAGCTAACTGATAAATCGTTGTGGTAACTGGTTATCTGAAAGTAATATTATTAGCTTTTAGGCACGCATACATTTTCAAACATACTTTAGAATATTAACTAAACAAACATATAACTAGACATTTTCAGAGCTCTGTAGATCAGTTATTACGGGTTGCTTTCACAGCAAATTTTTATTTACTACGCTGCATTATAACGTTAGCCTAGAAGGGTTAATGTATTGAAACCATTAAGTTTGTACATACACTAAGCCCTTAGCTATACAAAATTAATATATATTTTCCATTTCGTTTAGTACTACTCTGCATATACATAAGAAAGGCAATAACGAAGTCAATTATTTAAGTCAAAGAAGTAAAGAAGTCTTTAAAACAGAGAGTTTCACAAAGAACGAAAGGAAGTAACTACAAAGAAGAGATAGAGATAGTACGTATTCAGAATAATGGTGATAAGGACTACATTGCACACTACAGTTAGTACAGACAGCTTTTATACTTGAACAGTTTTCATTACGAAATCACGCGGTTTAATAACACAACATCCTTCCATAAACTGGAAAGTACCAGACGGTATACTTGCTTATTAACGTTAAATTAATTACATCAAACAGGAAAATTTCCGATTCATGTGCTTGTATAAACTATTTAATAAGTAACATCGTATACTTATATGTTGTTTGCAACGGTGTATAGGCGATTTTGTAATACTGATACTGTAGTCATAAATTAAGTAAGTGCTAGCGATTGTACTTACAAAGTCTATTGAACGACTTAACTTGAAGTGTTTACTTAATAAATGGAGAATCTTATTAAACTTTAAGCGGATGCCATTTGGAAGGTATAATTTTGAGTACCAAGTTGCAACTGTTAATAGCATTAAAATGCAAACAATATCGTACAAGTTTAACGATAAACCTGATATTATACATTCCTTACGATTTAAACGGAATTTGATTATCCTGAACTTTGAGCTAAGTGGCTCTATTAAGTATTAGCTATTAAATATTAATAGCGAATCGTAAAATTTCTAAAACTTTTGTTTACAAAGAAAAATTTAAATTACTTTTTTCTCTCTAGCGTACAATACAATCTAAAAGTGCTTTTATTACTAAACTTTTTTGGGTACAGCAATGTAATTGTAGTTTTAGAAAGTTATTTGGAAATATAATGAATGATGAAACAACAGTCACAGCAAAATAATTGGACAAATTTAACATAAAAAAATAGGGGACAGACGCTTCTCTCTCCTATTCTATTATTGATTTTTAGTACTGTTTAACAACATAATGGACTAGCTGCCTTCTGTTTTTTAGTTTACTTAAATAATTTACTAGCTTTCCTCCGCAAAATGTTGCGTTTAAAATTAAATTTAATGATAATAATAAAACACATAATTAATTAAATACAAAGGTATACAGGGTGTCCCACGACGAACGACATCGATCGATTATGGAAAAAGTATAAATAGGAAAAATCTGAAAATTTGGCTAGTTACTAAAGCCGATGGGGGATATCGATCTAAAATATTCTCAAGATTACAGCACTTCTGGTTATACCGGAAGTGAATATTAGCTTGCCTATTTTAAATGGGATACCGTTTATATTGTTGCATTTTTGGATTCTACGTCCAATTCTGGCCATAGTTTATATTTAATGTCATATACCTAACTCTAGCCGTTTTTGAGATATTCTAAGTTTTCGATAAAAAATGACAGTTGCATCGTCCAACAAAGTTGCCTATACTGTCCAAACAGCAAGTTATTTTGCAGCGAAACTCTGAACTACTGTAAATAAAGGACTGTTTTAGTTCACTAATAACGCGCAGTGACATATTTGTATACAAGGTGAATGAAAAACAATAATGAAAAAATAGGAAAAGTCTATTTTTTTAAATTGGAACCCATAATGTTTGCATCGGATTTTGATTTAGCACCAGAAATAACTATGATTTTGAAATGAAATACCTATACCTAAAAACGTTTTCACTTGACCATATTCGGCTGCGTTGTTAAATTTTTTACTTTTAATCCTAGCTGGTAATGCTTTTGCCAATCAGTCATCATGGAAACTATGGAGATATGCGAATGACGTAAGTTTTGACAATTGAAAATATACCGTCACGACTCGGATATTCAAACTAAGATTATTTAAATTTGTTTATTTTTTACGGAGGATGTGATACAGTGGTGAATAGACCATGTGTGATGTTTACTGCTGGTTATCCAGAAAAAAAGAATCCGTCACCGAAAGCCATGAAGCAAATTGTTGAAAATTTTAAAAATATCGGTTCCGTTAAAAGAAAAATTGTTAAAGCTAAACCTATTATTATCAAGGAAAATGTGTAAATTGCAATTTTGGGTTACTTTGTTGCAAATCCAATGATGTCAATAAGACAGGTTTCGATAGACTCAGGAGTATAAAAAAATTCAATTAATGGGATTCTGGAAAAGCACAAGTTTCATCTTTTAGAATTTTCCCTAGTGAATTTATACTTACTAATTACTACGGAAACGACTGATTTGTGAATGACATAATTTGGAGCGACGAACCGAAATTCACTAAAAACGGCATGCTTAATCGACATAATGCGCACTATTGGACTGACACAAACTCACATGCTCTTAGGGAATGAAACTTCCAAAAAACTGGAGTTTTAATGTTTATTGCGCCGTAAGAAACGATAAAATTGTTACGATACGTTTTTATGACGAAAATTTTAACGGTAAGTTCTATCAAAATGTAAATGTTCACAAATGAATATGTCCTATATACCTACATGTGAACGATATTTAGCAATACTATAAGAGTTTGAAACTGAGTATCTGGATAATTTACCTCTGGCCGACAGAACTCAAGTACTATACCAACATGATGATGCACCACCTCGTAATGGCTATATTGTGAAAACCTTCCTATAGCATACATTTGAGGACCATTGGATAGCTAATAACGGACGTTTTCAATGGCCAGACATGTAGATTTTAGATTTTTTTGTATGGGGTGCCATTAAGGGTGAAGTATACAACACTCCCTTAACAACGAATGAAAACTGTATAGAGAGAGTACAAAACGCATTTCGCTAATTGAGTCCAAATTCACTAAGAGCGGTAACCCACGAGCAACTGATCCGGAGGTGCGAAAAGTGTCATGAAGTTCAAGGGCGCAATTTCGAAAAGTTAATGAAAAATTTTTTTTTAATTTCTTGTTTTTATTAAGTTCACATTGTAAACGACATTTTTATTGTTAAGAATAGGTTTAGCTTTAACAATTCTTCTTTTAACTGTACCGGTATTTTTTAAATTTTCAACAATTTGCTTCACGGCTTTCGGTGATAGCTTCTCTTTTTCTGGGCAGCATTACTAACTAAGATTAAAAATAAAAAGTTCAACAACGCAACAGAATATGGGCAAGTGAAAACGCTTTTTCTCCAATAAAATAAAAAAGGTGAGATTTAGGTACAGGCATTTAAATTGAAAATCATAGTTGGTGCTGAACCCAAATCTCATGCAAAAAGTATGGGTTTCAATTTAAAAAAATTGACTTTTTCTATTTTTTTGAGAGCCAAATTCATTATTATTTTCCAATCACCCTGTATACAAACACGTCATTGTGCGTTGTTAGTGAACTAAACAGTCCTTTGTTTACAACAGTTCAGATTTTCACTGCAAAATAATTTGCCGTTTGGACAGTACAGCCAACTTTGTTGAGCGATGCAACTGTCATTTTTTATTGAAAGCTTGGAATATCTCAAAAACGGCTAGAGTTAGGTATATGACATTAAACATAAAGTATACTTAGAGTTGGAGGTAGAATCCAAAAATGCAATAATATACAGAATCTCCCATTTAAAATAAGCAAGCTAATATCCACTTCCGGTGTAACTGGAAGTACTGTAATCTTGAAAATATTTTAGATGGATGTCCCCCGTCGACTTTAGTAAGTAGCCAAATTTTCAGATTTTTACTTTTTCCATAATCGATCAATGTCGTTCGTCGTGGGACACCCTGTATATCTAAATGGACAACAATATTAGCGTCGGCTACTAGACTTTTTCCAAAAAATTAAAACCTTAGAACAAAATTCTGGCTCCCTTATTTCTTGCTACGCAAAATTACCTTCATAGCAAAAAAGAAATCATCGAAATCCGTCAAGCGGTTGTCTCACAATCTGCGTGGACTAGATGACCCAATTAAATTATTTTAATAAATAGGATTTTAGACATCGTAAGATGTAATTTAAGTGAGCATTAGGCTGTTGCCAGACGTTTAATTTATCATACATTACTCATAAAATACGAGGAGAGGTCATGCACGAATGGGTTATTTAATTGCAATACGTTTTTCCTTTTTTACCTGAAATTCACTTCACTTCTTATAAAATATTTTCCTCACAAGACAATATATCATCTTCAATGGTCACCGTTTTTCAAAAGATAAAATCAGAGTAAATCAATCACTGTCCAAAGCATTTCGGATGATTTTGCTCCAGAGAATGAAAAATAGGGAGAAGAGTCGAGGAGAGAGTGAGAAGCATGCTTAATAGTTTTCCGAAAAGACAGAAAAATAGGGCAGAAAGGTTCAAAAGATAGAGTCAAGAGAAATCACTGTAAGCGAGAAGAGGAGAGGAGAGGGAGAGGGAGGAGAGAGAAGAGAGAGAAGGAGAGGGGAGGGAGAGGAGAGGGAGAGAGGAGAGGGAGAGGAGAGGGAGAGGGAGAGGGAGGAGAGGAGAGGGAGAGGAGAGGAGAGGGAGGAGAGGAGGAGGGAGAGGGAGAGGGAGAGGGAGAGGAGAGGGAGAGGAGAGGAGAGGAGAGGGAGAGGGAGAGGGAGAGGGAGAGGAGAGGAGAGGAGAGGGAGAGGAGAGGAGAGGAGAGGGAGAGGAGAGGGAGAGGAGAGGGAGAGGGAGAGGGAGGGAGAGGAGAGGGGAGAGAGGGAGGAGGGAGAGGGAGAGAGGGAGAGGAGAGGGAGAGGGAGAGGAGAGGAGAGGGAGAGGAGAGAGGGAGAGGAGAGGGAGAGGGAGAGGGAGAGGAGAGGGAGAGGGAGAGGAGAGGGAGAGGGAGAGGGAGAGTTCGCAATTTACGAACAAGTTGGTTTTACTCAAGGGATATTAGTTCTTAATTACAAATGTAATGTCCAATGGGAATATTGATTTTTGCTTCAACAATAAGAAGGTCGCAAATGATGTATAATTTATGTACCTACATCACCTTTCAAAGTAGTTTTTCGATAGGCTACTTTGAATTTGGGGGTTAAAATATTAAAGAGGGTTGATGATGTCCACGATTAGCGTAAGTGGGCAGACTACGTATTTAGGATAGAGAGTCGAAGGTCTAGCGTTTATCGTATAGAATTCTAGTAGACACAACTGGATTTTTTAGGGTAACTCAAAAGGGATGCCGGCAAATGTTGGTGGTATAAAAAGAACTTAGAAGAGGGACTAATTGAATTCTGGACACTGGTATGTTGTGCGAGGAACCAGCGAGTTTAACTAGATAACTCGCTTTATGTGGAGAGAACATAGAGGTAGGGAATAATAGGATTCACATTAAAGTTCTGAACAGGACCTACCGAGTGTCCCAATAAAATGTATACACTCTTTAAATGACTATAACACTAACAATTATTATAATACAGGAAACATTCAAAAATGGAAATAATGTTAACAAATGTAGAAACTAGTCAATTATCGGAAATGTTCAAATTGTTGGCCATTGTGGTCCATGCACAGCTGATAACGCTGATTGATTGAATCCAAAACGTTCCTAATCATTTCAATTGGTATTTCGGCACATTCTCTTTCAATAGCTGCTCTCAACTCATCGATTGTAGCTGGTTTTGTGGTGTAAACATTGTGTTTAACATGCCCCCACAGAAAAAAGTCCATGGGGGTCAAATCCGGTGAGCGTATGGGAATTGATTGTCCTCTGCACATTTTCCTTTGTACCACTCACAAAATTGGATTCTGCGGTCATAATCATCTTCATCACTCTTAAAAATGCGATGGACGCTCGATTTTGAAACTTCTGTCTCACGAGCCGCTTGCCGGACAGATTTTCTAGGTGATTGCTGAAATCTCTGAATGACTTCTCCTTCTCTTGTGGGGCTGGTGCATGATCGTGGTCTTCCGGAATGGTTCTTATGGACATCCTTAACAGTTCCTTCTTCCTCAAACTTATCTCGCAAACGAGTAATTGTGAGTCTCGTTGGTGCATCTCGTTGAAACTCTATCCTAAACTGTCTTTGCACATCACTTACGTTCTCAGTCTTCCAGTAGCACTTTAGAATGAATTTTCTTTCCTCAAAGTTTAGTCTGACTCCAGCCATTATTTTAAGCAGTCACAACTGAAAAAAAAAGAAAGTGTGGTTGTTATGAACTGTTAAAGAGTGTATACATTTTATTGGGACACTCGGTATTAAAGAAAATCCTTGTCCTTATTTGAACAATCTATTTTATTAAGTATAAAAACAGTGTTACCTGCGTCAGCTTTAACGCAGAGCCGGTTCTTGTGTTTAATTTTGTTGAGAATATTAATATTGTTGCTAAAATCTGACCTAAAGATATTCTGAGCTATTTTAATTTATGAACACGAACGGTTTGGAGTTGACCAATCTCAATGTCGTTGGTGCTAAACCCTTTCGATATTAATCAAAAGGGTTCTTATCATTATTTTAAAGTCTGTCTTAGTCCTAAAGTAAAATGTCTCATCTCATTATTATCAAACTTCCTTTTTATTAACATAAAAAGTTATTTTGTGAAAGCTGGAGTTATGGCATCAAAATGGTTAATTTTATTGTAAAAACTAAATTGGATATTACTTGCATGCTGCATTTTGTGTAAGGATTAATATAATTAGGTCGACAATCCAACCCAAAATTTAGCAAGAAACAGTCTAATTTTTGAATTTGGGCGAATTAGGATCTGAATACACTGGAAATCTTTCCATACTAAGGAGCAAGTTCTTATAGCGTTAGTACTGGTGAGAATAAAGGTAAAAAATTCAACAATAAACTGTATTAATAATAATTAATAATAATTATTTATAACACAGTTACATTTAAATACAATTAAAAAGACTTTCAATGTTCCTGCATTTTCTTTGGATTGTCTTGTTAAATCTAACTCGTGGCAGGAATCTTTTGGTAATTTTTGTCAGTCAGAATCACTAGTGGTTGTTACCTTTAGAAAATCGTCACTAGTAATAAAGCACTCGTCGCAATTGTCGTCACAATAACTATTCGTGATCTGACTGACAAGATTACCAGTAAGATTATTACTACTTGTATTATATACGATAATTAGTTTATAGTGATAATTTCATCTTTTTACTGCAATCTGCTAAACGATCTAATTACACCACTCATTTCACGTGAATAGTGAATTAATTGTTTATTAAGACAAAAGTCTGTCTCAGAGGATTTTAGAACATATAAACTACTAACGTAATTTCCCCCATGGTGCCCAAATTTGACCATGTAGTATCTTCTTCATTTAATGCAAATGTATTCTATTTATTAATAATAAAGCTAATGAACCAATGATTGTTACTGGAATGGCACTCATTAGAACATAACACGTAAAGGTAAAGTGTATAGTACCGACATAGCTCAGTGGTAGAGTCGTGATTCGTACAAGAAGGGCATTCGTTATAACTCAACAGACAATCAGTAATAAAATGTCACAAAACCTGGCTTTTAATTTTTACATTAATCACGTCATGAACTAGATATCAACGTCCGCATAGGTCAGGAATACGAACTGTTCACTCAAAATTCGACAAACTTACACAAACTTCAGAACTCTTCACATTCAATGCTCGAGCCATCACAACACTCTCCCTAATTTTTTGCTCAATCTGTAAATTGACTAGTGTTATAATTTAATCGATAAAATTCGCTATGTTAACTATTTCCATCTCAAATTTTCTCATTAATATCTTGAGCTTAATAGCTTACACTGCAAAGATGTACGTTAAAATGCTAAAGAGCTTCGCAATATTAAGCTATACTGATAAAAAAATGCTTTGTAAATCTTCATTTAAATATCGTAACTTCAAAAATTCATCATGAAAATAAAATTAATCTTCACTAAAAACCTCAACTTAATCATCCAAATAACCTAAAAATTTAACATTAGTTGTATCTCAAATCTCTATAAGACTTTACGGTAAAATCAAATAAGAAGCTCTTATTATTCGAACTCAAAAAGATAATCACAACCTTTACTTTATCAATCGCAAATTATTACTCAACCTTTAATGGTTTTAAATCGGCGAAACATGGACGTGCCCTAATTTCGAACTCACAAACTAAAAACTCTTAAGGTAACCTGTATTCACATAGAAATAACCTAAAGGGTAAAATATAAACGAACATAATTGTTTCGGCGTAAGGCACTGATGCTCATTTGCCAAAAATAACCAAACACAAAAATACCAATTTAAACGAATGAATTACCTGTTGTTACGTTTCAGCAAGATACCATAACGACCATAACAGGAATGTCAAATTGCGCAACATTATTCTGCACAACTAGCAATTAAATTTAATTTTAAAAACAGAAAAATAAACAAAAATGAAGTTTAAACTTCAAATACCTCCGCGCAACTTCACATTAAAATACACAAAATCGACAAAATAATTTTGTTATTATAATTAATAATTTTTAAAATAATTACGTGTTTCCTGTAATCACAGAGGAAACAAAAATCAAATAAACAACAAAGCAATACTTACTTTATGTGCTCCGTTAATAAAAATTCCATCCGGTATTGACTCAGTTCCGATTGTTTAACCAGCAAGTTCCAATCCAAAACTGCACTTTTCTTTAAAATCTAAAAAACTTTAATCCGTTACCTTTCACCTTATACTTAAATTCAAAGCAACAAAAGTTTGTGTTTTAATTTTTCAACTTTGACAAAATTGTTTATAACATCTTTAACAAATTTAATAGATATTACTACTGACGAAGATAACTGTAAGTGTTATCGAAACGTTTAGATTGTATAATTTAAAATACACCATTAAAAAACCCATAAAAGATAAATATTTTATTATGTGTGATAATGGTGAAAGTTTGCATTTTCATACAACAAAAGTACAATTTTTGTACGAAATTCTAACATGACATAATTGTCAATTTTTTGTCTTAGGAAATATCCTTTAAGTTAATGCACTTTAACGCGCAATTATTCAACAATATACGGCAAATACTCTCCTGTCATAAAATAAAATTTACACATCAATTCAAGTATGGCTATTTCCATTAATCAGTTACCTTCATAAACAAAATGCGGGTTCGCGTAAGCATCTTTACTCAACTCTCCACTGTTTAGGATATATAACGACACAAAAAATCTGAGGAAAAAGTGAAGAACCGTAAAGTGCACTATTTCCAAAATTCACTAGGTTCTTCATACTCTACAGTAATAACTGATTGTTGACGTCGTAAATGATCAATAATACGCAATTATGAATCGCTTTAAATAAGGTTCGACAGATTACAGAATCAACAACCGTCTCCTGTATCCGTTCACCACACACTTCAAACACCTTCCCCTACACCACTAACTCTCGGCTCTCAGACCTTCACCCCTCACAACCACATGCCTTCTACTTTCGACATCTCTACTTTAGCTCTGGAAAATCTGAACTCACTAAATCCGAATAATCATTTTCTCCTCTTCCGCTCATGTAAAAAAACAAGCATACAAACAATATCACACATTGGCACTTCTCTTACTATAATTCATGCACCCAAACAAGGAACGCAGAAACCGATAACCGATTCGCATCATTCAAAACTCAACACTTCTCGTTTAACCAGAACGACTAACTTACTTGCTTTACAGATAACCGCAACGAAAGCAACCAAATTGAAATTTTTACAACACACTTTCTCCCCGAAAATATAAGTAAAAGCGAGCTGCATATAAAATTAAAACATTAACACCCAAATGAACGAATAAAATAAAAAAAAACATTGTACTAATACTGCTGATCTAATTATAGGCATCTGCCAAAATAGCAATATAAAAGCTCATAAATTTTTCATAAACACACAGTTCCCAGATTTTTTTTATTCAACACACAAAGACAAGCGCTGAATTTGTAGGTTATCATTCCAAATTTTAAATTAATCAATCTAAAAGCTTTATACATACACAATCACCTATTACAAAAACAAAAACACGCGTGGTGGTAATCAGGTGGTTTTCCTTCAATTCTCAGTACCAAAATGTTTTAGACACCATATTTTATTTTCATATTTAATATTATTAGTTATATCGTTATTTATTTGCCTCAGTAGAAACAATTCTTTAAAAAACCGTCTAGTCAGTCTGTGTTGGTTTTTATGATGTTTGTAATGAATGTGTCAGTCAGATTAGTAAATAGTTTCTCGTTATTATAGTCACATTTCTAATTACTAATAAATCTCTTCAATACTAAATATGATGTAAACAGCCATAAATAGAAGCAAATTTACCAGCAACTTATAATAAAATCCAAATGTTGTATTATGGGATATTTACTTAATGTAAACATTCAATATATCCTTCGCATATATAAAACAAAATTTATAGATTCTTGCCTCATTTAAATCGCCATTGAAATTTTTACTGTCTGTCCATTGATAAATCTATAACGAATGAAATGTAAAGAGCAACTGCTACCATAAAATTTGGTTTGCAGATATCTTTGTACAGTAAAATACCGCTTTATACTTACTATGCACATAATGAAAATCTGAATAAACCTGCACCGCTTATTTTTACAACGATTTGATATAATTTTCAATCAAACCCCAAACTACTTGAATTTCAAATTTATTTCTTCTCTAAATAAATAATTAGAACGGTTTAGCGACGAAAGGTAATGCTCAATATTTTTATGGTCTATGCGATATAAAACGATATTGAAATTATATATTTATTAAGACAGCATCCCTTGATAAGTAAAGCAGAAACGTATTATAGATATTTTGTTTGTTCGCACGTGTTGTACATTTTGTCTTCGTTAAGTTAGTGTTTTAATCGCTAATTACCTTTTTACTTGTCAGAGTTTAGCTGCAGGTGACGCTAACATGCTGTGTAATTTAATTACAATACTCTACGTACTTTCATTGTAAACAAGTATTTAAAAAATCCCTTAATTTAACTTTCATTTCACATTCAATAGTCTTTGTCCCACTTATCTTAACGTTAACTTTTAACTGCTAAATATTAATATAAGATATTGCACTGTATTTCTTGCTTTCGTTAAAAATTTCATTGCGTGTATTTATTACTTAATTACGCTTATTTTAATGTTTCTTATTGAATGCTTAATTATCATAAAAAAATGTGCATGGTACCAATATAGCTCAGTGGTATGGGTGAGGTCCTTACTCCTCACTCCTAAAGGATACTCGACACAACTCAACAAAATCGAAATCAGGAAAAATATGTAACGAAGGCGCCACCTGTTAAATAAATTTATAGCGAGAAAAATGTCATGAACTAGATCTCAAACGAATGGCTTAACAGGAAACCATAATATTTGCTTGAAGAGGAAACACTCACCTTTACCCGTAATCCTACTTCAAAAATACCTACGCAAAGCTCACTTACACTTAAGTAAAACTTTAAGCTTCTTTAAAAATCCTCGTGTTGCGAAAACTAACACCCAAAATTCTTTATATATCTTCGGTATAAACTTCTACGTAAAATTATTTGCTCATTTAACAAAAAAAAAATGGTAACAGGTCAACGAGGTCATTAATTGTGCAATTTAAAATGAATATTTGTCACAACAAAACGTGATTGAGTATTTAAAAGTTCCCATAATTTAATAAACGTTACTTAATATTCATCATAACAGCTCAGCAAAGCTTTACATTTCTGAATGATAATAGCTTTAATTGCGATAACTTCAAAACTTGTCGAAATAAACACAGTGATTTTAGTTTGGTGAAGGTAAAATAAACGGCCAAAAAATTACTCCACAAGTATCTATACTAAGATTAAAAGAACAGCATAAAAATATGTATAAAAGGGGCAAGTACAATCAATGAAACATTACCCAGACATCGGAGCATAAACAAAAGTAATTCGTCAAAAACAAAGCCTAACAGTTAAAAAAAAAATAGAAGCTGCGTCACATATTCAGCAGAAATCGCTCATGTCAAGGAGAAGTAGATCAATTACTTTCTTTTACGTAAGCATTACGAATGCGTATATACAAATAACAATATTAAAAAAAGTATCATCTAGTGCATGTGCGATACTCCGGTTTAACAAAATTCAATCATATCCAACAACTGACTTTGTTACTACAAAAAAAACAACGCTTTATGAAAATCGAAATGTTAACACTACAACGGTATCGAAATTTCTAATGCAGCTTTGATTAATTAAACCTTAAATTACACCAAATATTACTATAAACAAGAATATTAATATAAAAAGCAAAGAAAACAAGGTTATCAACGTCCTTTCGTCACTTTCACAATTTCCATTGTTCTGGTCCAAATTCCATCACTATCAGTTGAGAACTTTTTATTATAAACCGTTATAAAAAGCAAAGAAAACAAGGTTATCAGCGTCCTTTCGTCACTTTCACAATTTCCATTGTTCTGGTCCAAATTCCATCACTATCAGTTGACAACTTTTTATTATAAACCGTCGCACAAACACCAAGGTACAAACCCTGAGCTAGCACATTCTTTTAAGTGACCTTATATAAATACTTAAACACAATAATCTGACTTTTAAACTTCTAACAAATAACACCACGTGATATCTTTCCCTTATTCTTAAAAATCAAGGTAATAATATAAATAATCTCGATAAAGTCACACTCATGACAACAATATAAATCCTATAGATCAATAAATCTACATGAATTCGAGAAAAGATTCCAACACAAATTCATAAAATACGCTGCACATCGACGCCGACGTCGGTTAAATATAGATTAGGAAGACTCCTTCTTTTTTTGATCAGCACGAGGCTAGATTGTAAGATTACTTTAACTTACTGAGTATATGCAGTCTTGTGTCGTGCGTAGAACGTATTTTGGATGGCAAATTAACGTGAATTTGCCTGAGAAATTTTTTTGTGTACATAATTTAAATTGGTGTAGTTGAATTGTAATAAAGCATTATGTGCCATGTAAAATCGCATTTAAATGTTGTATGAAGATTTTTAAGGTGAAAATATTAAATTTCATTGAGAAATAATGTTTTGCTAAAACCCTTATTGAGACGATAATGGTTAAATGGTACTAGAATTTGCTACTGTGCGTTGAGAAATGCGGTTTAAAGTTGTTATGATGCGTAGAAAAGAATATGTATGTATATTTTTGCTTGTATAAATGTCGTAACATTGCGCAATAAAAAGTGACAGCATGCTCAAGGACAAATGGTGTTAGAATTTGGTAAATTGTGCGGAAGGAAAAATCACGCAAATGGGAGCTTTCATAAAAAGTTGAATATAGATCTGGACAGTATATGGGGTAAATATGTGAATTGGGGTTTTTCCGAAGAGTTATAAGGATGTCTGTAAAGAAATTCAAGATGGCTACGTTTTTATCGTTCCGTTTGACACTGTTTCCCTTTTCAGACTTTCCACTCGGCACCGACACGCAGTGGATAGCTCTTCGGGGATAGGTTTCTTGTGATTTTAGCGCGAAAAAAAATGGATGATCGCTGGTATATAAGAGCCTGCTAGGGTATAGAGACAGAAAGATACGCTCGTTAAAGGGCAAGACTGAAGGAGTGATCGCTCGCGATTACTTTGTGAGACCATTACGATTCATTTGTAAATAATTAGTGTGGTAGTGCATATTAAATGACTGTAAAAACTCATTTTAGGGATGAAGTATTCAAACATCTGCAAATGAAAGGATAAATTTGTGAATTGAAAGAAAAATACTAGTAAGATCTTCTCTCAAAATTTAAGAAGGGTTTAATGCGATTTAAGGTGAACAGGAAACATTGAGTTAGAAGTGTTGTGTATTACCGCGCGATCTAAAAAGGGATTTAAAGTAATCCTTTTAATAACAAAATAAAGGTATGTTTGTTAAGTTAAACAATAGTGGACATTAGTGTCGTTTATTTTACTAAAAGTTCACTAAATAGATTGCATAAGAACATTTAAGAATTGTAAAGTGTAAGTAAATGTATCCTGTGACAAACATTTATTTTGAAGGGCATATACCAAATCCAACTGCCCAATTATTATACCCGCGTAATGCGTACCCAAACTCGGACATTTAAGTTAGCGAGCGGTGTGATGGACGAATTAAGTGATTAAATGTGACCAGTGTGGATACATATAAGGAATAATTACAACGAATCAACCCAGTGGGCACATTATAATGGGAAAAGGACTGCAGAGTTTAACCGTAAATGTAATTTTAGATCTTTGAATGATGATAGTTTGATTATCCTTATAGAGGTTATTTCAATCTCTATTAACTGGTTATATATGTTTATATTGTAATATTTAGGGATTTTAATTTATAAGGATTAGTTTTTTGGGATGTGGTGCTTCTCGAAGTAATGTCTGTAAAATATATTTGAAAGACTGGCAATACAGATCTATTATATAACTAATTTCGTTTTACTAATTGTTTAAATTGTGATTGCTTAGTCAAAAGGATAAAATAGAGCCAATATTATAGCATTTCATTGTTACCTTGTGTGAAATTACATAAAGGGTTACACCATTCGAAAATACTCAATCTTTGGATATTTTTTGGCTACATTATTTATTGTGAGTCTGATAAATCACGAAATTTTATTATTTTGAATTCTTTTACAGTCGTTAAATACATAATCCGGATAAAAAGATATTTATTGAGCTGAAATTTCAGATTTGAATTATTACAATCCATTCAGTTTGGTGAATGTTTAAATACACTTTTGAAGAGAAAGTATTCAAATATTGATAGAAAATATATGATTCATGGACGACCCTATGATCGTTTCGTTTTTAACATTTTCATTGTAAATATAAATTAATCTTTCTGTGGTTAAAAATTAATAGTATTATTCTTCTAAATTGGGTGATAGTTATTTAGTTTCAGAATGTTCATGACAGTTATAAATATTAATCTAAATTAGAAGTTATCCAGATAACTAAGAATTATTATTAAATTTTATTAAATACATAAACAAAAAGTTTACCTCGAGTAGGATTTGAACCTACGACCTGTACTTTGCTAGAGTACCGCGCTAACCAACTGCGCCATCGAGATTTTTTAAGCCCCAATCGATGCAAATCTTGTCTTTATGTATGTAGAACTGATGTAAATTCTAAATATAATGAGCTTACAATCAAATTACTTATATTAATGAAATGTGAGCCTGCAATATCACAAGGATTCACACAAAATATAACAAAAACTTATAATAATTTATCCAGATAACGTTTTACTACTTTGATTTTACGAATATAAGAGTGTGACCAATAAGTTTGCGGCGACTCGTCTGCTTCAAAATTTTATTACGCTTTTGACAAATTTATTTGAACTTAAAGATTTTCAAAATTGTACGGACGTCATTAAGTTTTCTGAGACGAAATTTAACGTACTTTGTTAAAGTGAAAGTGTGATTGAACTTGAGTATTATTACATTGGCAGCTGCTATTTCTTCCTGCATTACATGTCCTAGCTTGCGAAACTGATTTACTATTTTACTAAGTGTCCCTTGGGATTTAGACTGCAAATTTCGAAAATTTTCATGAAATAAGCGAGCAACTTCCAGTTGTGTCTGTGTGTTGTCTCCATAACCAATCATCTGTAGAATGTTAAATAAACCATTTTTTTGGTATGCGATTGTCGAAATTCAAACGACTATAATACTGAAAACTACTGTCATGCTGACAGAGAACAATTTGCTATGGCCAAGCGTTTTAAACAAAAGTAAACAAAACTATTTATGGGTTTTTTATTTCATATCAGTAAAAAATACCCTGAAATGGTTTTTGCTTACTTTCTCATTATCAAGACCTAAATGGGAAATAAGTATTGCGTGCCTTGTAGCGAATTTCTGTAATAAAATAAGTTTTTTTTGTTAATATTAATTTTTGTAAAATATCTAATATTTTCGAAAGAGTTCGAGATAGGTATGGAGCATTGCACATGGAATATGTCTAGAATTTTCTGAAGTATCCGAAAATTGAATAAGATAATAATAACAATATTGAAAAACAAAACGGGCTGTTTCAGAAATATTTGATAAAACTAAAAAATAGCTACTAATAAACCCTCCCTCTCCGCCGCTGAATTATTTCCAAAACCTAATCAGTCCCAGAAGAAAAAAAAAACATGAGTAATAAAAAATTTTAAGTATGTATGTATGTGTTTTCGTTCTGGAGTTATGGTGGGTGTTAACATACATCGACACATACACCCGTACACGAGCGCGCGCACCCACGCACGCACGCTCGCACCGGCTTACGCACCCATGCGCTCACACACACGCCATGACCAACACTTAGCAAAACTTGGTGGAACGTTATAAAATGGGCTAATAAGTCGATGTAGCGATAGTGAAAAAAAAGTCGACTGCATCACCTTCTATACCTACATATGTGTATGTAAGTTTGGAGGTAAAAACTAGTGCTTAATGTTGGTATTACTTTTCTCCCTTTTATAACGATGCATTGAAAATATCTTCTTTAATCATAGCGTTAGGTTTTTAAACCTACAAAGAAACCTAAAGGACGTAAAGGTGTTTCAAATCCATTGGAACCACAAAACGAAGCTTCAATACAAGGTGTAACATATGAAATTTTATAGCTTGGGCCCTCCAGAGAAGTTTGCAGTGGTTAAGCATGCTTCAAATAATTGAAAACGTAACATTCAATTTGATAATATGGAAATACTCTCAAGAAAAGCTAATTACTATGTGAAACTATTGAGTTATATAAACGTCCAAATAATTTCAATAGGCAAGAAGAAAGTTTGTTATATAGGTTTTGACATCTTATAACTAAAAACGGCACAATGCTAAGTCTTAATTTTAGCTTTGGTAGGTCTAGGGTAAATGTAAAAAAATGGGTTAAAATATTTAACGTACACATCGTCTTTGCACTGTACAATAACAATTATTAACCAAAAACTATTTCTTTGTTAGATCCTTAATTAGTATGTCAAGTTTCTATTTATGACTTTTATACGTTTATTACATTGTTACGTTAGCAGTAGGTTTATATTTTCGTTTTCAATTATCATATGTCATCAATTTATTTTGACATCTAAAATAATTCTTACCGATATTAACATGTACGACGATAGCTGTGATTGTTATTAAAACGTGTTAATTTATATAAAGGTACTAGATAATACGCTCTTTAATACCTAAAAGGTTAGTACTTTAATTTCATTGTCATGGCTTTGTATCCAGATTAATTATCCAAATTAATAGCTGCAGGGTATACTAGTAATTATAGGTACAAAGAGCATCACCATGTGAACATTGTAGAATGTATTCGCAGAAGAAATTGCGTATCAAGTTGTATAGAAAGTGGTGTAGAAAGTCTACGTGTACGAGTGCTGAACTTGTACTTCAATAATTTGATTTGCAAGGTCACTCTTCCTCTGGTGGTGAGAAATGTAAGCTTTTGGATCTCTTCAAGATCAAACTTTTGGCGAGAAATTTAAATATTTGGAGCTCGCTAAAATAGAAATTGCAATGTCATAATCATCATCATATTACAAGGACACTCTGCGGTCAAACGTTTTGGCGGGAAATTTGTATGTCAAGATCAAAAGCTAAAAATAGAAATTGCAATGTCATCATCATATTACAATTCTTAGAAGCCTAAGAATAGAGTGGTCAAGGTCACAGATTATAGACCTATAGGGGTATCGTATGACATTTCTTAGTTTATAATAAAAGGCTTTCTTTACGTGTGCATGATTGAGTTAACTTTTTATAGGCAAACATGACGAAAGTAACGCACGAAGCAGCTATATTAAAATATATTAAAATTGAGTTTGCCTTAATTAATTAATAAAATAAGGATATTTCTATTAAACCACATAAATTGAAACCTTTTGTTAGTATAGGTACTGTTTATAAAACATAGAAAAAAAAAACACTCGTAATTATGTCACAAAAAATGAAGTGTCCTTAACAATGTTCCGGTTAATAGTGTTGAATAAAACAATATCAAATTATTTTCTTGTAAATTCAACAACTGGTGATCGATAAACATAACCAACATTAATAAATTGCTAAAATGTCAAATTATACCAACTCCTGTCAAGCCTGTCAATTATCGTCATCACTGTTTAAGTTATCTAGAGAGGGCGGTACCTTACAATTCTAGCTAAAAATGTATAAATAACGTAGTTTTGGACATATATTTCATCAGAAAAGGTGTAAAGTACAGTTTCCTTAAACATATTTTATTATTTTTTATTTCATATATTTTTTCTGTTTCTGAAAACTTACAATTTACTGACCATTTTACCGCATTGTAGCGGTATTTTTACAATAGTTTGCGTAAAAATGAAGTTACACTTGACGATCACAAGATTGTAATGCCAATTGTGCGTTTCAGGAGGCCAAAAATATACATTGATGTATTATGAGCGTAAAATCAAATAAATGTTATGTAAGGATAAGCATTTGTGTAAAATCAGTTGCATACACGCCTGGTGCTAATGTGTACGGTATGTTTAAGTTTTTGAAATAATGAATAAGTATGAAAAGACATCCACACAAAATGATGATGATAAGTTTCATCACTCTCTCTCTCTCTCTCTCAACGACCCCAATTATTTTTTCTTGTTTCTAAGAATTACATCTACCTGTATTTGGGAAAAGTGATCCAGTTCTTCTTTGAAATACTCATAAAAGCGCTGAGGTAATAAATGTGAATAAGATTTTTGAATATAATCGGCTTTCTCTCGTCCTTTAACGTAGACCTCATGTGTTGTTGATATGAAATCACTAAGTATACGAGGGAATAAATTTGGAGAGGTATATCCATATTCCCACTTGATAAAGTGGTGGTTGTGAATTAACCAGTTAGCTTGCTTTTGAAATTCACTATCCAAGGTGTGCCATGGAAATGGAGGCTTGAATACATAATGAGCAACTTGCTCTCCATTATATATCGCTAGTTCCTAGTTCCATCAATTATAACAACCATTACTTTTCTATATTTGTCTGGCTGTCTTGGTTAGCGCGTTGTATATAACTATGCAATCGTGAAGTATTTCTACATGCTACATTTAAACAAATAGAACTGATTTTCTGATTGGGTTTACACACACTATTACAATAGTAAATACGTAAGCGATTTTACTGCGCAAAAACTGTGCTTTTATACATATACTTTTTAGAAAAACATGATGTCGAAGCGAATGATATGCGATTTTAAAATTTAAACTTATATAGACGGGGACACTCCACGAGGATACCCGAGCATGCCCATAGTCCGACAATACTCACCTTGACCTATGCATGCACAAAGCCAGTTACATGAGCCAGTGGCCAAGAATGCTTATTTTGTTATTTGTAAGAACCTTGAAGAGCCTAACATAAGAACTGTAATATGATACCTACTCAATACCTTGTCTATATATAAAATATATAATATATAATATATAATAGGCAATATATAAAAACCTGTAGCACCATATTATATACTACACTTTTTTTAGTCTCATCAATAGCAACTCTCTTTATTTAACCAAAAAATAAAAGACATTTTTTTGCAATAAAAAATATATAATATATTTCCAAACAATTATACATAGATGTATGTTATTATTTTTTTTACAGAAATATTAAATTAGTTGTCTTTCCTACAGTTCCGGCGCTGGTGATGTACACGTCTTTCTCAAGCCAGATATTGTTTAAACTTTTCAATGCGATCCTCTTTTTTGAAGTATTCATTAAATCGTAAGGGAAGTATGCACTTAAAGTTCTCGGTTTCAATGATAATATGTTTATCATACTTCATGTCGATAGTATTTATATCAATCACGTTATACCGATCACACCCATCTTCAAGTCTTTTACGTTCGTGAAGGAGTTACAGAAAGTGCTATTGTTCAATGCAGATAGATCCATCATTACTGATTCGACAACGCTTTTGAATTTTGAGTTGACACCGGAACTGCCCTTCTATATATCACTGCATCACGATTTTTGATGGTAAAGGGGAGAATGTGCTTTGAGAATTACATCAGTAAGCTAATATGCATCTGATGATGAATAACTGCTACGGTGAGGAGATGCTGTCCATTTTTTATATCGCTCCAGGAATGATATTATTACTACTTGCATTATAACGACTTTACTTGCTCGCAATTCTACTACGACTAAACACTGTTGAAGAAATGATTCATGTGTAATTTACATATGGTGGGGTTGTAGTATGACCTTGGTCCAATTTTAGCATAGACAACATCCTATCATTCTTTTTGATTCTATTTTTATATGTTTAAGAAATTTGATATGATACCGCTGCGGGTCTATAATCTTTCAGTTTGAGCACCCTATTTTTAGATTTCTAAGAACTGTAATATACAATTTGACGTTGGTTTACTTTTTAGCATAGACAACAACAACAACCAGTCATTCTTCTTGTTTCTATACACTGATTCTATATTTATATTTCCAAGAAATGTAATATGATATACCTGCATACTCTTTGACCTTGAAAACTCTATATTTAGATTACTAAGAAATCTAATATGATGATCTTGCAATTACTATTTTTAGCTTTAAATTTTGATTTTTTTGTTTGAAAATGCTGAAAGAAAAATTGCTTAAAAAATATATCATCTCCTAGAGGTAGCTTGTACATTAGGGGTAGCTGCTCCCATTTGATATATGTGTTAGATACCTTTAAAAGTCGACGTGGGGTGTTGGGGGTTTTTTTAACTTATTTTTGGCAAATTTTGACCCGTTTTCGAGAAACATTGATTTTGTTGTTTGAACAGGCTTGGACATAGAAAAATCTGCTTAAAAAATATTCCTATCACCCACTAGGGGTAGCTTGTATATTAGGGGTAGCTGCCCCAATTTTATATATGTGTGAGATACGTTTAAAAGTCGACAGCGGGCGTTGGGGGGTTTTTTAAATTTGTATTTGGCAAATTCTGGCCCGTTTCCGAGAACAAAAATAAACATTTTTAATACTTCCTGTAGGTTCTTGAAAATTCAGGTTTGTATTAAAAAATTTCGTGATGATGGTTCATAAAAGGTTCAAAACGCGATCAGACCATCAAATGTGATACATTGCTCAACTTGTAATAAAAAAATCTTTCAAAATCAGTTTTCAAAAATCAGGACCGTATTTAAAAAAAATAAGTTGATGATGGTTATAAAAAACTGACTATGCCACGTTAAAGCCCATAACAAGTTGTCATAAAGAAGTGTTCGTATTTTTACTCCAGCATGAATCATAACGCCAGAAAAAAATTAAGTAGAAATTTCAAAAATTGAAATTTTTTCAAATATCTCAAGAACAAAAAATTACATCATCGACCTTTTTGTGTCATTTTATTGGACCCCTAATGACAACTTCTTTTGGATTTAACCGGAGTTGTATGTATTACCATTTCCGAGATCCCCACAGTGAGAATCCTTATTTTGGACACAGTGTATATACCGGGTTGGAGAATATTGCTTCAACACGTATCATAACGGAAGAAAAAAAATTGTTGTACGACCTTTTTCAGTATACTATTTTAATTCTAGTGCACTTCATCAACGTGTTTACAAATGATATTTTATGTTTCCAACGAGTTGTAAAACCGTTCAGTAGAAATTAATATTTTATTGTATGAGATATAAGAAAAAATACCAAATACAAATGCGTAAATGTTTACGCATGTTTAAAAATTAGTGAAAGACAAGTTCTAGTTACCGTTAGTTAATAAATAACTTAAATTTAATCTGTTATTATTTTGTGGCAAATATTAGTTTATAAACTAATTCGTAACGTCTATAAAGCGACAAGATACTTTATATAACTCCCCAACTAGTAAGTTTGTGTGACAATACCCACTGACAAATTTCCCCAGCGGTTTAACTGAAAACGTGAAAGAGCGTCTTCAGAGACAAACCTGCTAAGAAACTGTATTGTATAAAAAAAACCTTATTTACTTACAGTCAACAATGTTTACCTTTGAACAAACTTGATAGTACTTTATGTAATGTAATATTGTATTCATATTGTGCTTGTAGATGAGATCTAAACATTAAAAGTAAAAAATTAACATCTGATGGTAAATACCACCACCCTTATTAGATAATTGCGCCCAAATTCATAAATGTCTAACTTTTCTATTTATGATAATACTTGAAGAAAACAATAGTACTGAGTATTAGATATTGTTTTATTTTATATCTGGATTTGCAGTCTTCATATCTTTTTTTGTACGTTTAGTAAACGAGTGTTTTGCTTTTTCTCAAGAGAGATTTTAAAATTCGTAAAATTACGAAAGAAACCCCATTCGGAAAAGCTCGAGAGGCTACAAAAATATTTAAACTTTAAGATAAATAAAGAAGTAGTTTTAAAAGGTGAAATAGAGTGAAACATTTGGATATGTCGTTCTTGTTTTTGTCAAATTCAGAATACATTTTAAAATTTTACTCGTGCAGTATAAAGTTAGAAGCGTAAAAAGCAAAGCGTTACAGGAAAAACTATCATATGGCATCACTAACTGTACGGTCCAATAGTTTTCTATTGGAGACCTACACAATACTATGTTCTAAGAAAATATGCAAATGTAAACATGATCAGTTCATTCTTACTGCTTTTATTATATTGACGTATGATTGAACGCTTAAATTTTGAAGCAACGGACTACTTTTTAGGTGTATATCTAAGAGCTTTTTTTACCTTTAAATGAAGTAAATTCCTAAGCTATAAATGTCGTAAATTCCTTCTTTGTCTGAAGATAAAGTATCCTGCAGTTTTCTATTTAATTGCATTTTTAAAATAACTAGAGATTCTAAAATATTAAATTCCTATACCTCAATATCTTCATGTTAACTGCACTGTTAAATACTTGTGGGTTAATTGTTCGTAGTAGTTTGACACCTAATAACAAATATTAACTTACTAATTTTTCAGTTAGCTTATTCCAGCGAAACAGGTTTTATGAGTAAAATCTCATTTCTTTTAAATTAATGTTCCGTCTTTTATTAAACCTGCAGCTGTGCGAAGCTAAATGTATGCAATATTTCTAGAAATGTAAATTCAGTATCTTTATGAGCACTTGACGTAGATTTTAGATTTGAAAAAAAAGTTATATGAATCAGTACTCCAACATCTTTGAATTAATTGTTATTCTGTACGTGTGAAATGAAGAGTAGCGCTTTGTAAAACTCTTTTAATTGAAACACATTAATTTAATTAAATTCTGCAGAAGTTTCTTAAATAATTGAATGCTAAGGTACACATTTACTACCCAAGATGTAAATAAGGTATATTAACTTTCAAAATTAATCATGACATGCATAATACAAGTAAGGGTAAAGGAAGGTATGTTCGTGGTATTATCACATTATGGAAATGTTTCATCGCGCATAATATTGTCACTTGGTTAAGGTACTCATAGTAAACTATTGTTACTAGGTTTAATGCATGTTGTATTTTTACTTTAAGAACCGAACCATTTTCTGATAATTTGAGAAAATAAATTCGTGGGAATGGTAAGGTAAGTTCGTGAAAGAAAGATTACTTATTAAGAATATGCTATAAAACTATTGACATTTCGGTCGCTCTCCCAATATATGACCACAAACAGCAACATCAAAACAATTATCTTTGTAATCAAAGTCCTTCATTCAACATCTGGACTTCTCAGCGGCACAGCAATTACACAGATACAATTCACGCCTGTTTCAACTCCCGAGCCTGCCCTGTGGCATTTTTTATGATATGGAACATCACAAAATGGCCACTGGATTCATTTAGCACCACTCTTCAGTTCCGCATCTTTAGAATATATTATTCTGCAGAAACCACACTTCCAATCACCGTCGTCATTCTCCATCTGTTTACTGGTATTTACTCTGACCTTTTCTATAACATTGCTTGTTCCAAGCACTTTTTCATCAACTAGAGTAAGGAATTTCACTTTAGAATCTCTGTTTCTTCTATGATTTTGAGGCGCTGCTGATAATGGTGTTGGGATCACTAAAATACTGACTGTTTGGCGTGTGGGAGTAGGGTTTTGAGAAACAGGTCTATTGTCGAGTGCCTTGTTGGTTAGCCTGGATGGTGTAAGTGCGTCACAGAAATTTGTTCTCCTTACACAGGATACCTGCCGCATTTCTAGAAAGTATTTTTGATGTTATTTTTTAGAGAAACTTTGGATGTAAGCGGTTTATGAAGAAAGTGGAAGTTGGTTCGATTTGGATTTTGATTAAAGTTTTCCTTCAATTACTTATGGTTTGAGATCCTTGAGCCTTCAACGATTTGTACATCCCTACATCTAATGGTTGAAGTATGTGCGTAATGTGCGCAGGATGGATGCCACTGTCTTCGGTGGAGGATATGGTTTCTGGATTAACAAGGCGGGCAAGAGCAATGGACTGAATGAAAAAGAAAAACTATGCAAGAAGGTCATTCCATCGCACGCCTATTATGAGAGGTGGTGTCCACATGCCATCAGCGCAAATACAGACATCTCGGCAAATAGTGTGTTTTACCTCTTTCTGCATAGGTGCTCTTGTAAACGTAACGTTTAACTATTGCCGTATCAACTTTTGTAGGTTTGGCTAAATAAGACAGCCCGCCTCATTACAGTTTCATATTCTGTCTGGTTTGTCTTTGTTACCCAAAGTATCAAGGAATCCTTCAAACTTAGTAAAGAAATTTTAAACTGTTCCAGGGTTGGTCGCTGAAGCCCTGTAAGCCGCTAGATTTTCTGGGATCTACAAATTATATCTTTTTTAAAGATAGCCCACCACCATTTACTGACACTATTTCCCTCTAGATTGAGAAAGTTTTCTCTTCATACAGCTTTGGCTAACTGAAACACAACCTCACAAATTTTTGCAACGGTGAGATCAAAGCTTATTTCTTACATTTCAATTATATAATTGAGCAATTTGACTTGAATTTCAGCTGTAAGGAAAAATTGTCCTCCTAATTTAACGATTTCGGTACCACCAGCTGTTTCATGTTTGGCTAAATAATTCTTCAAAGTGCTCCATGGGACTCACGTCTTCTTGGCCGCTTAATAATGACGTCCCTACAGCCACCATTTTCACGGCTTCAATTAATCGTTTTTCATTATTCCATATGCATTTTGGCGGTTATTTTCCCATTTTCACCTGTAATATGGACGAAGTGAAATTAGTGCGCTAAGTTCGTGATAGGGATTAAATGGAAAACTGACACATGGTCGTGTAGTAAATTTTATTAACAATAATTAGACAATATTAATGCACTGTAGAAATATTAAATATTTGGCATGTTACAGCCTACAATATGACACAGCCCGAGGACACCATTTTCTGTGAATTTCGGTAGGTAAGTTTATTACAGCAATATTTTAGTTCACGAGCGTTATGTCCAAAAATTACATATTTAACATGCTACAGGCAATACAATGACTCCGAACACTGAAGTTTTCTTACAACGCAAACCACTAAGCGAACGGTTCCATAATATAAGCAATATGGCATTGCATATACAGTAAATTATTTAACTTAACTTAACTTAATCTTCACGCCATTCCCTTGCGGGGTAGGCAAAACAATCCCTGCCTCGTATTTATTTTTAATTCACAGTCTTTCTCCATGCTTTCCTACCTCCACATACCTCCCTAGCTTCCAAAAGATTCATACATAGTCTCTGAGATACCCTTTTATTCCTTATCTTTCTTTCCTTTATCATACATTCTACGACATTCACTTAAGTTTTACGCGGCCTACCAGACATGGCCTTACCTGTAACCTCACCCACAGTTATTTGCTTCATTAATCTTGCGTTGTTCATTCTCTCAATGTGACCAAACCAACGTAATGTACTACTTTTATATCTATCCATCATCGTCTTTTCCTCGCCACACTTCGTCATTATGCATTCATTCTTTATTTTGTCCCTTCTCGTTTTACCACATTCTTCACAGGAATCTCACACTCACGGCATTTATTTTTCTTTCGTGATTTTTTTGACATACCCATGTCTTACTTCCATACAGTACTGATGGGACAAACACGCCATTATACATTGCTCGTTTCGCAGCTAGGCTCATGTTTTCGTTTCTCATTATGGTCAACATACGTCCAATCACTTTCCTTCCAGCATTGACCCTTCGTCCAATCTCGCCCTCCATTGTACCATCTGCAGTAAACTATCTACCCAGATATACCAACTCGTCCACTTGCTCCAGAATTTCATCTTACACAGTAAATACTCTACTGTATCATCTGCATACACCATAGGTCGCACATTTACGTCACCAACCATTACACCATTTGTATCAGTACATGTTTGTCTAACACATTTATCCATGTATACACTGAACAACCACGGTGACATCACACAGCCTTGTCGCACCCCTTACTCAATATTAAAGTATTCACTCACATCTCCTCTCACCCTAACACATGCCCGACTACCTTTGTATACTGCCCTTATTCGTTTGGCTTACATACGTTCAACACGTTCTCTACCTCATTCCAGAAGTTCTCTGCCCCTGGTATCTTTCTCCATTCACCGATGCATAGCATGCAATAAGAAAAAGATTGCGAAACTCCACTTTCATTCTACCCGGGGAGATACCAATTCGTACTGTTTAATACATATTTTTGCTCTTTCACTTACGATCACCCCAACTTCTTTTGCGCTTCATCTCCGATGCACACAGAATATCAAGGTGTCTTTCGTACATTAACACTCGCAATTTCAAATTCTTTACCATACATACCTCAAACATTCCACATACCGACTCGCCATTCATTTCTTGCGCAGTCGTCAGCAACGGGGCCTGTCTGTTTTGACCTTGACTGCCCCTTGTATGCAGGTCGATCCGAAGCAATTGTATTGTTCTCTTGAGTAATACCATAGGGAGCAGACCGGTTACTGGCCAAATAGTGCCCCGGATGATGTAGCATTCCCTACTAGCGATATCGTCCTACTACCGGACCGATATTAGTCAACTGCCGACACGTAAAGAAGTAAGAAGTAGAAATATAGAGTCGAGAAAGATGTAAATAATAGAGAGTATGCTTACTGTGCGAATATCTAAATGTACATGTACACATATACATTTTTTTCACTTACCCTTCGATCACATGACGTTTCAACCAGATTGCTCCCTGCGCAATTCCTGGCTCTCACGCCGCTCACCGGACTGTTATTTATTTGCGACCTAATGATTCAATTATTTGTAATTTAGATTTCCGAGTTATAGTTATTTCTTTGTTACTTAATTTAATATTTATTCATCAAATCTGTTATTATTGTCGCGAACCGTGACAACTTAACCGTTTCCATCCTCTAAGTTTCACTTTTATTCAGTTGGAAGGTAAAAATAAATAACAATAATGGCCCTGTTAGCTCTCCCGACATTAATTGTCTACTTTTAGGATTACTTAATTACAATTAAGGTCAAACATAGCAACAAGGGTAAAAGTTTGCTTACATTTTGAATTTTTAGTTAAGGAAAAGTATAGTATAAGACAATATGCAACACAATGTTATAATTAAGCTTAAAATCACATGTAGTACCACAAATACAAGTTGGACCAACCTTCAAATGTGAAAACAAAGAAAAAAAATGTTTAAAAACTTACCACTTATATGCGGATCTTCCTTGAATAGTCACATCTTTTGTATTTTATATTTGAGTCAGTACGATTTTATGAGTTTCAAAAAATCTGGCATGGGTTTCAAAGGAACCGTATTTTTCAATGCCATAGCAATCCTTAAATATTATTTACTTGCCTTTTTTTATTTGAAGAGGTATTTTACACGTTACACAATTCTACTGTTTAGATTATTATTTTTGTAATATTCAATCGATACAAATCTATTCAGTAGCTTCCTAGTTGTATTTAGATTAGATAACGCGACTTGCTGTTATTTATTCGCTAAAAGAAAAGTTATTTCATTTCTTACATTTATAATTTCGATTACAAATTAGAACCAGTTGTTTGTTTATTTTTTCTATTTATTTGCTTTTTATGCTTTGGATTACGGATTCTATCTAGTTATTTATTTTCATAATGTAATCTAATAAAACAGTTCCTATGACAATGCTTACGTTTGTATTTGTCATAGAAAGGGGTTCATTACAAGGATGAATCTGTAATTCTATAATTCATTGTTATTGCAAAAATATTTACCTGTTTGAGTTCAATCCTTAGACAAATGGGTGGTATTTCCGGTTTAAGTTTACTTTACAATTTTACGAGTTTTAACAATCACATCTGGTATGGGTTTAAAGAAACCGTATTTTTAGTAGAAATTCAATACTGTAGCAATCCTAAATGTTATTTTCGCGCCTATTTCAACTAAAGAGCCATTTACACGTTACAAAACTTCTACTGGTCAGATTATTATTATCTTTGTTTATTATTAACATTCAAACCACTGGGTATAAAAACCTGTTCAAAAGCTTATCCCTACTTAATTGATTTAAAAGTTGTCATTTCAACTTGTATTTGTTTCACTACCGAAAGATAGAAGCGGAGCAACCATAAACACGTCCTATCGCTTTGACGACCCGAACGTGATCAGTACAGTACGGTAAACATATAACAATAGAACGTACTTAAACCTACAATTTAGTATGTAATTTTTAATACACACCTTAAAAGTTCCCAAACAATCACTATTTTAAGTGCACTATACAAAATCCAGTAACCTCAAAATTCCACTCAATTGTGCGCATTTTTGTTGTTAGCATCTACCATGTCTATGGTATGGACACAAAAAATATCACAAACTTACCTATTTCATGAAAATATTTGCATTAATCCTATACGTATTCAATCTTTCTTTAATAATTGACAATATCGCAATTTAGTAAATCGACCTTTGTAGTAGATACCTTGGAAATTGCCTAAATGTTAATGGTTAGTAGTGACCTAGAGTTGATTGCACCGTTTGATGATTTAGAATTTGAAAGGCGTTCTGATCTTTGTTTTTATATTCATTAAATAACGATGGACAATTGATTGGGAAACGTTGGCTTGTGATCTGAAGGTGTATTGTTTAATTTAAATATTACAAATACCTTGAAATTTACTAAATGACGGACTCTTTATATGACATCGATATTGAAGTGGATTCCCGTGATTTACATTATAAACGATTTACTATAACAATTTCCAGTTTATTCCATACTTCATTTTATTACCTGCAACCTTATACCTCTCTAGGCTTCTTGGTTATGTTAAGGAAATCTGAACTTGCACAGATATCGATTTCGTATTAAAACCTCATGATTTAACAAGAACTCTGAGATGCAATACTTTTACGAGAGTTGGTCCTTACCACTTGAAGTACAATAGTGGTTTTCATATTAATTCTAAAAATTGAGGTACCTCCCTCCAAATGAAATTACAATATTTTTGCGTGCATACAGAATTTCACATTACATGCCTCATCAAAGGGAAAGCGTGAATTTGTGCAAATGGATATACGTATGTAATACTGATTAATAAAGGCTATCATGTGATTTCGCCCATTTATGTGAAAATTGGTGAATAATGATTATAATTACCATCTACCTATTGGTTTAGGACGTCTTTATCTATCGTAATTGGTTTTCTAAAATAATTATTTTGAAACGGATGTTTTGGAAAGGGTAACAGTGATTCTTCCTGTGTTCCTAATAGGCCGGTAATTTTTTTAATTGTGCGAAACTACTTTACCTAAATGCAAATGTAGATGTGATTAATAGAGACAGGATCTCGTGTGATTTTAATAATCTACTTAGACTACAATGAGGTATCTAATTCCTAACCCATGCTAAAGGACTTGAATTTTGATTTAGTAACTGATTAAATTTAGCGCTTTCAATTTTTTTGAAAATGGCCGAAAAATGTTCAAAGGAACGTTTCCAGTTGATATTTAACGCATACAAGTAGCTTGCGTCGAGCAAGATACATGCGCAATGTTTAAGTAACACAACTAAGAGTTGCGTGACTTTTAATGAACGGTGTGCCTGTATTAAAGAAGATAATTGACAGCAAAGAAAGAAACCCTCCATTACCGAAAGCTCTTGAGAAATGTCGTCAAAAGTTTGAAACAGACGGTGTACTTGACGGTCTACATCACATGCAAGAAATTGTTTATTGAAACTATGCTTATAAGGAAATGGTTACATTAGAAACACCAAAAAACAAACATTGGAAGAGAAAGAATTAGTAGTAGCATCTTGGCCTGCCCTAGGTAGAATGTTGAATAGTAATGATTTCAAATTCAAAAAAGATTGTGTGTTGGGCGATCGCTATGTGGAAACGATAATTATGGCCTTGTCATCGCTTCTACTTGTTGTATTCCTAGATGAAACGTAAGTGTAAACAATTCAGATTATTCTCCTAATGGACAGATGTTTATAATCTGGCATGCTGGAAGTAAAGACGAACCATTTTTAATTGTTATGGACAACGCTACTTACCATTTACGGGTAATATGAAAAAAAGAGTAATTAACAGTGCAAAATATTACAACAGTATCACTGCCATTTCAACACAATTTTAGGTGTTTTGAAGTCCTATTACGATCAGCGTGTAGATAAAGGTCAATACTCCGATGTCGCAAGATTTCAAATGTGGGAAAAGTCTATGCATAAATGTGATGGAGAAACCTGGAATAATATCCGAATTGTGGTCTTAAGAGAAGGTGCTATAGAACCGTGAATAATTTCGTGGTGGAAATGCCGTGATATTGAAGATGATGAGTAATTTCAAATCTAATCTTGCATTAACAATATCCTTGTCTAGTTTTTCATTTAATAAACAGTTTGTACATACCTGTTTTGTTAATAATGTATGTTAATTAGTTTATCTAAATAATTCTACGTATGAATAAAACATTAGATAATTAGACTTTCTAATACTTTTATTAAATGAAAATCCATTTCCTTTACCATTTATGAGGAATTAGATGTATCGGGTAATTATATTATAACTACATTATTGAAATGACATTAATCTTTTCTCTATTAATCACGTTTACATTTGAAGTTAGGTAGGATATTTGAGCATAACTAAGAAATTACAAAATTATTACAAACAGGGCAGAATTAACATTACTCTTTCCCAAATATAAGTTCACGTAACAACCCTATTACTTTCTCTAACGGTCCACGGAAACGTCATACATGTGCTAGTCTACAAAAGACAAGTCTGTCTATATAAGGGTTAAAAACGACGTCTGGCTTAACTTAACGGCGTTAGACTTTCGTATTAGTTTTGGAATTGGTGTTGGGGGTGTTTAATTCTCACGTGCAGGCATAATTTATGAATATGGCTAAATAAGAAACAATCAATCGGTAAAGAATTTACGTTTACACTTTTTATTATTTAAAAGAGGTTGTCTACATGTTATTTACCTATGCATTTTTGTATAGGTTTCTAGTTGAAATAATATAATTGTGTCTGCCACGAAAGACCGATCATTTCCTGCTGTAAATATGAATCGCTTAGATCTCAATTGTTCAAACTCTATTTCTATGTTAGGGATGTCCGTATCTTGGAACTCCTGTATAAGGCTAAAATTCGACCTCATCTGGAATGCAATTCCCACCTCCGAGTCAGTGCTTCCCAATACGCGTTTGATATGGTTAACCACATCCAAAAAACAGCTATAAGACTTATAAATGACCCGTCTCTAACGTCTGACCTACAGTCTCTTGAGCATAGAAGAATAGTTTCGGTTTTTTCCTTGTTATATCGCTATCACCATGGCCTCCTTAGGCCATCTTCGTTAGGAGGTCTAGGTTTGCACATTTACACCATAATTACACACTTAAAATTCCATCTTGTCACACTAAACGGGCGCAATCTACATTTTTCCACATGGCGACTAATTTGTGGAATGCACTAACCAGTTCCTGTTTTCCTCCAAACTTTGACTTAATCAAATTTAAGGTAGCCATTCATAAACATTTCTCGACGGCTTAACAATATCCCTAAACCCTCCCAGTGTTCCTGAGTACTTTAGCACGTTAGCCTGTTCAGGAATACTATTAGTAAAAAAAAACAAACGAATCATGTGGTTAATTGATGAATAAGCTATAATTTTCCGTATTCTTATTTGATTGAAGGCTAATAATCCTCTTATAATTATTGCTATTACAGTAACTATTACTATAAAAGATTTGAATTTAATATTTAATATTAACAAAACTATAGCTGCAATTTTTTGCTATGCTAAAGTTAATACACAGTTTATTCAATCTAGTTCCTCTAAAACATGCAGAAATCAAGAATGAAACGGGGTTATTCCTATCTTGAAAAGATATTTTGAGTTTATAATAATGAGAATTAATGATTTTTGGGTTATTTTTGTTGAAAATCTTGAATTTAATATTATTAGAAATAAAAATATTTAATTGATGATTCGGATGAAAGTTTATCTTTTTTTGAATTAAAAATTGGAATAACATTAATTTTTACTCCTATTCGTATTGCTATTCATGAATAGTAAAATGACCGAGATTAGGTGATATATTGTAAATTTATTTACGGATTAAATCATTTTTACTAAAGTTTTGTAGTCAACCATGATTCTAAATTGCAAATTTGAAGGTAGTAAAATTTACGTAAAACTTATTGTAATGAAAATTAAATTTGTATTAAGTAACTTTTTTTCAATTAATTGATTTTTTGGGTTTACTTAATCAAATTATTCAATTTATGAGATTAAATCACCAATTAGTTTTATTTGGAAAATAAATTTATGTAAAGGCTTATAATTAAGTGGTGTAAATGGTATAATAAATTTAATAATATAATGAAGAAATAAAGAAATAATAACATAGGTAAATAAGTTCTCCGAACACAAATCGTCAAACTAACAGGAGATACTAACCATTCACCACAAATAATGCCTTTGTCCCAGTCGGTAAATTCAAGTGAGCCGATTCAATAATTTTGATTTGCTTGATTACCACAATATCTGCTAGCTTACCTCCACTGAACATCAACATAAAAAATTTGCAATGTAACACTAATAAAAATGATCTCGGACGCCAAGTTATTTTTTAATTATACTCGGAACAACTAAACCGAGTTTTACACTAAAAATTTATCAAAATGTAAAACAATAAAAAAATACACTACTATGTTTATTAGCAGTTAAAATTTAGGGTTAAATAAAATATATCTTAAAAACTAGTTGTAAAAACCTTAAAATTCTAATAATCACTAAAAATAAATACCTGTACAATATATACAAAATCTTCTTGAGGATCTCTGGTATTATAAAAAAATGATGCAGAATTGCAAACTAAAATGACGTAATCCTTGTGTAATTTTGAGCAATTTATTGCAATAGCAATTCTTTTAAGCTATCAGCCACACCCAAACTGGAATTTTATCTCTTAAAAATTTATTCTTTAAGTTCAATAATCCGTTTAATGCATTCTTTGAAATTTTCAAATAAAGATTGCAATCATAAAATGAAAGCGTACGATACAGTAGAATCAAATGCGTACTTACAATGTAATTAAATTGTAAATCGAAGTAAACATAAAAGTAAAATTAAAGTAACCGTAAAAAAAAAGAAAGTGCCTGAAAAGAGCAAATGTTTTAATTTTTAGTATAATGCGTTAAAATATCTTAACATCAAATTAATGGCACTTTACACTAAAATTTAGGTGGAAAACCACAACAAAGCTTCCTGCTTCAACATTCATCCGGAAGTAAAAAAATGGATGCTTTCAAAGTTCGATGATGTAGTCCTGCGCAAAATATATGGGCAGGATTAAGTCAATGATGACGTAATGCGCGAATAAAATGATCAGAAAAATAATTTATGAGAATATAAACCTTTAAGAAATATATACACTTAAGAAGATATGCACTATAAACCCTTAAAAAGATATGCAAATTAACCTACCACATACCTATATTTCAATAAATAAATTTTTTTTTATATTTACAACAGAACGAATGAAAGACCCTAAATTAAAGTATAATTTAATACAACTCAAAAATGGTTGTTACAGGCTTACAGGGAGATTTTGTATATTTGCCACTTTAAAGGTTGCTAGTTTATTCCTTAATAAAGGCTAAAAGTTAATGTTACAATAATTTGTCTAGTACGTGATTTGATTTAATTCGATTTTTTGTTTATGGATAGACAGTATTCATACTACACCCTCACTTTAATGTTTGTTCTGTCAGTTATAATTATGAAGTTCTGTTGATTTCGGAATAAGTACTCCAAACTAAACAATTTATAAAAATTATGTATTTAATAACTGTTTATTCAAATAACTTAATTGTATCATTAAAGATAATTATTGTTATGCATTCGTATATTCTGTCATTAATTTATCTTGCCCAAAAACACTCAAGCTTGACTTTTAAGGATAAATTTCTCTTTGCAACGAAATAATTTTGCCAATCACTGTAATTTCTTGTCATAAACCTGCTCACTTCCAAAACTAATTTTACTGTTATTAAAAAGGTTATGGTGATTGCACATTGTTATCACGAGAATTTCATTAAAATATCTCATATGTAACGGGAGCCTTAGAAAATTTCAAATTTCGCCCGAAGCTCTATTACATTGTTACTTTTCTAGATAAAGAAATGGTTGTTGGTTATTTGTAGGTAAATGGAATTAATATTACGATGACAAGCTAGAGTTTAGTTTCAATAAGTATTTACGTGTTTAATTATGAAGCTTTAGAATTTACGCGGTAGTTTACAGAAGCACAAATGATTTGTAGAGAGAGGGGAAGAGGCTGTTATAGTCGTTTTAAGGAAGCCGTTGGGCTGATAGTAACCAAAGAGGCTGATAGTCAGGTTACCCTAATTTTAGAAGTAAAGTAAGATAACACTTAGTGTATAATAGGAAGGAAGTGAAATTACATTCCTTATTAGGATAGTAGAAGGCTAAAGTAAATAATTAAATGTAAATAGTGTTAAGTTGGTGATAATAAAAAAGATTGCTTAATAATTTAAAATTGCGTTAAAGGGAACGTAATCAAAAATCATGTTTTATGTACGTACCGAAAGTATTCCAAGATTGTGTTTAAATAGTGAACGATAAAAATAAATAGAAACTATCGATCTAGTGTAAGATATTAATTTCTTAAACAACTCGAATGGATTGATGTCCAAAGTATAAGCGTTGCGGTTCATTGCAGCACGCTAATTGTAGTTAAAATTGAACAATTACAGTAATAATTGACTATTATAAATATATCAAGCAATTAATTAAAGAAAATTGCAATAGACATAATCCACAAAAAAAGGTGTAAACAAGTTATCGTGGGAACAAAAGAAGCAAGCGCATCATAGGCCAAATTGCGTCATCGGCTTTCAACGAAGAAACATGTTACGATTTCTAATAGTGTAAATAAGAAACGTTTATGTGTTTTATTTTCTGTCAGTTTGAATTTGAATATCAAAACTGAACGGAAAGCATTCCATTCAATTTTGATAAAGGGTATTTTGTTGCATGTTAGTATTAAGAATATTACTTATAACTAAAGGTTTGATTGTTATATGTCCTTTTAAACAAATCATTTCTGCACTACGAATTTCAGTAATTAAATAAGTATAATGTTTTATTTATTTTTATTATTAAATAGTATTAATATTAAAAGCTTATATAAATATTGAACATATAAATTCCGAACGTAAACTCAATAGAAATTCAAATAAATAAGAAAACCAAAATTGAGTATAATTGTGGTCATTGATAACGGTAATCATTTCTTTTTACACTTGAGCTAGTTGGCACATTTTGATAAGGTATTTAAACTAGTAGTTGATATCTTTATAAATCAAACCAATTCAGATTAAAACAAAAAGAGTAATCATTTAATACTCTCAAACACACAATATAAAGTTTCAAGGATTGTGAAATTATTAAGAATTGTAAAAGAACCCTAATATTATTCTTTGTAGCGGGGTGGTACTATCCAAAGGTATTTTGCCCGTTGCACATATGAACTTGTTTTGATAGTCAAATGTAGCGTTTTTCAAAGGGAGTGGTATCTGAGATCAAAAATTGTGCAAGGCGTTGCAGTCGCTCTCGAAAAAAATTATTTCTTCGGGATTAAAAATATATAATAAATAAATAAATAATAAATAAATAGTGGGTTGCACTATATTCCAATCAACTTGCGTTGTTTAATTTAAAAATTACACAGAAAATTCCAAAACATGTGTTTCTCAATTCAATATATTTTTTGGAACGATTATCTTATAAAGTTAGATTCTAACTCTACCACTAGGTGTTGTAAATTTGTATGACAGTTTTACAATTATTAGTCATTAAGTTAATTTCAATGTAGAAATAAATAAACAAAAGTACATAACAATGAGTTAAAGCATTACTTATATCCAAAAAATAGAAAATTACAATATTACAATAGTCAATATCGTAACATACGGGTTTTCCTTAGGGTAAAATTACTATGCATATTGTACAAAATTTACGAGCTGTGGCAAGCGGATCTTTGCGATATGTGAACTTTAAGTAAACACAGTAGTAGATACAACTACATACTAACGGTTATTGATGTGTTTAGCAAGAGGGCCTAGGCGAGAGTTCTTAAAACAAAGACAGCAGCATCTGTAATTAAAGCAGTCACCGATATTTTTAAGGAGAGTGAGAATACACTGGGAAATCTACAGACGGACAAAGGCAAGGAGTTTATGGCTGTCAGCGTGCAAAACTTTTTCAAGGAACAAAATATCAATTTACATGTAACAAATAACCCTGATGTAAAAGCATCTGTAATTGAAAGATTTAATAAAACATTGAAAACAAAGATGTGGCGTTATTTCACCTAAAAAAATTCCTACTGCTTACAACAATAACCTTCATTCAAGTATAAAGATGGCCTCTGTTGCTGTAAACGAGGAAAACATTTTCGAAGTGTAGAATAATCTGTACACGAAAGGATTAGGCATATCACGTCATCCTAAATATAAAGCCGGTGAACATGTTAGAATCGCCAGAACTAAGTACACCTTTGAGAAGTGATATGGAACGAACTGGAGCGAGGAAGTTTTTACAATTAGTGCAGTGATAAAAAGAAGACCTGCAGTTTATCGCATAAGCGATCTTAACAACGATCCTGTTGCGGGTATCTTTTTCAAGGAGGAGTTGCAAATTGTTACGGTTGATAAAGTCGATAAGATTTTAGCAGAGACGGGTCGCGGACGATATAAACAATACCTGGTCAAGTGGCGTGGATGCAGTGACAAATTTAATCGCTGGGTGTTAGCTTCGTAGCTGAGAGATATATAAAATTGAGTTTTATCTTACTTTATTAAGTAATAGTTCCATGACGTATTTTCCTGACAATATGACGTTAAGTTTTATTATAATTGCCAAAACGAATAAGATTAACAGGATTATGGGTTGTAGGCATTTCGGAAATTCAGTACCCTTGTTCTTTTGCCGCTGTAAGTGCGACAGACAATTTAATTTATTATAGAACTGATCCACCCACAGGAAAAAAGGATGTGTTAGAGACGATATTTAAAAAGGCTGCATCACATTTCCAACACGACAGCAAGAAAGCTATTTATACCGAGGACGGATGGTATGTGTTACGTTTTGCCTCGGGGAACTATGCTAACATTGAAAAAATTTTCAACGAGCTAATAAGGAAATTGCTAACAAACAAATACCATAATCTAACTAAGCGCGGCACTACGAAGTTAAAAACCTCCCTCTCGCTATACGGATTCTCACAATGTTTAGCCTTACAGCTGGGTTATCAGCCGTATCGAAACATAGCTATGGAACCAATACCTCCGCACCCCCCTGCTAGTATATGGATAGGATTACCAACGCAAATGTTTGTATTGCGACATTGTTGAACCGCAAATTGTGGGTGATGTTTTATCTCCACTTATGCGTATAATAAGTACTATTCCAGAAAACTACGCTTACGGAGGTCATAAAGATGTAGTTTATTCGCCTGCACACTACATGCCCTTGATGATACGGGAATTTGAAAACATCGAAATTAATATAAAAACAGATACGGGTGCAGTAATGCCATTCCAGTTTGGGACGTCGTGTCGGAAGCTACACTTTAAGAAAGTGCAGTAATGGTTTGTCCTTATCAACAATATTATATGAATCAGACCGGTAACGGTAGTGGATCCATCTACAGAGGCGCACCATATCAGCGTGGTCACGGAATAGAAGGCTGGTTAGGTGGTATGTTTAGAAGTATAATACCGTTATTTAAGCCTGGTGCAAAGGCCCTTGGAAAAAAAGCTCTCAGAACAGGTGCTAATATTTTTGGTGACGTCATATAGGATCGATCTGTTAAGGAATCGTTTCAGGAAAGATTTCACGAGGCAGGTGAAAATCTTAAACGTAAAGCCGATGAGAAAATTGATAAAATGATGGAGGGTTCGGGCTATAAAGGAGCACGCGCTGACTGATGATAACCAGTCTCTACCGAGAGCTGTTGCCGCTAAGAAGAATAAACCTACTAATGACGATATATTTTCAAGATAATGGCTTTTCTACATGCCCAAGCATGCGAATGGGTCAAGTCCGAATTGGATTTGTTTGCTTTATCGTCGACTCAGACAAGTATCGAGAGTGGTGAATGGATATTTTACAAACCCTTTTCAGCTCTTAGTGATGACGCTCCATTAGAATTTGTAGTGCCCGGAAATGGAAACGATTATATAGATTTAAGCTAAAGTTTGGAAGCAAGATGATACAGCACTTACTGATGCGGATGTTGTAGCACCGGTAAACAATTGAATGCATTCGCTTTTCTCACAAGTGGCGGTTTACTTAATACAGAATATGGTGTCACAATCCAACGCCTACGCCTACCGGTCATATATCGAAGCGTTGCTAAATTATGGAAAGGAGGCGAAGAGTTCACATCTAGGTTGTATCTTATGGCACAATGATACAGTTGGACAGATGAATACACTGGGGCACGCAAATAACGGCTTCTCGAAACGTCAAGTATTTGCAGCGACCAGCAAACAAATCGAGATGATTGGTCACGTGCACTCGGATTTGTTTAATCAGGAAAAGTTTCTCATAAGCGGTGTTGAATTAAAGGCTAAATTTGTACAATCAAGAGATACCTTTAGTCTAATGGCGGCGCAAGGTTCAAATTACAAGACGCGAATTATGGACGCTAGTTTACTAGTGAGACATATGCGAATCAACCCCACCATTCTAATTGCTCACGCTAAAGAGTTAGAAACAACTGCAGCAATATATCCTGTTACAAGAACCGGCGTACAGCGAAAATCATTGTATAATATCTTTCAGCTACCTAAACGATGTACCGTAGGTTTTGTCGCAAATAGAGCCTTCAACGGTGCTTATCCCTCAAATCCATTCAATTTTCACCGCAGCAATATTAATTACATGTCGTTATATATCGACGGTCAACAAATTCCTACGAAGGCCTTACAACAAGACTTTACAGATAATGGTTTATGTGTAAGGGAATATCATACCTTATTTTCCGTTACGGGTATTCATTTTTTGAATGAAGGCAACGATATATCGAGAAGCGATTACTGTTTAATGGCCTTCGACCTAACACCTGGCTTGTCTGCAAACGCTAGCACACACTGGAATTTAGTTAAAAACGGTTCCTTTCGCCTAGAAGTCGGCTTTGAAGAGGCTCTGGTAGAAACCGTTAACTGTTTGGTGTACGCCGAATTCGATAACGTGGTTGAGATCGATAAACATCGGAATGTGGTCGTGGATTTTGCCTGTTAAAAGAGACAACTCTAGATCACAAGCTTCAGTATCCAGCAGCAAGTAAAAGAAGATGGAAGCATACTTGGGCGTACAAAGGTTTAGAGATGTTGATCACGAATTCATACCGATCATGGTTCGTTACTGCTGATGCTGATAAAGCCACCTAGCGATTATTTTATATCAAATCCCATGTCAAGTTCGGTAAGGTATTTAGAGGATAAATATCAGGGCTTGAAACGGCGGTTAGGATATGTGTCGTAAAACGATTTCCAAGAGGATTTGATAAGAACTCTGCTGCCGTTTAACGAAATTCACGTTAAGGGTAGTGAAAAACAACAGTTTTTAAGATTCCTTAACAAAACAATACTAAGCATGGACGAGATTGGTTGTTTGTCGATTGAAAGATTGAAAAAGGAAGCAAAGATGTATAGTTGTTTAAACCATAAGATCGAGGAGCCTATGTGTGCACTGGAAAACGCATTACTACTGCAAGACTGGGCTCCAAAGATGTATGCGGTACAAGTGTTGAAATGTTTTAAATCGATCCCCAGCCACACGCATGTATGTGCGTCTAATCAGCTACCACAACATGTACCTAGACCTTGTGCAATTATTGTGAACACGGATCCAGCAAACAAACCAGGTCAGCTTTGGACTGCTAAGTACATTGACAAGAATGGTAACCGGGAATATTTTGATTCGTTTGGACGACGGCCGCTAGGTTACCATTTACGTTTCCTTGAGAAGAATTCCACATGGTTCCGCTACAACAAAACGACGTTGCAGGATTACCATTCGAATGTGTGTGTACTTTATAGGTTAATGTTTTTGTATTTTAGAATAAGTAATAATATACCAATGCTTGTTTTTCAACCATTCTACTCAGATAAGTAAAAGCATTTTTAGTAGTTTAGCTGTTTTAATTAAGAGCTCCGTAACAAGAGACACGTGCATGATCAACTTCTATTGCAGAAAAATGCTCATTAGTGTATACACCACCATAAGATGGCCCTTCAAACAAATTCAAGTTTAGCAACAAGGGCCGGGCGCAGTCCTAACACAAGTTCTTATAGCTGTATTACAAAGCTAGGGCCCCTTGTTATAATACGAATACAGCCAATGGCGCCGCGACAACGGGGCGCAGACTCTTACACAAGTTCTTGTAGCTGTGTTACAAGGCTAGGGCCCCTTATCAGAATGCAATCGCTAATGCATAAATAAATTTTTCCTTATAGGTAAAAAGGTCACAATCTGTAGATAGGAATTAAAAGAAATGTAATAATAATTTTAATAACAATTATGCGATCAAATAGCCCTAATAAATATTAATAACAGATTAAATCTTTTTTATTCTTATGTGAAAAAAAATACGATCCCTACGTGGGTATATAAAAAAAAGCCGACAAAAAACGACAGACAAAAAATGCGTCCCCTACGTAGGTGTGAAAATAAAATGGCCGCGCAAGTGCCCTACAGCTCGGGAGGCTTTTGTGACGTCAAAAAACAAAATGGAACTCGTTCAATTGATGATAATCATAACACTAGTTATATTATCCCTGAGAATGTAATTCACATGTCACATGGTACATTTTTGATTACTTTCATTGGTTAAAATACAAAAACAAAATAACAAATAGTTTAAAATTGTTTCTATTAACGTGCATTATATTCTCTTACAAAATATAACGCGTGTTATGATTAATAATCGATGACACCACTCGTTAAAACCTTTAGAAAATTTTCATCGGTTTTAACTTGACCTATCATAACACTAGTTATGTTATCCCCGATAATACATTTTAATTGAAACAATTCAATGAAATGAATATGCAAATTTTACGAGAATGTGCAATGAATTTCACCGTTAACAAGGTTTGCTTAGTCTTTGTTCATTCATGTATTTAGTGTTTTATAAAACGTACAAATTCCGTTTATACCCTCTGGTCAAACTAAGACATTACCCAGCATCTGTAACAGACCCTTTAAATATCCATATCTCAGTTTGTCTTATGAAGATTCGTTTAACGTCCCACATGCACCAAGTATGAAAGCATTTCACGTCTTTTGCAATGACTTGGATTTTATTAAATGGCAGATTACCGTGTTACAGATAAGTTCATTTTTAAATAACAAATTTGGCACGATACTTGTTATTTTACATAGTACGACTAAATATTACATTTAGTGCAGGTGTGTATGGTTTATTGCCTTCAAAATGCACGCAGGTAGATTTAGTGCAAACATTTTACACGGGTTAAAAGAACAACTAGCGTACAAAAGAGTTACTGTTTTATTCATAGCACGGAATTTCAAAGGGCTATTACGACATCTAAATGGACATTCAGTATCTAGAAGTGCCATATTCAAAGTTTTCTTTTGTAGTGCAATTGACAGGATTGATTTGTTTTATTGCTCCACTTTCTCGGTACACTTATAGGTAAGCAATCTTTTTTATACGTGCAAAGAATTGATTTCAGTTTTATTATTTTTATTTTTGTTTTGAAGTTATGTCATAAATTTTTCTTTGTTATTATGTAATATAAAGGATATTCAGCAGCATAACTTTTAATAATAGTTCCCTGTTTTGTTAATTACACAATTAACGACGCTTCCCCTTTCGTGTGCATCTAAACTCTAGTCTAAAGATACCCGTTGCAATTAAGCAACATAAACGGTAATATGCCTTGCATTAACGCATAAATTCTAGCAAACAAGATTATATTCTGAGCCTGTAATTTACAACAAATACCACTAAAGTATTTTATACTAGGGTGTTAATCACTTCTAAATATCCTCAGTAATTATTCACTAGCGATTTTCTTTAATTCAAGGGGGTTAACGTTATCCATAATGACATTCTTACATAAGTACCCATAGCACACTTTAATGCACAGAATCAAACCAATAATTAATCAAGTACAGGTACATTTGGATACTTCTTAATTTTCTTGATTTAAGAAAACTTTATTGTCATTAGTACTGACAAAATGAAATGCACGGTCCTACCCTCCCTTATATACAATTAATTTAATTGTTTAACGTACAAACCAAATACTTAGAAGAGAAGTTTTAGTTAATTCTCATAAATATTCAAAGGGCAAATGAGTGTGTGTTTAATTCAATAAAATTCCCGTGTTTCCCTTGTATTCCGTTTAATTGTATATTTCTATTCATGTGCATTTCCTCAGTATGCAAACAAAACTAATTCTAAATTACCTCTGTTATTGTTAAACCATTAATCGTGTAGTGTACTAATTGAAATTTGTGCAGAAAACTAACATGGCAAATTTAGTCTAAATTGCAACGTTTGCGTGTATGCATTCATTATTTTACAGCACAAAACAGATTTAAAATGTATTCCTTCGAAAGTGGTATTACCACATGGTGTTTTAATGTTTTAAGTACTGAAATTTTTCTCATATATCTTAAAAGCTGCATTACAGTTTTTACTAAATATATATTTAACCGAATATTTTTATTGCAAACAAGATTCATTGCGCGTTATAATCGGTCCTCGTAGAAGTTATTGGTTGCACTTGTTACAATAAACTGGTTTGAGAAGTCAGATGCATATCCAAACTAATCATTTTTTTTTTGGGGAATATCAGCACCGCTGCACCAAAATAAATATGTGGTGTCGAACACTACACGACCTTCCAAATGGAAATGAAAAGAAATGAAATAATTTTAATAAGATTTTTTTAAGCCTAATTATGCAAATAATTCAAATATAAGATGTTCATTACGGAAATAGGCAACGTTGTAAACGTAAAAACAATGATCTATGTCAAACAGACGTTTAAAACTTACTTTAATAGTGGATAATTAGAAACTGTACCACCAGAGGCCTCTATAGGTAGACAGAAGGAAAAAAAAGAAAAAGACCACGTATTTCATTTCCTCCCGGACGGGGTGCTTTTCTAGCTCCTTCAGCCACAATTACGGATTCCGAAAATATATACGTCGAGTACATATGCATGGTGGATTTAAGGATAGGATTTGAGGGAACGGAGGTAGGGTTCTGAGGGGGAAGATACTACCCCAGAGTTCGGCTAAATAGCCGTACATGGTGTGCGTATACGCAGTGACCATGCCATTATATGTGTATGAGGAAACTACCCTCAAAAAACCTCATACAGGATAGACAGTAACGGGCATCGAAGCCATTACATCACGAATGGTGAAAATTACCGGGTCAATATAAACTGCTATACATAAGTTAGGGATATTATGGAAAATTTGATTTTTCAAAAGAAAAAAAAATTTCAGACGATTTTAAGGTATTTAGTTTTTAAATGCTTGTTTTTTATTATAAAAAAGTTTACAAATTAAAAAAAAATTTTTTAAACAAAAAGACAAGAAAAAATGAAAATTAAGTGAAAGTGACTAATACCTTAATTTCAAATTAATCAAAAAACAAAGAAAATGAACACAAATTTCCCTTTCAGCAATAACAAGTATGTCATCCGTGAGCTTCAATGACAGCTTAGCAACGTCTTTGCATGCTGGTTATGAGATTATTAAAGTTTTCTTGCGGAATCTGTTGCCAGAATTGTGGTAGCAGATTTCTCAATTGTTCCATTGTTTGTGGTTGGGGATTATGATGATCCAAATCTCTCTGCAAGTGATCCCAAGCATCCTCTATCGGATTTAAGTCAGACGATAGAGCAGGTAAAGCTAAATGAGGAATTCCATTTGTTTAAATTGCATCCATAACTGCCATGGATCGGTGTGGACGAGCGTTATCGTTCAAAAAAAGGAAACAGGACCCACAGCAGCATAAAACTCTGGCACAATGTTGTTGATCACCTGATTCAAGTATACTTCTGAATTCATGTTTCCCGGAATAACCAGTAAGTCGGTACGGCCATCACATCAAATGCCTCCCCATACACAAACAGTGCCCATGTCTTGGCACCAAAGGTTGTGTCCAGACACGCGTTCGAAGACTATCCGAAAAAAGACCATATCTCGATTCATCAGTGAACAGTACCAACTTCCACTCTTCAGTCCAATTGACACGTTCTTTTGCCCATCCTAATCTTTGTCGCCTATGTACACCTCTAAAAAGTGGTCTAGAACGTAAATTGACATCCCATAAACGTCTTCCGACATATTCAGCTGATATTAATGTTCCTACCGCTTCTGCAAGCCCCCTACTCAACGTTCGACATGTGCTCAAAGATTTTCGGCGTGCAGAAATGGTGACATATCGGTCTTCAGCAAGGGTAGTTATTGATGGGCGCCCAATTCTAGATCTTTCTTCAACAGATCCAGATTCTTGAAAACGGTTAAAAAGTCTAAAAATGACACTTTGGCTAACTTGAAAAAAAGCTGCTACTTCACTTTGTCGTTGACCACCCTGTAGCAAACCAATTGCTCTATTTGCTTCGTTAGATGTTAATTTACGTCTAGGCGTTAAGAATTAGCAACGCACAAAATTTTGATACCAAATTTGCACAAGTCAACAAATTGACAAGTAAACCAGACAAACAATTGATTCGTTAGAGCGAGTTAGAAAGAGAACTCTCCACAGCCCTCTACTTGCAATATAATACTGGATTTATCCGTATGGCATAGATATGGTAACTAGCAACTTGGACAAAGTGCCAAATATGAGAAAAATTTGAAAATTAAAAAATCTGATAATTAAAAAGTTTGAGAATTAAAAAATTTTCCAGATTTTCAGATACATCCTTAACTTATGTGGAGCAGTTTATCTACGCTGCTTTTAATAGTTTCGTTTACACCCTCGCACGTTATTGTTTTCATGTATCCAGGATTTAAGAATATATTTTTGATTTGCTTATAAAATCTCTTTCGTAAGCAACGCATAATTTGTCGAAAACGATGCCCTTTTTACTGCATCTTCGGTTATCAAATCAATGAGTACTGTAACAGTACTATGAACACTAGGGAAATTATGATTAATATTTGCATTAAATAATAAACTATAAGATCTAAATTTAATTATCTGGTGTGGAACAACACACAAACTTCCATCCTACAAAGTGGAAATTAAAAGAAATGGAACAATACATTTTTTTAGCAGGGTAATAATGCAATCTGTTTCGTAACACGTCCATAATAAAAATGGGCAACGTTGTGAAAGCAACAGTAATAATTTTTCAGATAGGCGGTAAAGATTCACGTCAGCTAGACGTTAGTAAACATATAGATGTTAACTTGATTATGTTTAATGACGTATTGTTTATGGGTTTATAGTAGCAGAACGGAATGCAACGGGGAGCTTTAGGATCTGCTGAACCAAAAAGGCATGGGTGTTTTTAAGACGAATATCACCCTCGGTTTTAGAAACTGCCGAAACTTGTCGAAAAACATAATTACCACAATAATGCTGAATGTGTAAATAAAGATAAAAACTCTTGCTTCCGAGTTGCAATGTAAAAACTGCTAAAATCCTTATTGGACCTAACTACTGGTCTGGACACGTTGGGTAAGTCAGTATATTTTTAGATTTGTCCGTCAAAATACGGCAAAAGTATCGGGTGTGGAACAACATACGATTTTCCAACCGACAAAGTGGAAATTAAAAGAAAGAAAATAATTTTAATAATAATTCTGTAGGATAATTATGCAACTTAGTTTTTAATACGTTCGTAACGAAAATAAACAACATTGTAAAGACAAAAATAATAATCTATGTTAGATAGACGTTTAAAACTTCATGTCAGACGTTAATAGAAATATACGAGGGTTGACCCTTATTCACTTCTAGTGGAGATACAAACCTAGCGTCACAGCATCTTCATTACCGATATGTGCCTACAGAGCATGCGCAAAATCAAGTCCGTATCTGTCACAGCAGTTGTTTGTTTCAAAAAGTGTCGTAGTAGTGCAAAAACGTAGCGTATCAAACAAAAAGTGGTAATTAAATACCTCTTAAAAGAAGGTATGACTCCCGCCCAAATTCATGAAAACTTGGTAAACACTTTGGGGGAGTGTGCTGTTAACTATGATTTTGTGAATCGATGTTGCCGTGAATTTAAATATGGAAGAACAGCTTGCGAAAATAAACATGCTGGTGGTCCAATCTAGTATTGCAAGACAGGAGAGTCACTGTGTGGCATACAGTAGAGGAAACTGGCCTTACGTATCTCTCTGTGCATAACATACTACGAGTTTGGACTTGGACATGAAAAAGTTGTGCGTAAGGTGGGTCCCACAAATTTTGACCGAAACTCAAAAACGATGCCTGGTTGTAACTTGTACACGACATTTGACACAATAAAGACAAACTTTGCAGAACTTTTTGGATACATTTGTAACGATGGACGAAATGTGGGTCCACCAGTATGTTCTAGAGACGAAAACTCAAAGTTGCAGCGGAACCATCGTGGTTCGGCACCTCCTCGAAGATTAAAGTCTCAGCCGTCAATCGTTTTTGGGATACCGAAGGAGCAATTCTAATAGTTTTTTTTTACAGGAGCTACAATAACGGGCAACTATTACGCTTACGAGTAGCTATCAAAGACAAACGTTGTGGAAAATTAAGGCGCAGTGTGTTCACTACCAGGACAATGCGACTAGCTACACTCCTTGTTGCTATGGTTGCCGTAGTTAACGCAGGTTTCGAATTGCTTGAGCACTCGCCATTTCACCATATCTGGCTCCGAGCGGATATAAACTGTTCCCAAACTCAAGGAACACCTACGGCGAAAACGATTTTCATGCAACAATGAGATCGTATACGCTGTAAATCCATGGTTTGCAGAGGTTGGACAATCCTTCTTCCAGGAAGCTGTCGCAATGCTGGATCACCGGTGGGAGAAATGTATTAGTAGTAATGGAGATTAAGTAGAGAAATTATGTCACATAAAGTTTAATTTAGTAACTGGAAGTTGGTCAGGGGCGGAGCATAGAGACCAAACTTCGTAGATGCTAACTTAAAAAAAATTCCAAGACACCTACTACTATAAAATACCGATAATACAACGTAATCATTTTTAATCCTATTTAATTAATTTTTAGAGTTAGTTTGCCTTATATAATAAAACTTTACTAAGAAAAGCTATGCAAAACTAAACTTTCTTTAAGAAATGTGTTTACGCATTTTCTTATAAAATTAATCGATATTCAGATATTGAAAATACATGAAATAACTCTTAAATTCTACCTTATGAATTTTTTACCGATAAATTACGAATTACGAATCGTATGGGACAAGTGCATAAAACCTAGTTAATCCATATGCTCAAGTTCGATGCGTTGGCTGAATATATCTCAAAAAGCAGTCATATATGAAAAGTCAATGGTGATAAACAGCAAATCTTAACGTTCTTCCAGTTTAACCTAGCTAGAAACAATGAGTTTCTGGACGATTTTGTATGTTAAGGTCAATGTTCGCGGGCGGAAGCACAAACATTTACATATGATTCAAAGTTTACGTTACGAGTAAGATAAATATTGTAACGATTAACGTAAACTGATTTAATATACAATAATACATTATATTTCAAACCTTTCTAAGTTTAATTGTTACTTTCTGACTACATACAAATCTATGTAGTCATGCTAAAGTCTGAAAATCTATTTGTAAATTTTCATGTATTTACAGTTTTTGAAACTCCCTAAGCACCAACAAATGGTTTTAGGTTTTTTAATTTTAAGTTACTTAATTAGGGAAAATCTACACATTTGGAAAACCTTTAATGTGATTTTAATATGACAATAACCGCATCATAGAAAAACTATATTATTATTCATTTCCAGTTACGTAATTTTCAACTGTATGACGTAATTAATGACGTATTATGTCACATTTGTCAATATGTTTGCCAGCTTTACTATATAAAAGAGAATGTTTCACAAGAAAAGTACTTTTTATTTTCTTAACGCGATTTATTTTATCCTAAATGGTTGCAGTAACAATAGCTCATTAACAACCAATTTAGATAAAGTACGTTTAATAACACTAGTACTGTTAAAAATTTCTTAACAACACGCTCAGTACAACACATGAAAAAGAAAACCAAGAAAATAAATTATAGAACACGCTACTACAGCATTAAGATACTATTTCCATCAACTTTTAACTTGTCACCGATGGTCTAGTTAATTGTACAATTTTGCAAGTTTTTAACTTTAATTTCTCCTGAAGAAACAGTGTGCAAAAAAATGTGTCCAAGATTGATATCTTGCAACGAAACATCGGAGGTGTTGCAGCTTTTTCCTCTCCAAATGTCTTCATTTCAATTGTTTCGAACCGTGCATTTATCTTCTCTGCAACTAACAAACAAGAGATCGTGAGAGATGCTTATTGATCTCTTATCTCTGTATTTACTAATTTTTCCCAAATAATCCATTCAACCTTAATCGTTAATAATACTAAACGTTTCATTTTGACCAGTTTTCGTTTTTTGGAACTAAGACAATTATGGATGATCTTGTATCAACAATACCACCAACTCTGACATTGTTAGCTACAAACTAACTTTAACCGCTACCACTCGAAGTGTTACTGTCAAGTATTGTATATATGTGTAAATAGAAATATGTTATACTCCTTAGAGTAAGGAATTTATTTTCCGACCTTTTATTATCTACGGTAACCTGGTACTAAAGTGTCTAAACATAATTGATAAAGCAAAATAATCCTGTAATAAACACATCTAGGAACTAAATATAGAAATATTTTTTGGAAATGAAATTATCTGAAGAAATGTATGATTTAGAACTAGACAGCTTGCAAGTTATAACCTGTATGACCAAAACAGGTTCATGCATGTGACGTAGAACAAACAGCAAATGGATAAAAGGTGCTAGTTAAAAAGAGAAATGTCCTACTCGCATCAGCTTACGCATGAGCAAAAACTGGTAACGGAAGAAAGGGCCTGAAGTATGGGACATCTAAGATAAGTGCGTCTCTGCTGAAGGGAAGAAAGGTAGAATGATCGTTTCGGTCTATAAAGAGATCTACTTCTACATCCTGTAAGCTCTATCGGGTGTTCTCTGGATACCCTGTACAACCTGCTATCAGTTCTTTGTACACCCTGTATAAGCTTTTAGCTTATCTCTGTATACCATGTACTGGGTGATTCACATTCGAGCTTAAGCATGGGGATTTAAGTTATACGAGATAGATCATAGTTTTAAATTTGGCCGATTAAAAATCTTAAAAATGTAATAAAACTATTCTTAAGGCAGTTTTCATAGCTAATAACCATGTGATTTCCAAAATACCATCCGACGTTTCGGCTTCGTTCATTTTTTATTATGAGCGCCATATTTGATATTTACAGAATTTGACAGCGTACTGACAATTTTTGTGCTGGCCTGTTATATTAATAACCACAGTTTAAAACATCAAGCATGAGGAGTTAAAGTTTTCTTAAAGCTTAACATATTTTCTTTTTCATCTTCATTCATCTTCATTATTTCGAAGTTTAACGAAGGAACCATAGTTTGCCAGATTCCTGCACAATTGTAAAAAGTAGTTTATCCGTGGTTGGTATCGTTCTGGAAATTGCTACAAATATATCCTGCATGCTTCTACAGCATTTCTATGACTTTATTACACATTTGCAATAAATTTTGCACCGTGCCTAACCCACCACGTAACATAAAATAGGGGAACTTCGGCTCAGTCCATCGGAGAGCACTTTGTGTACGTGGGGAGTTTTGGGTCGTAGATAGACGGTCTAAATATTTAGGTTAGCGAAATAAGAGAATTAGTACTAATAAGGGATAAAGAGAGCAAGCAAAGATTGTGCACCACAAGCTTTAAAAGATTAATTTACTTACTTAAAACAGTAACTTTGAACGCAGTGATTCACAGGTAATTATTTGTCTCCATAGGTGATCGTATCCCCTAATATAATGTGGGGGTTCACCTAACAAATATTGACAAGGGCAAGCCGAAATATTTATCCAGGAAAGAAAATATTAATTTTTTTTAATTACTAATTATACTTAACATGTTCGTTGAAAGATTTTTCAATGTTATTAACCTGAAAAGGAAAATTCATATACCACAGAATAAACATCAGTTAAAAATTCGGTAGTTTGACTTGCCGTTGATATACAAGATCACCCATAACCATCAAACAATTATAAAAGTATTTTGGGAAAGATTATTCAGTTTACACTTGACACTCGTTATAATTTAAATAAAAACATTCCAACCCACAGTATAAAAATAATTCTTCAATGTAAAAGAAACATTAAAAAAAGCATAATATCCCGGTCTAAATTTCGAAGTAAAAGAACAAATTGGATTACAAACATATGTATAAAGGGAATGCTACTGCATAGGATGTAGAAAACCTATCGACAACTGCAGAAGGTAGTTCACGAACCATGGATGGTTATAATACCAATATAGTGATTATTTAATCAAGACATGCTACATGGAAATCTCTGACCTGTTTCGACGCAGAGTTGCCCTCCATACCAAACTTCGCGTTGAGTAATGCAGGCGTAGACGAGTACAGGTTATAATGATGTCGAATAGGTCACCAATTCGGAAACGTACAGCCGCATACTATAATCGTAATAACTACCAATAACAAACGGTCAGAGAGAAGAAAAATGTACTCTATACAGCGTACGGATAATCCCAGACAGCGAACAACCAAAAGAAGAAGGATAAGCCCCTGACGTCGTAGACTAGCTCATATGTTGTAATTATGAATACCTTTAACCATCAGCCTTGGGACGAGCGATTGGTGTAATTAGAGAATTGCGTACAATGATAAAAGAATACATATATATATATATATATATATATATATATATATATATATATATATATATATATATATATATATATATATATACAGGGTGAATCTTATCTAATCCGCCAAAATTAAAGGCGTGCTAGAACTCATCATTCTAAGCAAAAAAGTTCATATGTACATGGGGCCGGAAATGCTTCGTTTCCGAGATACAGGGTGTCAAAGTTGAAAAAAAAAATCGCGTTTTCTTCAATATCTTTCGACTGTTTCGAAATAGTTTCATGAAATTTCGTACACGGGCTTTTTTTGGGATGACAAATTCAAATTTGTGGTCCATTTGGTTGTCGTCTCTAGAGGGCGCCAATGGCAACGATTTCGACCCCTTTAAATCGTAGCAATTTTTTTTGGTACACTGTATGCCATTTTGGACTAGAAAAATCGATTTTCCTATCTTTTCTTCTAAAAAAAGGTATATCTTAGTGATGTCGCTAGGAGCAACCCTTTCCGAGAAAAACGCTTTTAAAACTCATGATGCATACACATTTTCGGAAGGTATTTTTTTGACAGGTTTATCAATAGGAATTTTTAATTGTTACTAAGTAACTTACTTGTTTACTTATGTACTTATCTGTCTCTTTGCGTTCATTGATAATAAAATTTTAATAAAAAATCCATAATTAAATACGATAGAATGCCTAGACATACAACATGTATACTTTTAATATTAATTTTTTCTTTTTAATGTCTTTTCTCGGAAAGGGTTGCTTCTAGCGACTTCACTAAGATACACCTTTTGTAGCAGAAAAGACAGGAGAATCGATTTTTAGTCCAAAATGGCATACAGTGTAGCACAAAAAGTTGCAAAGATTTAAAGTGGTCGAAATGGTTGCCGCTGGCGCCTCTAGAAACCACAACTAAATGGACCACAAATTTGAATTTGTCATCCCAAAAACCCGTATACGAAATTTCATGAAACTATTTCGAAACAGTCGAAAGATATTGAAGAAAACGCGATTTTTTTTCAACTTTGACACCCTGTATCTCGGAAATGAAGCATTTCCGGACCCATGTACATGAACTTTTTGCTTAGAATGATGAGTTCTAGTACTTCTTTAATTTTGGCGGATTAGATAAGATTCACCCTGTATATATATATATATATATATATATATATATATATATATATATATATATATATATATATACATATACGTATATGTATTTGATATGACTTGGTGCTTAATTTATTTATAATTGTCATCTATATTAAGTGCGTGAACTGTAACATCTTTGACATAAAACTTCGATAATATATATATATATATATATATATATATATATATATATATATATATATATATATATATATATATATATATATATATAAGTATGTCCCCGGATCGACCTTAAAAGAGGGCAAACTCTCTTATTTTTGATTTCTCAGAAAATTTCATTCTTAATGATTTGCCCTGCTTGTTTTCAAACCCCCGAAACACAAATTACTTTCTGTTTTACTCGTACGGTTCTCGACCCCCGAAACACAAATTACTTTCTATTTTACTCGTACGGTTCTCGAGATAATATCATTTTTCTTGAAAAATTGGACTTTACAACAAAGAATTTATCTAATTCAATGTTACGGAACTGGGGAAGAGTGCTACCGAGTTGTTATCAGAAAATTCAACCAAAAATACCCGGAGGTTGCCATTTCGAATGCCGGAGCAAGAAACTTGGTAACTAAATTCCTTTAAACAGGTTCGGTTTTAAACCTAAAGAAGCCAAAGAAGTTGTTCGATGAAGAAGATGCTGCTACTGTTCTCGCCGTTCATTCCGCAACAGAAGTTCCAAGGTTGTCTTTAAGAAGGAGGGCACTACGAATTGGGATAGGTAAATCTCATTTACAAAGAATCTTCAAGGAGAACAAAATTTTACCATTTAAGCCGCAATTTAGGCAAACTTTAGAGAACGGTGATGAATCCAAACGTCTGGATTTTTGTTTGGAAATGGGCAATAGAGTTTTGGAAGATTCAAATTTTCATAAATGAGTAATGTTCTCCAATGAATCGATTTTTTCAACTAATGGAGTCGTTTCTTCCCAACATTGTTATTACTGGAGTAGGACGAATTCAAACTTCCGAATTGCTAGTCGCAGACAATGTTTGAAAAAAGTTAATGTGTGGTGTGGGTTTCGTATCATGGCATTATTGGCCCATATTTTTTTGATCAAAATTTAAACCGTTATTCATATTTGGAAGAAATGTTGCAAAATTTTTTAACTGATAAACTGGATGAATTGCCATTGAACTACCAAATTGAAATGTTCTTCCAGCACGATGGGTGCCCTGCTCATTATGCCGGTACTGTTCGCCAGTGGCTCAATACAGAGTTCCATGATAACTGGATAGGAAGAGATGGTTCCATTTTATAGCAGCCGAGAAGTCCAGATCTCACAATAATGGACTTTTATCTGTGGGGTCGTCTAAAACAAATTGTGTACAGTGAGCCATTAGACAATGATGAAGAGCAATTGAAAAATAGGATACGGAATGCTGTCCAGTCCCTTTCAATCCAAGAAATAAGGCGCAGTTTCAATGAATTCAGAGCTCGCATTGAAATCTGTGAGGAAAAAGGAGGAGCATTATTCGAATAGAAAATTAATAGTTCAGTTTTTTTTAAATTTCATTTCATTTTACCATCAATTGTTAAATTTATTAATTAAAACTTGTGAGACCAATTTGATTTTTCCTTTGAAACAAATCAATTTACTTCAAAAAATTACGAAAAATGATATTATATCGAGAACCGTTTGAGTTAAATAGCAAGTAATTTGTGTTTCGGGGGTTTGAAAACAAGCAGGGCAAATCAGCAAGAATGAAATTTTCTGAGAAATCAAAAATAAGAGAATTTTCCCTCCTTTAAAGTGGATCCGGGGACACATATATATATATATATATATATATATATATATATATATATGTGTGTGTGTGTGTGTGTGTGTGTGTGTGTGTGTGTGTGTGTGTGTGTGTGTGTGTGTGAACTAAGGTAAAAATGGAAAATTTTTCACCTAACCTTTCAAATAGCGACCCAAATCCACATTGTAGAACGTTTTTACCCGAAACTTAGTAATAATAAACAGCGTTACCAAATATATAAGATATCAAATTCCTGTGTTCTAAAATTTAATAAAGTGTACCTGTACCGCCCTCTAGTGGTAATCAAACAGAGAAAATAGTTAAGTAGATGGTTTTGAAACCGGCAGAAATACTACTAAAATCCCATAGGAAATCTTAATAAAGCAAATCCAACACATTGTAGACTGATTACTATCGAATTTATTTTCCTATTTCGCACGTTATAATTTGTCAGTTTTGTGTTGTTATTAATAAGTGCCAACTTGGTTCAATTATTTGTTTACTAGGCCATTTGATTTTTTGTACATATTACTTGTTTTCATTAATATTTTTCTTGTAAGTTACTAATGAAACATGTTATATCACTAAAAATGAATTAAAATGTCGTATCAAATGATGTAAATATCAAATATGGCCCATAAGAAAAAATTAACTTGGTGATGGTTCCGTAAAATCGAAACGTCGGATGGTGTTTTTTAAAACATATTAGCTATGAAAATCCGCCTTAATTTTTAAAATTCATAAAGTCGGTAGGCGCGATAAACGTATTGTGATTTCCCCATTTATTTCTAAGGTGCCTAATTTAATCTATTTCTAATAATAAGCGAAATCTTATCTCGATGCAACTCTACTTATAACAGTTGGTTCACATCTTTAGTAGTGTTTTTTAATGCTTTCTTCATAGGTGCAACTTAGTGCTGATATCAACCTAGTCATGGATCTAGATAGAAACACATTAGGCAAAATATGAACCATCACTTATCAGAGATAAGAACTCCATTTATCAAGAAAACTAAACTCTCAGCCTTTATATAAACGAAACCTTTTAGGGGAGACGCACTAAGCAGGATAAGAGTCCCCTTTAGTTGCAACACCTTAGCTAACGTGAATCCTTTTACTGAAGAATGTTGTTTATTTTATCGAATCATAAGCACTCGTAATCAGTTTTACTATTGGTAGTACAAACTAGTCAAATATTAGCGTAGCAACTAATGTCCTATCACGTAATTTTCTGTTCAAATAGCAGTTTTCAAAGCTGACGTATATAAGAAATTAGATTTTCGAGGATGACGTTTATAAAAAATTAGAGTCTAGTTTTATCCAACAGAGTATAACTTGCAAGCTGTCTAGACATGGATCATGCATTCGTTTGAGTGGTTTTTTCCAAGATCAATTTTTAGATTGAGTCATGTGGTTAGTTTATTGCCTAAGAGATCATTAAGTCATGTGTATGTTTGTAGGATAGGGCCTTGAATAGATTGCGCTTGCGTTTTGTCTCTTGCTAGTTGGTTTGTTTCTGAGATAAAGAATAGATTCTTAACTGAAAAACACAACTTCAGTCTGAACCGGTCGTTTTTTAGTGGAGTTATACCGAGCTAAGGAGCTACTTTTGCGGAGAAACATACCCTCACAGTAGTCCAGATATGAACTAGCACTTACTAGAAATAATACTCCTTTTTGAAGTCAAACAAACCCAAGGCAAGTTCTGACGACACTACAGTCCATGGTGAATCAACCTGTACTAACACAAATATTGGTTAAAAAGGTTGCCTACACAAAAGATAATGTGGTTGAATTGGCGTGTGACTGACCAAATTTGTGCACTAAATGCAGATGTGACCTTGTAACAAACCTTTTAAGTTGTGTTGAAATTTACAATAATTTAGGCAACTTCGTTCATGTTTGTGTCATGTGCATTGCATACCTTAGTGGCTAAAGCATGCGTTTAGATATTTTAAAGTGGAGTTGTACGCGCATTTCGTTTTGTACATTGAGTTCGTGCGCCGACACCTATTGATGTTGTTGTTGTTATGATAATGAAAGCAAAAGTGTCGTAAATTTTACGGTAAGAGCTAATTAAACCTACTTTTCATTGTTGATATATTTATCCTTTTTGGGCACTTTTATTTTACTTCTATTTTTTCTTTTTTACAACGTTAAATTTTCCTTTACGTAATTTCATTGTTCTATTACGTTTCAATTTAACGAAGATGACACAGTAGAAGTTTGTTGCTATGCAGAAAATTATAAATAAATGGTACATTAACCCGTTTAAATCAACCAAGTTTGGCTGTTTTGTACACGAATTTATTTATTTGGGATCAACGAATATCAAAACCCTGCTATATTCTATTTCAAGATCAAGCGTGGCGTCGTCAGCATTGTATTATCTGTAACAGTATACCAGTGAGAACCAAAATTTAAAAGTACTACAGGTATTTCATTTCTAATCATTAGTTTTAACGTATTTTTAGGTTAATTCAGATTTACTAACATTAGTATTTAGATTTTCTCCTTTATAACTTGAGTTAATGATTTGTATAATAAACCTTGTTATTTTTTCCCATTTTACATTTATTACATTTAAGGTCTACTTGTTTTCCATAAAATAAGTTGGCGTCCGTGGTATTTTAACATTTTTTACAGATTGAAGTTACACCTTTTTTTGTAAAGCGAACATATCTAAACACTAATTAAAGCAAATCAAATTTTAAAACATGGCCCGTTTAATCGTCGACTGAGCTGAAGGCACAAAATCTTCTATTTATTATTAGGAGTATAAGTAATATTAGGGGTGTAATTATTAACAACAACCTGCTACACCCAATTATTATATTTTTGTTACAACCCTAACTGAATATTGAGAGCTAATGCAGATACAGAAATTACATGTGAAAGATTTATCCCAGGTACTACTTAAAAAAGGAGAAATGCACACAATTGTTTTACCACCAGTAAAGAATGACAACGAATAAAGGTCTATAGATACAGGCGTAACATAGACTGCATAAATGGTTCGAAGAAATTGATAAGGGAAAAAAAACTATAAAAACAATCGCGTGGTTTATGCATGAGATCTCAATGTATTCACCAAGAGTAACGCTAAAGACGATACCAAAATACTAGGTAACACAATTGAATGAAAGGTCTAAATAAATAAACCCTTAATGTGCTTTATTTTCCTATAAAAGTGTTAAGATTATCTGAAAATAGGTTACTACAACATAGAACCATATCACATTCCTAGAAATAAGAAATGGCGAGTAATCTAGATAAAATAACCTTTGGGAGTCCCCCATAACGTGAAAGAAGACACAGTTATACACCAAAAGGATTAAAATTACTGTAATGAATATTGTTAGCCACTACCGATTTCATGTATGAAAATTCATATTTTTACATTATCAATCTACAGATACGTTTATAATTTGTATTAATGATAGCATATTTATCTTTAAAGCACGCGCGACGGGTTTTAAAGGCGAGTGCCTTTTAACGAAGGAGTGCTGTAAATGCGCTTATACACGTGTATTATAGGCGATTTTTTATTGTACCTGGACCACAATGCAAAAACTGTAAGAAAATACTTCCCCATCGGTGACGTGGAAGTAAAAGTAAATTGAAATCAGTTTTATATTAATTGTTGCGATAGAAACGGTTAGCAATTGTTGTTTCGGTGCTATTTATATTTATAAAAATTCGTGAATTAGGAAATAATTAAAAACAAGAATATTTCATGTGATATTAAAATGTTAGCCGAACAAGCTGAGCGGAGATTAATTTACGAGAAATCTAAAGAGGCGTATTGCAAGGAATACGATAAATTTTCCAATTGGATGGCAGAGAGAAACTGCAAGGTGGTATATCAAACCCTCATGCTTGTCTTCATGAATACAATGGTTTGGACGTGAATTCATTGTTACCTAGGCAACTTTAAAGCACTAGTGTCTTAAAGGCCCGACTTCTCACGCATGTGAGTGTTCAAAATGGAGATTATGTATCAGGTATAATAAAAAATGTTTTAATGTACTTCTTTTTTAGTTAGATAGATGGGAATAAAACAGTGAAAATATATAATAGTTCCATTTCGCCCCCTACCGACCTTTCCACCGCCCCTTCAATTTTTAATATTAAGATAGTTGAAAAAAAGCAATTCTTTGTTTTTTATTGTATAAAACCATATATTTAAACTGTTGAACTGAACATTACAGAAAATTCTTATATCACTTTATCCTTTGTTTTAAAGATATAAATCTATTAATAATTACATCTTCGCTTCGCTTCGAATTTAAAATGCCATGAGAAACAGTGACCAGCGCCACGTCATTAGTCTTCTCATCTGAAAGTGTGTTTCTGATATAATCTTTAATTCTTCTCACTGTCTAGAAAGACCTCTCTCCATAGGCGTTGGTCCATGGAAGGCAGAGATAAATTCTCAGTACTATCGTCGGATATAGTATTTGTGAATATGCAATAAATGTCATCTTTCTTTGTTGGCCTTTGACTCCAGATTTTTAAAAAAGGATAAAACTGAGAAATTAACTCTAAAGTCGCTAAATGCTTTCCTGATCGTTCTTCACCCAACTTTTTTGTCTTTCTGAATGCCATTCTGCTGTGATAAAAAATTTTATTGCTGCTAGAATTATCTTTAAAACATTCTTTAAGTAATATCTTCTTCAATTAAACGTTGCCTTTCTACAGTAGTGTCCATTCTTCCTTGTGTCCTGGCTCTTAAACTGTATATAGTGATATTATTTTTATGGTATAATCATTGAAACCAATAATGATTGCATTATGAGTGCTAAATTGCAGGGTACGTAGTATACCTTATTCGTAGATGAAGAATACAAGAGCCAATCACGGCGTACTGTTTCACCATAGATGAGTTGAAGGTAACGTATGTTTCTTGTTGCTTACCTGGATTCATGTTCGTAAACTCTTTTTGAATTTTTGAAATGAAGCTGATCTAAACCATGAACTGTATCTACATGAAAATATTCTCAAGACAAACTCATTATTATGTTTGTTTATAACGTAAACCTATTGAGATATATAAACACCCTAATAATTTTAACAGGCAAGAAGAAAATCTCCGTTTAAAAAGGTTTTGGCATCTTATAATTAAAAAAAGGCATAATGATACGTCTTGATTTTGGTTTTAATTTTGACTTTCGGTATGTTTAGGTTTTTTTTGCTGTGTTTTCCTTGACCTCGAAGTAAATTCTTTACCAATTATATGTTAAATTACCACACCACTATAATTTAACATAAGTAGTTGAAATTAAGATTAAAATTAAAAAAATTACAAAAAATGTTCTGCATTATCCTTTTCATTGCTAATAATACTTGCACAGACAAAGCTATTTCTTTGCTATTTGTGAATGCTTCTATCATTTTCAAATTGAAGTTATTCAATTTACACTTTACACTTACATCATAACTTGATAAAACTTTGCTGAATGTGTTTTTTGGCTGACATTTTTCATTGTTAGTCTTCGACCGTTAGAGGTTGTTCTGATTTGTCATCTTTAAGACAGTTTAACAATATTTAATTTTTAATAATCTAGCTATTCTTTACTTAAATTTAGTTCTATAGTTGGCTTTATACGTTTCTCAAACTGTTATATTAATAGCAGGCTGATGTTTATGTTTCAATTTTTCAACGTTGACAAAAGTGTTTCAACATCTTCAACAATTTTAATGCTTCTATGACGATTTCGCGCGGAACAATTCCACGCTTGCACAATTCCTCACGTGCGACAATTCCGCGCGAGGTAAATATTTTACAGAAAAAACTGTGTTATAATTAAACTTTTTTCTTATTTATTTAATATAGTGGACAATTGCATTTAAACAATATAATGGTAAAGTTTATCAATGCATATACGTAATCTAAAACTATCATAATTGTAAATATTATTCCAACCAATATTATTAGTGTTATTACAGATAAATATTGATATTGATGTCCATGCTTTAAGCTTGTAAATTAAAATTATGTGCTATACCCCGCAGGTCTATTGGCATAGTCTTCGACGATAACTTTGATCAGTTTAGCAGTATCTTTGTATACCTTTTTTTGCCGCACTGAATTTCCTGCCACAAATTGTTCTATTTCCAATCTGTTTAAACTTTCTTCTTTTTTAAGCACTTTCACAAATTTCCACAGATTAGGATGGGCTGCATTGATCATTGATGAGAAACTAATGTGCCACACTTCAACTGCATTGTTGGTGTCTGGAATATCTTGCAGAGTAACTTCGCAGAAATTCCATATATTTCTGGAAAATAATGGGGGGGGGGGGGCGGGTCGCCTTCTTCCTGTTCTGCCTGCACGACCTATATATGTATCTTCATAATAATTTAGCAGTGGCATTAGTAACTCCTCATTGTGAGTGTAGAATTCGCTATCACGCAAAGTTTCAAACGACTCGGTGACATCGCCCTCCGGCACGACTGCGAGAGCTGCTAGACGCCGTAAATTTAAGGCAATATTGAGATTTTGTGTATATTGCACTTACAGCCCGTTTTACTGAGTATGTCTCCATATGCATTGTGTGAAGTGGAAAAAGCATCCACGTATTGTAGTATTGGGAAATTCAGTGCGAACAGCGTTCATTGCAACTCTTTCAAAGTCCACTAGAATTGTTAACGATTGAAGGCCACGATTCAACGTCTTTAAAACAATAAATAAGCGATGATACGTCTCTTTCGTTTTATTTGGTAACAAGGGATATACACTTGGAACTACGTCGCTTTATTGCACACCGTGAATCGTATATATCTGAGTGTGGTACTAAAAATTCCACCAGCATACCAATGATCGCAACTCGACATAAACTACAAATTTGCCGCAGTAGAAAACAGCAAAATTCTGACATCACCGGGTCCATTGTCGTGCAGCAAAAACGGTTGCACACAAGATGTGGTCGTACATTCCTGCGGAAAGACTAATTATTGCAATGATGTGGGAGTTGTAGGAACGGCTTGTTCTGTTACGCGTACTCGCTGAATAGTTTTTCTCATGGCATAAAGTTGTAGTAATTTGCCATCAGAATCAACGGATACATCTTCAGAAATAGTTGCTATCACCATTTGCGTACTGGGTTCAATTTGTTTTGCCATGGTCTTCATTCTTGTAACAGCTCTTTGGACTTCAATTTCTGCTGCATCAGAAACATGATTGTGAACACTACTTTTAACAATTTCTTCTCCGAGAGTATGAAGTCTCTCAGAGCAACGCCAATTGTGGCATTGTACACATTTCCAAATAAGTTTTCCATTTGAGTTAGTAGTTTTTTCTGTTATATGAACGTGACCGTTAAGAACCAGTAACTGGCGACATTTTTCACTCTGGATATACTGTATCGCGGTAGGATACTCAAAAGTAACTGAATTTTTAACTCGGAAAGGTTAGCCCTTATATTGTTAAGATAAATCGATTAGCAAAATTCAAACTCTATTAGAGGAGCCCATTATTCCAACTAATTCTTAATTAACATGGGATATACAATAATAGCACATTCATTAAGGTGAAATGATAGTAAATATCAAACCCTATTAGATGGGCCATTATTGATTCATAATTAACATGGGGTGTACAATAATAGCATATTAGTTAAGGTGAAATGATAGAAAATTTCACACCTATGAATTACTTTCTCCCTGATAACGCTCCCTAATAATCCCCCCTAATGATCGATACTTAACATAAGCCTAGCGAAAATGCAAGGAAAATAGCTTAATGCACTCCTCTCTAAAATATTCACCTCGCGCGGAATTGTAGCAGCTCTAAATTGTCCCGCGAGAAATTGTCGCGCGCTAAATTGTCGGCGAGGAATTGTTGGAAGATAACTGTAAGTTTTATCGAAACGTTTAGGTTGTATAATTTAAAATACACCGTTAACAAAACCCAAAAAAGATAAGTATTTTATTATGTATCTAGCTTTATGATCATCCTAATCAAACTATCGTTAAAGTTCCACGTTGCAGGATCAAATTGATTACATTCCGAAAAGTGATCATCCTCTTCAATTTGAGATTGAGCTAGAATTTCAGTGTTAGTCGCGTTTATTGGTTTTTCTTCATTTTTCTTTAAAGAAATAGAGGAAGTAGAATCAGCTAATGAATATTTGATAGAAAGTACGAATAAACTTCAGAAACAATAACTTTCTCAATTTTTTTAAGTGCATGGCAATCAAAAAAAAGTACACATTAATTATATCTGTGTTGAGTTGGAGTGAACAAAATTTTCTTACAATACACTACGAAACAATTATATATATATATATATATATATATATATATATATATATATATATATATATATATATATACATATATACAGGGTGACCCAAACTCGATGGCCAAAACGAAAACAGCTGATTCCTCTGGCCAAAAGGAACAAAAATTGTTTTAATTTTTTCTATTTCGTGGACTTATTTTTAAATCACGCTGTATCTTCCAAACTAGAAGAGTTACAAGAAAACACATTAGGAGAAATTTGTAGAAGATGAAATTGCCTTAAAGAATATTGAATTCATTTGAGACAAACTCATCATTCAACATTTTAATGACATAATGAATTCAGAAATGATTTTTTCAAATCCCAAGACAAATTTCCAAGAGGAATATTTTTCCAATAGAGATGGATTTGATACATGGCCGACAAAGGAAAACTTCCTTTTTCATAAGCTTCACAACGATATGAAAAAACTTATGGTTGACGTACTAATTACTGAATTGTTACAGGAATACACCTCAGGAAAAACTTTTAGAGCATAAAATTACCTTCAAAATATGGTAGAGTAGATGAGAATTGACGATTTGTCCCTCACTTTTCAATCAATCTGTACATTTACGGCAAGAAATACGTCTCCTTTACTGATATCTTTTCATCACCGTAGCAACGACTTGACATTTGTAAGTTAGTTGTCAAAATTTGTTTGTTATTACAGTTTTACTGATTTCAATACGAGTTCTTTCTGTTGTAGTGATATTGTAATTTAGTTTTTGAGTCGTTCTTGTTCTTGTTATTATTATTGTTCTTGTTCGTGTTCGTGTTTTCCTTCCTGAGTCATGTTTTCAAATGAAGAATATGCCGATATTCATTATTATTATGGTGTTGCCCAAGGGAATGCGAGTGAGGCTGCAAGACTGTATGCAGCTGCTTTCCCAAGAAGAATTCATCCAGAAAGGAGAGTTTTCTCTAGAGTACACACTGCTTTAAAGAGAGAAGAGATCAAGAGGAATTTCATAATGTTGAGAGGATTGACGGCGTAATCCAGCATTTCGAAGCAAATCCTGAGACTAGCTTGCGGCGGTCATCCAATGTATTGCAGATGCCACGAGAAACAATTCGGAGAACTCTTAAGGATGACGGAAGATGTGCGTATCACGTGACGGGAGTTCAAGAACTTTTAGATGGAGATCTAGGTCGCCGGATTGAGTTTTGCCAATGGTATCTCAATTCAGTTAGGAATGATCGAGATTTCCAAAAAGCAATCTTGTGGACGGATGAGGCCACCTTTACAAGGTCAGGCATCTTCAATATCCATAACACGCACGTCTGGGCACATGAGAACCCACATACTATGGGACCAAATAGCTTTCAACACCAGTTCAAAGTTAATGTTTGGGTTGGTTTACTCAACAATCAACTTGTTGGTCCATATATTCTGCCAGATAGAGTCAATTCAGTGAATTTTTGAATTTCCTTCAAGAAAAGTGAGGACAAATCTTCAATTCTCATCTACTCTACCGTACTTTTGAAGGTAATTTTATGCTCTAAAAGTTTTTCCTGAGGTGTATTCCTGTAACAATTCAGTAATTAGTACGTCAACCATAAGTTTTTTCATATCGTTGTGAAGCTTATGAAAAAGGAAGTTTTTCCTTTATCGACCATGTATCAAATCCATCACTATTGGAAAAATATTTTTCTTGGAAATTTGTCTTGGGATTTGAAAAAATCATTTCTGAATTCATTATGTTGAATGTTGAATGATGAGTTTGTCTCGAATCAATTCAATATTCTTCAAGGCAATTTCATCTTCTGCAAATTTCTCCTAATGTGTTTTCTTGTAACTCTTCTAGTTTGGAAGATACAGCGTGATTTAAAAAATAAGTCCACGAAATAGAAAAATTAAAGAAAAGTTAACATCTTGGAAACCATCAACAATAAACACACCCTGTATTAACAATTTTTGTTCCCTTTCGCCAGAGGAATCAGCTGTTTTCGTTTTGGTCATCGAGTTTGGGACACCCTGTGTGTATATATATATATATATATATATATATATATATATATATATATACATACGTATATGTATTTGATATGGCTTGGTGCTTAATTTATTTATAATTGTCATCTAGTGAAGTTGAAAACTCACTTTCGTCTACATCTACTTGACCAGCTTGCCCTGAACATTATGGTTTTATATTTTTAAAACTATATTTTTAATCTATATTAAGTGCGTGAACTGTAACATCTTTGACATAAAACTTCAATTTCCCTTGTCATTATCATTTCAAGAAATGGCCAAAATTATCACGTTTATTATAATAATTTAATTTGTCAAGTTGCTTTGGTATGTGAATCCTTGCGTTATTGCAGGCTCACATTCCATTAATAAAAGTAATTTGATTGTAATCTCATTATATTTAGAATTTTCATCAGTTCTACATACATAAAGACAAAGTTTACATCGATTGGGGCTTGAACCTTGATGGCGCATTTGGTTAGCGCGGTACTCTAGCAAAGTATAGGTCGTAGGTTCGAATCCTACTCGAGGTAAACTTTTATTTATGTATTTAATAAAATTAATAATAATTTTAATTACATATTATCACGTTTGTTCCGTCATGATAACCAAAGAAAGAGTAGTTTTATAAAAAAAAAGTAACTTGACATATTGATATACTACCCTGCAAAAGTTTAGGACCACTCAAAGAATTTAATTTTTTACACATCTTGGTGTATGATGAATTGGTGATAGATGAATGATTTAATAAACGTGCTTCTGTAGGATAAAAATTTATAAACGATAATGTTTTGGCAACACTTTTTAATAATGTATTATATATAAAAAACGAAATAACACAAAAAGGCCGTAGGTTGTTGAGGGAAAATTTAACGTGGTTTGCAGGTGGGTATTAATTCACTGCCCTGACCCGCAGAAACACTGCATCTGTACATACTATCAATTTCAATTTTACGTTTTCATAAACCGCAAAAATCGACAATATAAAAAATTACATTTTGTTAAAAATTAGTGATGTTTTGGAATCATATAAACAAGCAACATGCGCATCTGCATTATTTGTCATTGTTGCATCACGTCGACTGATTTTACATGTAATTCGGTTTCGGCTAAAACATATCCGACGCAAGAAAAAGTAGAAACTGTGAGATGGTTAATTAATAATGGGTTTTAAGAGAATAAAGTGCCGCGTCGGCAGATACTATCGTTATAATTTTACGGAACCATAATAATCAAAGAATTGGATTGGAGGAGAATTTAATATGTATAACACGATAACAAGACATAGATACAAACAGAATGTAAATTCAGAAAAATTAACAAATTATAACAAATGTTGAAATAAACCACCATTTACTGCTAAACAATAAGCCGATATGTCGTAAAATTGCCGTCTAACGTTTGCTAACTGAAAATGCGAAATTTTCTCACACTTGGATCGAATGCAAGATATTTTCAAATCTTCGTCCCGAGTAAATCACAGACTTTAGATGTCTCCAAAGAAAAAAATCAATGGGAGAAGGATCGGGGGATCTCGTAGACCAGTTAATTGTATAATTAGGACCAAGGACGTTATTGGAAAAACTGGAACTTAAAAATTGACGCACATCACGACTTTTATGTGCGGGGCAACCATCCATCTGGAACCAAATCTCTTTATTGCCTCTAGCAACTTGAGCAAGCAAGCAAAATGCACTATTCTCTCCAAGTCATGCTCACGCAACTCTTGATGAAATTGCTATTTATAGGAACGAAACTTGTGCTTTTTTAAAATTCGCAACGTGATGCAAGCTCAAGTTTGTTACTTGTGTCCTTAAACTTATGTGGCGATTTTCCGCTACTGCAGGCCAAACATTGAACGTTGGCGTTAACGTACATTTTGAACTTCATTATGGAACTTGCAGTTATTTCATACTGTGCCTGTTCTCTGAAATTTTCGTACGATTCTGTCGACCGTTGTACTACCTGGAATTGGCCAATTTTGATATTTTACGCCAAATAAAGCACTCACTTGGCAGGCACTATTTCCAGCACAAAACAATTTTAGCGTTTCCATTTTCTCTTCAGTTGAATACATTTTAAGCCGAACAGTTTTATCATAATCAATTTATTAAGTAAGTATACGTCAAATAGGAATAATAGATAATGAAATGTGCACGCTGTCTTTTTTTACATAATTCCAAGGCATCTTTATTTTAAAATGAAGGTTTTTATTTTGCCGATTTCTACGGTTTAGGAAAACTGAAAATTTTAATTAATAGTGTACACAGATGCAGTAATTTTGTCTCTACAAAATACGTATTTACACTTGTAGGTAGCGCACCGAGAAAGTTTTATTATTGTAAAAAAAATTTTCAAGTGGCAAGTGTATATTTTATTTTATATATTTTATGTAACTGATATTTAACTAATGTTTGAACAGAAAAAGAAAAACATATGTTGGGGTAGAAAACAGGTGTTCTGTCGAAACCGCCTTTACCGAATGGCCGCGACGAATCGTTGTAAATTTCTGTAAACACGTTTTTGGGGTCAAAACGTCTCAGTTAGTAATTAATTACATCTTTGTTTGGTACATTGAAATTCGGGACCTAGATATAGGGTTCGTTACGTACGAGTGCATGTTTTAAAAATGAATACTTATTTTAGTAATAAATATGAAAATATTCCCACCTAATAAATCTCGTCTTTTAAAAACGTGGGTCGATTTAGGGAGTTGCAGTTAGACTTCGATTCGGTGTTGGTTTTAATGTAAGTTTTTCATAAAATTAAAGTGGTCGTGAAAATAAACGTATCGCTAAATATTCGGGTTTTAATAAGCGGGCGTGTAAACAATATAACATATATAACAATATAATATAAATAACCGCTAGCGTCTTAGATTTAAACGACGTATCTTAATCCGTTGTGTTTGTGACTAAGGGGTTATTTTCTTGTTTACTTTAGTGTTAACTTAAAGGCCGACATGATTGGTTGTATAAGAGCCACATGTTTGGTATTACAATTTTCATTCTGACTTATTTATGACACAATTGTGGGTGTAATTTCATCGTTTTTCTTTTATTGTGTTTATGCGTAGTTAAACTGCTTTTTTTTTTTTTTTTGTTACTTAATTTTATAATTTTGTACAGATTTTGAGTAGTTTCATTGTTTACTTGTCCCACATGATGCAACACTTAACCTCATCCAACCCTATCTCATTCATATAAAACGGCGTAGCTACCACTAGACGGCCAATTATTTTTATCAGATTTGAGGTTTGCGAGTAATTGAATATCAGACTTTTAACTAAATTCTATATTTTTTTATTTTTGCTAGGAAAGTCAGTGTAAGGCAAGCAATTAAAGCTGTTAGATCACCGTAGGTGCAATTGCTTGGCGCAGAAATCGAGCGGGGATCGGCTACGTTGGGATAACCAAAGATTAGTTAAGTGCATGATGAAGGCTCTGGGGACGTAAGATGCCAGATGCTATGAGGCAAGTCTGTACTTGAATTGGTGCGTCCCGTCAGACGGGGACTTCACTTTATTTCGTGCTGCTGCTTGTGTAGTCACGTAGATACCCTGTTCTTTTTACTTTTCATTCGTTTTTATTGGCATTTAATTGTGTCCTGATGGACAAGAAAGCATATCGCAGAAGGAGCAAATAACGTTTACGTCTGAATATCCCCAGAAAAATACGGAAGAGTTTTCCTACTAGGAAGGAGGTAACACTAAATTTATTTTGGCTCATTTTTACTAACATATTTATAATATACTTATAATATATTTTAAATGACATCAAAAACTTGAACAACACTTGATTACTTATTACAAAAACATTGATCTCTGTATATTTTTTTCTTCGCCGCTAAAGAAAATTCGAAAAAGTACGTATACATCAATGCAATAGAACCGTGGTTTATTTAGATTTTCGTTTTATTCACTAAATAATACTCCATCAACTGCCGACCACAAGTTCTGTTCAATTAGTAGCATTTGGTAATTTTTTTGGTATTAAATTAGATTAGCATCAAAAAGTTTCCATTTTCCTATAACACCAAAAATATTCTATGGGTCGTTGTTTTTCCGTGCGGATCAAATTTTCAATAGTCATTAGGCAGATAGTTGTTAGTGTACAGCAGACAGGAAATTACGATATGACACTTCTTTGATACATAATTTTATTCCTTGGCTATTTGAAGATAAAAATATGGATTCTCTTAAGGTTAAATTTATATTAAAGACGCTTAGAGATCTAGTCCAAAACTAAATAATTGAAACAAAATGTGCGTGTAAGTATACAGGCTGTTTAAAAATATGTTCGGATTTTTTTACCCGCTCTCTTCGAAACAAACAAATAAGTCATGATAAACATTAGTCAGAAAATCAACCGTTTTCTCTCATGTTTATTATGATTTCTTTGTTTCGAATAAATATAGAAGCGGGTAAAATATCCGAACATCTTTTTAAGCGCCGTGTATATGCACGGGAACAGCTTACTATTGAATGGTTTTAGAACAAGCTAAAAGTATATCCAAAAATACGTGACTCAGATGCTTCTCCTCATGGCGTTAGTGATAATTGCATAAGCGGTGAGATAATCTTTTTAAAAGGCGGATATATCGAAAATTAATGTTATATAGATCGCCGATAATGATCCCATCCTACTGGACGATATGGAAAATTATTCGGCCAATAGTAAGAAGGCATGTAAGGTAATGTATACAAGGTTGTTATGATTGATAGGGCGAGAGAATAATTTTGTTATTTTCGAACCAGGTTCTTTCCACCTCAAACTTGGACGATAATTCTGTATTTCTCCATCACAAAATGTCTGAGGTAAATATTTTACAATGGTAATTGGAATATTAATATTACAGAGATTTACAGACGTATTCTTATGGTAATGCAGGTGAAAGTTACAGACCGAGGATCATTTTAGAAGGTCGCAGAATTGTAAACTATTTTATTAAATCCATTATCGAACTTGACAACCATTGCCCAAAATTCAACTGTTCTCTAAATAACATATACACTACTAAAGAGGAGAGAAGTAGGTTTGTTTCAACAATTCATTTTCATTGTAATATGTTCAAGGGCAAATTTAAGCTTCACACTTCGGATGATGTTCATTATGATGTAAATAAAGATTCCGTATGGGCTGTCATGAATATCGAATCTGGATTTTCCTATTTGGAGCAAATGACGTCGTGTTTGGATATCCCTGTATATCCAATCGTATGTATAATACTCTTCATGACGAAATATCTGATAAGTGGAAAGAAAAAGATCTACGACTTATAAAGGATGTAGCTGAATAAGAAAAATTGCTGGCTATAGCAGCTGGTGATTTAGATAAGAATGGTACTCCTATGAATACTGTTGTATTGGCCGGAAGTTGGACCAAGAGATCATATAGAAATCAGTACAGTTTCTTGTCTGGCACAACAGCTATTTTGGGATATAGGACAAAGAAAGTTTTGTGTACAGGAGTTCGTAATACATATTGCACAATTTGTAAGTTTACTGAAAGAGATCAACAGACCCATAAAGAACACAAGTGCTACAGGAATTGGACTGGTTCTTCGTCCAGTATGGAAGGAGATATTTTGTCTGAGAGTTTTGTCAAAAGTTTAGAGACGTATGGTCTAACTTACAATCGTGTAATTGCTGATGGAGACAGCAATTCACTCAAAAAGATCCTAGACGCGCATCATTACGACACCACTGCTGGACATTTAAATCTTTGAGAAATTGAGAAATTGAGGTGAACAACATAAATATATGAAAATACTGTTTTTTTAAAATACTATTTATTCATTTCAGAAAAATTATCTTAGATTAAGCTGCGCAGTAACAAAGGCAACAGCTTTCTGAAAAATCAAAGAAGTTCCCATGAATGCGAAAATTGAGCATTTAAAAAAAGACATTACAAATTCTTTGAGTCACGTGTTTATAGAACACAAAAAGTGCGAATCCATTGGTTACTTTTGTAATAAATAATATGATCTACAGAATAGTACAGAACCGAAAATGACCAGTAAATATGTAGCTTAAAATTATCTATGAGATTGGATAATGTATTTTTGCAGGCTTGTATGAAAAATTATTATCATTCATGAGCTATCTCCGAAGACGTGCCTCCAGCCTAATGCATGACGTGAACAGCAACTGCGTAGAAGAGTTTCATTCCATCATAGCAAAGTTTATTGAAGGAAAACTAATAAACTATTGCGAAAAGGTATCATACCAAGCTCGATGCACAGGTGCTGTTAGTCATAATACTAAGAAACCAATATATGTGATTGAGAAGCACATATCTTCAGGAAAATTTGCAAGAAAATTGGAAGAAAGAAATAAACACAAAAATGAAAGAAGAAAGTCATTTGGAGTCTCCAGGGAATATGGGGACACAACAGCTGAAGGTGATAAATATTATGGAGAAAGTTGCCTAAAACCTGATACGACCCTAGACCTATTGCCAACAGCAAAAAAAAAAGAATTTCTGGAAAACCAGTATAAATCAGAAAAAAGAACTGAAGGAAATTGATGCAATAACATGTGAACAAACCCAATATGACGTATGGCAGAAGAAAATGATTAACGGCCTCAAAATTCGCCGACGTCTGTAAAATAAGAGCAACAATGAGCTGTAAAGTTTTAGTTGAAGTAATAATCTACCCGAAAAAGTTTTTCAGTGCAGTCTATGAGTACGGAAAGGAAAATGAAGTTGTTGCAAAGGAACAAATTAAAAACATTATTGGGAAGAAAATACACCCATGCGATATGTTCATTGACAGAGAATTTCCATTTCTCGCAGCTACTCCGGAGGGCTTAGTAGAAGAAGGAGGAATTGTAGAAATTAAATGTACATGGTCAGTAAGACACGTTACGCCTGACGAAGCTATAAAAAAATACATCACATTCTGGATTAATAATGAGATTAACATCAACCACAAATGGTATCACCAAATACAAGGACAATTGAGAATAACTATGATATCGTACTGTGTTATTGTTGTTTGAACTCCACATGGTACTGTGTTATTGTTGTTTGAACTCCACATGGAGTTAAACTTGAAACTATATTTCAGGATGAGTCTTTTTGGTGAAACAAGGTGAGATTAAAACTGGTTGTATTTTACCAGAACTTGTTGACTCACGTAAGAAGAGGAATTTGCCTATAAGGGATCCTGTACAGACCATATGCAACAGAAAGAGAAAAATAAATATCAATTAGGATTTCTATTACTATGCTTCGGAATTATTATTCCTACTCAATAAGTTAACTGATATGTGGGCATGTGTGCATGTATATGCAGGTGACTTTTGAAATTTGCATTAAAAAGTATGAATGAAGTTGAAGGAATAAAACCGTTCCTTTAGCTTCATTCATGTTCATTATATCATTTTTGCAACTATACCGTGCTTTTTGAACACATGGGCTTTTTGCATCCATACACCTAAATAATAAATTGTATTGGATTTAATTTAGTAATAACTCAGCTGCAACACTTGCCTGTTCTAATCATTATGCGGACTATTGTGAATAATTAGCATGAGTTAACGTGAATTAAGTTACACTCCTATTATCGCAAATTTACTATATTTACTTTGTATTAAAATTTTTAATTTATTGAAATAAATCTAAAGAATTATTGCACGGGCCCTCAGAAAATTCCCTAATGCTGGACAGACTTGGTTACATTCAGTTAAAATCTTACGCTAAGCGCCGACATGTAATTTTTTAGTTTTGCAACAGTTGCGAAACAGTTCGATTCGCAAACTTGCTGCTTCGCCCACATACGCAACTAAATTATCTGTTTGTTGATGTACAGCACACATGTGATTAAATAGTTTAGAAATTAATTTCGACGAGATAGCAACGGTGTCTGCACTTGAGCTTAGAGTATTGGGTACATCCACTCCCAACACAACGTATGGTAAAAGGACAGTTTCACAAAATGTTTAAAGATGTACGAACGTACCCAGAGAAGTTTTTTAAATATTATCATATGAGTGTTAACAGTTTTGACGAACTTTTGAATCTAATACTTAGCAAGATACGAAATGGAGAAAAGCTATCATTCCAACAGAAAGACTTTCAGTTACTTTAAGGTAAGAAAAAAGAAAACTACATTTAAAAAAATCTTTCTCTTTAAGTCATGTCATAACATAGTTTTTTTTACGTGCATGTCATAACATAGTTTTTTTTACGTGCACAGGCTTTGATAATCCGGAAAGTCATGGACTGGATCAGTAGAGCTATCTCTACTTGCTCGAGAGATATCACTTGCAGTTAGATTGGACTTCGAAGTGGATCCTAATACGTGGGTTTCTCCATTGTAATTGTAAGAGTGAAATGGGGTTTGTCTTGATTCATAATTTCTTACAGAAGATTCGGGCCCATAGTTTGGATACGTAGCAGGTCCTTAACGAACATGGCAAAACGGTTGTTGGTTAGATTAAGAAAAACGTTTTAATGTAGACAGAAAGTCTAATTTTTCATCCAGCTTTTGCTTATCGTTCAATGCCTTGAATGACGGTACTCAATAAAGAAGAAAGTCTTCACCTTCATCGATCACTTCTTCCTTCTTTTCTTTCAAACTATTTAACAGAGATTCTTCATAGCTTAGAGCTTTCTTTTTTTTTTTGTTTATCTACTGCTTGTTACTTTTATTGATTGTTGAGTTTCGGTGGAGGTAGCAGCCTGTGTATAGGTAACTGAAATAATAGTTGGTAGAAGTACACATATTTCCTGCGTTTATTAGCAGCTTGGACTGATGATCTCTGTTTTTGTTTTCTCAGTTCCCACATAAAACACGTTTTCAGATTTCTCCATTTATTCTGAAATACTATTGTAATCTATTATGTAGTGATTATGTGATTATGTAATGTATTTTACTATATTATTAACTTTAATAACACGTAAATGCTCCTTTCTTTTCCGTAGGTACCTCGCAACAGGAGACAGCTTCAAATCCCTCTATTACGAGTTCCTCATTGGAGAAACAACAGTAATAACGATTGTGAAAGACACGTGTCAGAAAATATGGAGACGTCTTAAAGGACAACTTATGCCAGAAAAGAACGAAGAGACATGGCGTCAAATCGCTGAAAATTTGCAGCTTGAACACAGTTGCCAAACTGTTTGGGGGCAATAGACGGCAAACACATACGAATTCAAAAGCCAAATAATACCGATTCCCAGTTCATGAACTATAAATATTTTTTATAGATTGTAGATGTGGATTATTGTTTCATTTCAGTTGATATAGGATCATACGGTAGTGCCAGTGATTCACATGTATTTGAACAGCCAAACTTCGGCCAAATACTTGATCAAGGTCAATTGAATCTACCACCAAGTCAGACGCCATTTGTTTTTGTTGCCGATTAAGCCTTTGCATTAAAAGATCATGTACAGCGACCATTTGGAAGACGAAATTTAAGTATTGAAAAACGAATTTACAATTATCAGCTTACTAGGGCGAGAAGAATGATTGAGTGTGCATATGGAATCATGGCCAACAAATGCAGGGTATTGCATAGACCACTAAATGTGGATTTCCCCTTCTGTGATTCTATTATCAAAGCTTGCTTGGTCAGGTTTAAAGATACGCTATATGAGTGCTCCCTGACAGACATGAATGCCACTAACATGCGTGGAACCCATAGTGGGTTAATAACAAGAGATTATTTTGTAAAATACTTCACTTAACCACAGCGGTCTATTCCCTGGTGGTATGAAAAACATAACTTGAATTACAAGAGATTAGTAATTTACTAGCATTACCAATAGTATTTGTGGCGGCACTTGCCGATCATAAAATAGCACGATGTAGACGTCACGGAGAAAATTAATCACGTGATTATTATTTGGCGTTTTTCATTGCTGTAAAGAAAAAGCTATAAACAAAGGATGATTGTGCTGGTATATTACCTGTTTCATATACTCATTTGATAATGCAATTAGGTGCTAGTTAAAATACAGAAAAATTGCATTTTTAAATTGCGAATAATTTATATAAAATGAAAATCTAATTCTGCACAGCCTTTGGCGATAGTTTGAAAAAATAAATTTGAAAAAGTACCGAAAATTAACGGCACAATCAGTATTTTCCTGATACCTTACATTAACTCGCGAACACCAGTGAGAGAGCAGCCTTAATTTGAAAAATAGTAGCATTACTGTCAGCAAAGTCAAGATACATCCCTTAACGATTGTTTTGTTCTTGAATTTGCATTGCTGCAAAGTTCAAATTACACTTTTAAAGATAGAGTACATACCTGGGACACTACATCTTTACTCTAAAATAATTAGGGGGGCTAATAATTGAATATCTAAAAATTACCATTGAAATCGCTGTGCTTCGTCCCGCAAAGCATCACCCTGTATATGTTTATATTTTGACCTTCAACTTTTTCAGGGTAGTGCAATTCTTTACTTTGGTGCTTATATTGTAAAAAATCGTCGAGAATATTTCTATAATAGCATACTTGCATACAAACACAAGTCATAGCATTCGTATCTTCTTGAATTTGCGAAAGAATTTTTTTTACGAAAAAACTGCAATTGCATAAATCGCATTTCGCTTCGAATAATTACTTATCTTATCTTAAATCCGACTTTAATTCAGAGTTTCAGTTTAAAAACGTCCATTGGAATGTAACAAGGACAATGTTGTTTGTTTTTTCCTCACAACAGTCGCGACTCCTATTAAATTCGGTACGGGATGAGGACGTTTAAGGCCGTTTCTGTTTACCACCGTTTTGGGTTTGCTTCCGATGCCGTTCCCTTTGTAAATTGTACTTTAAAATTGAAAAAATTATGAGCAAAATCTTTTTGCGTTTTCTGAATGGGTTTGAAAACAATAAACAAGTGGAAAATATGAACAAATAATTGTGTATAAAATAATATTTAATATAATTAATATAATATTATAATATATTAATATAATTTGTTTAAAATTAATTTAAAATTCTAAGTTTAAACTCTAATTGTTTTCACTGACGCGACGTTATAATCCATTATATATTAAACGTTATTAGAATTGATCTTTCAGAATTTATGGATAAGTTCGTTAAATGTTTGGACCTACTTAATTAGGTATAATCTTAACCATTATTATGGTAATTAGCATTATCTTTCTAAAATAAAGAATATTGTTGAAAGTTATGACAGAAAATATTATGATTATTTGTTAGGCATTGCTCATAATTTTCAATTTTAATATTTTATGTATTATACGTGTTATTTAATAGATATTAATCTCAAAATGTTCTATTATTTGAAAAAGGTCGAAAACGTAAAATTGAACGTCCAGGAAAAGAATATTGAAACGTGGAAATCACATAACCATTCGGTACGTAATAACTAATAAGTATGTTAGTTTAAAGTTTAACTTAGCATTTTCAGATTGATTCTGCGTTTTTTACAAAAATAGGATCTAGTTTTTCAACTTTTTTAAGAACTACTTCCATTTTCTGTTTTTCTTTTTCATTTTTTCGGATTTGAGCGCCACTCAATTTATTATAAATTTCACTACTCATTATAAATGTGAAGTAAAGAAAACACACAATCACACAAAACAAAAAATTAAGAAATTCTTTAACAATACACGCGATTGCGATGACGCTACATGATTCATGAAGCATTCGCAGTATTCCGACTTATGGTTAATCCGCCACTGGTAATTATCCCATACACCAATGGAAAACACAATGAGACCTATTTGCCGTATCTAACCTTAGAATCTGCATATGTTCTAAATCAATTAGTTCGCATTTATGTTTTGATGGAAAATGGTTTAGCTTCATAACCTGTGAATGTTTTAGAACGGAACATACGACTTTAACAAGGTAAATCACCTTTTTTCGAATTCCTACCCCCTTTGCATCCAGATCAATAGAAAACAAACCAATCGATAAAGGGGACTTTATCGAATTATACTGCTGCAGTAGTATAGCTATGCCGATCCTGACTCACTTTTGTCACTAGATTTGTCACCAGATCTAGGAAAAAGTCACCAGAAAAGTTACTAGATTTCAAGATCGGTAACATTGCCTATTTCAAGAGGTAGCTGAAGACCACAGGTGTGTAACCCCGCCTCTTCAAGGTCATGCTTGTACGAGTCCTTCAAGGTCACTAGAAAAGTTACTAGATTGTTGATTGTCCTGAAGGTCATTGCCCTCGGTCTCAGGCAAGTCTATGCATGTTTCAAGGCCACGCCCTATTCTGAGAAACAAAGGGGCCCATTGTTTAAAGTCTATGCTTTCAAGGCCACATGAGAGAACAAAGACGATCTATTGTTTTGGCTGAGTCATTCTGAAATTCTAGGAAATCAAGAACAAAGACGATGCATTTTCAAAGTCTATGCTTTCAAGGCCACATGAAAGACTATCTATTGTTCCGTTATTCTAAAAATAGATTGTTATCTCAATTCTAGGAAATCAAGAAACGCTTCAAAGTCTATGCTTACAATTTTCAAGGTAAAAGAACAAAAGCGATTCATTCTTCTGGTCGAGTTATAAAATAAATTGTTATCTCAATTCTGAGAAATCATGAATAATGTATTGTTCAAAGTCTATGCTTATAATTTTCAAGGTAAATGAAAAAGACGATTCATTGTTCAGTTAGAAATAGATTGTTATCTAAAGACATCTCTTTCAAGAACAAAGGCAATCCATTGTCAACGATTTAAAGTTTATGCTTATAAGGTCACACCTCTGATAACAAAGACGATCCATTATTCAGTTAAAATAGATTGTTATCTCAATTCTAGGAAATCAAGAGCCCTGAGGCATGTTTCAAAGCCACGTCCTCTAAACAGGTGGCCGTTCCCTAAACAGGTAGCCGTTTTCTAAACAGGTAGCCGTTTCCTAAAACAGGTAGCCGTTTCCTAAAACAGGGTCCGTTTCCCAAAACAGATAGCTGTTTCCACCGTTTCATCGACCACATCTCAATTCTGAGAAATCAAAAGACCCATTGTTCAAAGTCTATGCTTATAAGGTCACACCTCTGATAACAAAGGTGATTCATTGTTTTGGCTGTCATTCTGAAATTCTAGGAAATCAATAACAAAGACGATGCATTGTTCAAAGTCTATGTTTACAATTTTCAAGGACATGAGAACAAAAGCGATTCATTGTTCTGGTCGAGTTATAAGAAATAGATTGTTATCTCAATTCTAGGAAATCAAGAACAAAGGCGGTCTATTGTCAACGCTTCAAAGTCTATATTTATCATTTTCAAGGTCACATGAGAGAACAAAGACGATCCATTGTTTTGGATGAGTTATAAAAATAGATTGTTATCTAAATACACTTCAATTCTGGAAATCAAGAATAAAGGCGATCCATTGTTCAACCAAGCTTAAAGTCTATTTACATTTTCAAGGCCACGTGAGAGAACAAAGACGATCTATTGTTCAGATATAAAAATAGATTGTTATCTATCTCAATTCTGAGAAATCAAGAACAAAGAGGATCCATTGTTCAGCCGACTTCAAAGTCTATGCTTACAATTTTATAAAGAACAAAGACGATCTATTGTTATGGATGAGTCATAGTTCTAAATTCGAAATCATGAACAAAGACGATGCATTGTTCAACGGTTCAAAGTCTATGCTTACAATTTTCAAGGTAAAGAACAAAGACGATTCATGCTGAGTCGTAGCTTATGAAAAGGTGAGCCGAACTTATCCGACCTTACCCGATCTTATCTCTATATAAGTAGATAAAGAACAGTCCCACGTCAGTCGATACATTACAATCGTCACAACAACAAATTACCTAAAGTAAAAAGCAACTATTATTAATCACCAGTGTGTGCATCATATTTTTACAATCCTAACTAAAAATTTTATTGTAAACCGAAGAGCAATTTGTTAAACGTAAAGAGTAACTATTATTACTCACCAATTTGTGCATCATATTTTTACAATCGTGACTAGAACCGTTGTGAAGAGAAATTTGTTAAAAGTTCATTGTTACGTGTGTGCTTCATATTGCTAGCTATGAGTATGCCAAGTAGTAGTGAGATGGTTAATTTAACAAAGCGTATTGTTCCCTTATTGAAAACAAAAAAGGAATTTTCGAGGCACATCCGTATAGTTAACACCAATATCAAGCTATTGCAAGATATAATTAAACATAAAATTTATTATGAGACCAATGAAAGATTGCTTAAGCTTGAGAGCAATTTAGCATTGCTCAAGTGCTATCTGGTTAGATTGAGACGGTTAAAAAACGCTTCAGAGAAGGTTGGTAGTGGAATTGTCAATAAAAAGGTAGCATAAATTACGTTGGTACCCCTAGACTCATGTTTTAATGGTAGGGTTACAGGAATTATAATCAATATGTCAAACATTAAGGACCCTTTGATATTTTTACTAAACGCATATAATAGTTTTGCACGTAAGGTGAAATTAATGTTAAGGCAATCTATGCTAAAGGTAAATGTGGTCTTAGGCTGTAATTTCATGCAACCCCAAAATCATAGTATTGAGTTGAAGACTTTTGCCACAAAAAATTGCGTTATTGATATTTCAACCAATATACGTGTCTGGTACAATGAAAACGTGTATGATAAGTTACGGATAAAATTAGAGGAGTTTTCCGAAAGGGATTCCGGTTGGGCAGTACATGAAGTCTTACATTTAAAAGTAAATATTAATAGCTATGTCCCATTTAGAGGCGGTTGTTCAACTTATGTTAAAGTTCCACGCTTCATAGAAGTAAAGCACGCTGTTGTTAATGTTAAAAATAACGATGAGTTTTGCTTCCTGTGGGCCGTTGTTTCGGCATTATATCCCGCAGCGTAATACGGAAAGGGTTCAAAGTTATCCTCATTTTCTAGACGTTTTGAAGTTTGATTCAATTCACTTCCCATTCAGCTGGATGATGTAAAAATTTGAGAAACTAAACAACCTCGCAATTAATTTGTACTGCATAAATGGTAAAAAGTTGCACCATTTGTATTGAGTAATCAGCAAAGCGATAAAGAACCCATAAATCTTTTAATACTTTCGGCCGGGGATACACTGTATACCATTTCACATGGATTAAAAATATGTCAGCTTTATTTTCAAAACAGATATCAAAACATGGTCATAAGAACGTAATTTGTTAACCGATGTTTGAATCATTTTTTCTGATGTAGCTTTAGAAAACATTTAACATATTGCAGTCAACTTAATCAATGCTCTACTAGGCTGCCTACCGAAGCGGAAATGAATTTACAGTTCAAAATTTTGCATTCCAAGAAAAGGTGCCATTTGTCATTTATGCCGATTTAGAAAGTATTTTAGAGAAGTGTGCAAATGGTATCGAAGGTAATACTCTATTTCACTCCAAACACACACCTTTCAGATTGCTTACTATTTGAAGTGTTCATATGATGATTCTTTATCTCGATTTAGGCTTTATAGAGGAAAGGATTGCATTCAATGGTTTGTTAACGAGCTTCAAAGTATTGCAATTGGGCTACCGAAATAATCAATCAAATAATTCCATGGGTACTTTAAGTCTCAGTCAGGTTGAGCAATTTGAAAGCGCCACGATTTGTCACATTTGTCGAAAACCATTTACTATTCTGATATAAAGTTAGAGACCATAATCATCTTACGGGGGGGGGCAGCCACCGGTAACCTCATAAACCCAATTCTCCAGTTGTTTCCATAATTTATCAGGTTATGATTCTCATTTCATCATTAGAGAATTGGCTAGTTTCCCGGTTTGATTTCACTGCCCCATAAACAAAGAAAGATATATCTCTTTCACGAAGGTAATGGAAGGCACCAAAATTAAGTTTAGATTTATTGACTCTTTCAGATTTATGAGTAGTAGTATTGGGTTTCAGACTATTTGGAGGATAGTAAAAAATTATTTCCCGCTAGTTGCAACAATGAGGAGGAATTTTCTTAGTAGTTCGCAAAGGTGTGTTTCCTTATGAGTATTTGATACGTGGGATAAATTGAATGAGACCACGCTCCTCCTAAAGAAGCATTTTTCAGTCATCTTAATAATGAGGGAATCAGTGATGAGAGTTTTCGCATGCGGTTAACGTTTGGAACAAATTTAGTATTAAATCGTTAGGGGAGTACTGGATTTGTATCTAAAAACAGACGTTCTACTTTTAGCAGATATTTTCGAGAACTTTCGGCAAACTTGTAAGTACTTACGAGCTTGATCCTCTGCACTATTATAATCCCGGTTTAGCATTCGATGCTATGCTTAAAATTACACAAGTAAAGTTAGAATTATTTACAGACATTGATATGCTAATGTTTATTGAGAGAGGATTAGAGGTGGTGTAGCTCAATGTTCAAATCGGTATGCTAAAGCTAACAATAAGTACATGGGGAAAAATTTGATCCCACCTCCGAAAGTGTGTATTTAATGTACTACGACGTGAATAATTTATATGGAGCCGCCATGTCAGAATTTCTACCATTTGGCGATTTTTCTTTGTTGATGAAGCTAATTTTGAAAGTTTAGATTTAATAAACCATCCTGATGATTCGGAAATTGGGTATATAGTCGAGTGTGATTTAGACTATCCTATAGAATTACATGAGAGTCACAGTGATCTACCGCTGGCACCCGAACATATGGTTCCACCACGCCTGATTCCAAAATGAAAAATTACTGCTTACATTGTATCCAAAACATAATTATGTAATTCATTACAGAAATTTAAAAGTATATTTAAAATATGGATTGAAGTTGGTAAAAGTACACCGTATATTACGTTTTAAACAGTCCCCGTGGTTAAAAAATATAGATTTAAATACAGTCATGCGTCAGCAATCTCAAAATGAATTCGATAAAATTTCTATAAATTAATGATTAATAGTGTTTTCGGGAAGCTGATGGAAAATGTACGTAAGCATAAGGACATACGGCTAGTAACGAAATGGGAGGGTCGCTATGGTGCTCGTGCACATATCAAAACCAAATTTTCATAGTTGTACAATATTTGACAATGATATGCTTATCATTCAAATGAATAAGCTTGAAGTATATTTCAATAAACCTATATATGCAGGATTCAGTGTTTTAGACGTTTCAAAAACTTTTTATAATTTTCATTACGGTTACACGCTACCCAAGTTCCATAATAGTGCTAAGCTCTTGTACACGGATACGGATAGTCTCATATACGCCTTTTCGGTTCCGATATCTATGAATGTATTAAAGAGGACATTGATAAATTCGATACATCTGATTATAGTCCCGACAACATCTTTGGACTCCATTAGTAAAAAAGGTCCCTGGCTTAAAAAGATGAAAATCATGGCAAAATTATGGTTGAATTTGTAGGACTTCGCGCGAAAATGTATGCTTACGCGGTTGATGAAAAGGTTGTAAAAATCAAAGGGTTCTACGCAAGCAGGCAGATCACGATTAATGATTATAAACAGGTTCTTTGATGATGGTAATAAGGCGCTATCAACATCTCATAAGATCAAAGAAACATGATGTGTTTACCATTAAACAAAATAAAGTCATACTCAATCCTTATGACGATAAACGCTTAGTCAATTTTGATTTCACTGATACTAGACCCTGGGGCAACTTTCAGTAAACAATGAGCAGGAAGAACTGCAGTAGTGATCAAATCTACAGAAAGTACCTGAAGCGTTCTTTGCTCCAGAAAGCTATACATTTATATTGAATATATTGCAACATATTCCGGATGAGCGTTTGTTGGTAAACTCAAAGTGTGCAAATGAAGTAATTATTAATACATTATTTGATAGAAAAATTAGCTTAGACAATACTGTTAAAAGTTTTACGAAATTGTGTACCGATAAAGGTTCGTTAACCTTAATGATATAGATAGGATTTTAGATGACATGAATTTACCTTAAAATGTACATATACAAGTTATTATGATTCATTGTGTGTGTACAAATGTTAGCGTACAATATATGTTTATAAAGACACTTTCTGTAAGTGAATGTATCGAGACAGCAGCATATGCTAATTACAAGTACCTCGCTATTTTAATTAAAGTATTATTAGAACAAACATTACATATAAGTTTCAACCATGGGAAAATGAGGAGCACCACAAATTGGATTTTGGATAACATTTAGAAAGGTGAAACAAATTCCTGCTTGGGATGGACATGTGACCAGATTCTGGAATGTGGCAACTAGTTTAAACGATTATAGAAATACTTTAGGTTTACTATATAAATGATGTAATATTTAAAAAAAATAAAAAAATAAAAAATACAATTATAATTTTTTATGTGGTTTTAATTCATCTGAAAGTTACAAACAATTCCTATAACTATATATTATAAACTAAATCGTCAATATTGATCCATGATCTTTATTGAGGGTTTGCAATTCATTGACGAGTTGTAATTTGGATATGGTCCACAATTTCTTTAAGTTGACTCTGAATAGGAAAGAGTGTGGTCTCCAAGAAATTTTCAAGACCATATGTCCTACAGGCCGATCTTACCCGACATCGACCGATCGAAATGTAGTCGAAACCTGCAGGACCAATTCTAAACGAGTCATGGAAACAAGAAGAATGATAGGCTAATATCATGGTTATTGACTAAATTGTAATAAAAGCGTGGGCTCATACAATAGTCATCCAGGGTGTTTCTCCAAATACAGATAACCGTTTCCCAAAACCGATGTGTTTCTCAACACAGGCTAAACTGAACTAGGTCAAAACCTAAACATCTGGTCATGAGGGGTTAGAAATCCCAATTCGTGGGAAGGTTCAAGTACAATCTGAAAGTAGTTTTATATTATAGAAAAAGCTAATCACCTACTTTGGGGTAGTACTGATAGGTGGTAGTTTCTATAAATCTACTTTTGGTGAAGGGTAGCTTTTCAATAGGCTTATCATCTAGGGGTGCAATTCTGACCCCGAGAAAATAATGAATTCTGCACCGCTTTTGAGAAGAAGGATGATTATGTTTGAAAAAAGCTGGAATAAGAAGTAGTGTTGGAAACCCTGATTGTTAGGGTTGTCCTCATGTGTGTGTGTGTGTGTGTGTGTGTGTGTGTGTGTGTGTGTGTGTGTGTGTGTGTGTGCACAGTATACTCTTGATTAGCAGCAATGATGAAAGTAGTAGTGTAAGGTAGAAAGTACAGAAAAGTAAGTGTGGAGGAGCGAAAGAAGAGGTTGGAGACGTTAATAAAGCAAGAAATAAAACTCGATTTGGAGTATATAGTGAAAACAAAATGATGAAGCTGCGTATTAGCAATATGTAAAATAGTGTAGTAAAACATGAAATTTTGGGAAGGATGAGTTTAAATACATATTTTAAAGAAGAAAATTTAAAACGCTGCTGTGTTGTTATAAGTATCTCACAATTGTATTAGGTTTAAGTAACTGTATCATTAAAAATAAAGACTTTAAGCGTTGTGAATATGTTGTTCTATAGACGTAGCACTAGTTTTCGGTATTCTCTTCTATAACCCATAATGGTTCCTTATTGGTTATGCATACATTTTTTTCCACATAGTTCTGAGAATTTTGAACTGCTATATTTGCGTAATATATTAGGCCTATATACGAAAATTCAGAATTTAAAAGGAAGTGATTTAGAAACAACATATAAATTTATAAATGTGCAAGTTTATTTACACACACACACATACACATATAAAAATGCACTTATTTTAGTTTTAATCAGAATGACGAGGAGACCTGATTGTTATATGAATAGTTTTTATTGTGTTAGCGTTAGAATTTTCATTGTTTTAAATGATACAATAGTTTGCATTCATATGTAATTTAATTTAAAGCTTACAGAAAAGTTTTATACATTAAAAGAGTAACCTTTACTATGCACTCATTTAATCGACGTTTTCTTTTTTGCTGTAGTTAGCATTGTACATTTCTCATAAACAAAGCGACGTCTTCTTTTTCAATAGTGCAAGAAGTTGTGCATGATTCGATAGAAACGAATTTAATGCGATGGAAAATGGTGGCAGGTAAATACACTTTAAATAATTTTTCAATTTGAATTTCGTTTCTTAGCATTACCACCCTCAACACGGCAGGTGTAGTGTATCAAATGAAGCTGGTGGTGGTATACGTTTTATGTGTGGTAAAACAGTGCATAGTAGTTAGTATAGGACCGGTTCTGGACCAGTTCAAGGCCACATTTTTTTTCCACATTTTTTAGTTCTGAGAATTTTTGAACTGCTATATTTTGCGCTCTAATATATTAGGCCTATATACGAAAATTCAGAATTTTGAGTAAAGGACTAGTGATTTTAAATATAGATATTTATAAATGTACGCAAGTTTCAACCTTTACACACACATACACACACATATAAAAATGCTGACTTATACATGTCGTAGTAGTTATACTAGACCGATTCTGGACCAGTTCGGGTCGCTCCTCTGGTGGTGAAAACGTGTTTTTCATATTTTGAATTTGAAACTGCTATGTGTTGCGCTGTTCTTTGTTTAGTATACATGCAAAAATTGGAATTTTGGGTAAAGGACAAAGTGTTATGATTTATTCATTTGTGCAAGTTTCAACTTTTCGCATACTAACTACAAACTTTGTTGTTAATAATAATTGAAAATTTTTTTTCACATTTTTTTAGTTTCGAGAATTTTTAGATTGCTATCTTTTGCGCTCTTATCTGTTTAGTCCACATGCCAAAAATTGGAATTTTTGGGTAAAGGATTAGTGATTTATAAATACATATAAATATAAATGTACGCAATATTCAACCTTTAATGACACATAAAACTTATATTACAAAGAAAGAAAAGGTGAATAACATTATCCTGTTATATGAAATGTATGTCAGCAAAAATTTTTATGTGTATTTTAAAATAAGTAAATATACTTTTTATCATATCAGATTAATTTTAACTCAAAATTTTGAATTTTGTATATAGTGAATAACTAACAGCGCAAAGGATAGTAAAATAAATTCAGAATTTAAAAATTTCAAAACAAATAGTCTTGTGAAAATAGTACATAAAGGTTGAATATTGCGTACATTTATATTTATATGTATTTATAAATCACTAATCCTTTACCCAAAAATTCCAATTTTTTGGCATGTGGACTAAACAGATAAGAGCGCAAAAGATAGCAATCAAAAAATTCTCGAAACTAAAAAATGTGAAAAAAATTTCAATTATTATTAACACAAAGTTTGAAGTATGTACAGAAAAGTTGAAACTTGCACAAATGAATAAATCATAACACTTAGTCCTTTACCCAAAATTCCAATTTTTTGCATGTATACTAAACAAAGAACAGCGCAACACATAGCAGTTTCAAATTCCAAAAATATGAAAAGCTTACGTTTTTCACCACCAGAGGGCGAGCGACCTTGAACTGGTCCAGAATCGGTCTAGTATAACTACTACGACATGTATAAGTCAGCATTTTTATATGTGTATGTGTGTGTGTAAAAGGTTGAAACTTGCGTACATTTATAAATTTATATCTATATTTATTTCTAAATCACTAGTCCTTTACTCAAAAATTCTGAATTTTCGTATATAGGCCTAATATATTAGAGCGCAAAATATAGCAGTTCAAAAATTCTCAGAACTAAAAAAATGTGGAAAAAATGTGGCCTTGAACTGGTCCAGAACCGGTCCTATACTAACTACTATGCATTGTTTTTACCACATAAAACGTATACCACCACTAGCTTCATTTTGATACACTACACCTGCCGTGTTGAGGGTGGTAATGCTAAGAAACGAAATTCAAATTGAAAAATTATTTAAAGTGTATTTACCTGCCACCATTTTCCATCGCATTAAATTCGTTTATCGAAGCATCATGCACAACTTCTGCACTGAATTGAAAAAGAAGACGTCGCTTTGTTTATGAGGAAATGTACAATGCTAACTACAGAAAAAAAAAAACGTCGATTAAATGAGTGCATAGTAAAAGGTTACTTTAATGTATATAAACTTTCTGTAAGCTTTAAATTAAAAATTACATGAATGCAAGCATTGTATCCCTTTAAAACAATGAAAACCAATTCTAACGCCTAACACAATAAAAACTATTCATATAAAACAATCAGGTCTCCTGTCTTGCGTTCTGCAACATTAAAACTAAAATAAGCTTTTTATATGATGTGTGTGTAAAAGGTTGAAACTTGCTACATTTATAAATTTATATCTATTTATTTCTAAATCACTAGTCCTTTACTCAAAATTTGAATTTCGTATATAAATTCATATTAGAGCGCAAAAATATAGCAGTTCATTCTCAGAACTGTGGAAAAAATGTATGCATAACCAATAAGGAACCATTATGGGTTATAGAAGAGAATGAAAACTAGTGCTACGTCTACTTAAAAGAACAACATATTCACAACGCTTAAAGTCTTTATTTTTAATGATACAGTTACTTAAACCTAATACAATTGTGAGATACTTATAACAACACACAGCAGCGTTTTAAATTTTCTTCTTTAAAATATGTATTTAAACTCTTCCTTCCCAAAATTTCATGTTTTACTACACTATTTTACATATTGCTAATACGCAGCTTCATCATTTTGTTTTCTATAATACTCCAAATCGAGTTTTATTTCTTTACTTGCTTTTATTAACGTCTCCAACCTCTTCTTTCGCTCCTCCACACTTACTGCTTTTTCTGTACTTTCTACCTTACATACTACTACTTTCATCATTGCTGCTAATCAAGAGTATACTGTGCACACACACACACACACACACACACACACACACACACACACACACACACACACTAATAATGAGGACTTTTAAACCCTAACAATCATGGTTTCCAACACTACTTCTTATTCCAGCTTTTTCAAACATAATCATCCTTCTTCTCAAAAGCGGTGCAGAATTCATTATTTTCTCAGAATTGCACCCCTAGATGATAAGCCTATTGGAAAAGCTACCCTTCACCCCAAAAAGTAGGGGATTTATAGAAACTACCACCTATCAGTACTACCCCCAAAGTAGGTGATTAGCTTTTTTCTATAATATAAAACTACTTTCAGATTGTACTTGAACCTTCCTAATGAATTGGGATTACAGTTCAGTTTAGAAACGGTTGAAACGGTTATATTTAGAAACACCCTGATGACTAGTGAGCCCACGCTTTTATTACAATTTAGTCAATAACCATGATATTAGCCTATCATTCTTCTTGTTTCCATGACTCGTTTAGAATTGGTCCTGCAGGTTTCGACTACATTTCGATCGGACGATGTCGGGTAAGATCGGCCTGTAGGACATATGGTCTTGAAAATTTCTTGGAGACCACACTCATTTTTTCCTATTCAGAGTCAACTTAAAGAAATTGTGGACCATATCCAAATTACAACTCGTCAATGAATTGCACAAACCCTCAAGAAAGATCATGGATCAATATTGACGATTTAGTTTATAATATATAGTTATAGGAATTGTTTGTAACTTTCAGATGAATTAAAACCACATAAAAAATTATAATTGTATTTTATTTTTTTTATTTTTTTTTTAAATATTACATCATTTTATATAGTAAACCTAAAGTATTTCTATAATCCTTTAAACTACTGGATTGCCACATTCCAGAATCTGGTCCACATGTCCATCCCAAGCAGGAATTTGTTTCACCTTTCTAAATGTTATCCAAAATCCAATTTGTGGTGCTCCTCATTTTCCCATGGTTGAAACTTATATGTAACGTTTTGTTCTAATAATACTTTAATTAAAATAGCGAGGTACAATTAGCATATGCTGCTGTCTCGATACATTCACTTCAGAAAGTGTCTTTATAAACAATATATTGTACGCTAACATTTGTACACACACAATGAATCACCCCATAATAACTTGTATATGTACATTTTAAGGTAAATTCATGTCATCTAAAATCCTATCTATATCATTAAAGGTTAACGAACCTTTATCGGTACACAATTTCGTAAAACTTTTAACAGTATTGTCTAAGCTAATTTTTCTATCAAATAATGTATTAATAATTACTTCATTTGCACACTTTGAGTTTACACCAGCTAAAACGCTCATCCGGAATATGTTGCAATATATTCAATATAAATGTATAGCTTTCTGGGGAGCGGAAAGAACGCTTCAGGTACTTTCTGTAGATTTGATCACTACTGCAGTTCTTCCTGCTCATTGTTTACTGAAAGTTGTACCCCCAGGGTCTAGTATCAGTGAAATCAAAATTGACTAAGCGTTTATCGTCATAAGGATTGAGTATGACCTTATTTTGTTTAATGGTAAACACATCATGTTTCTTTGATCTTATGAGATGTTGATAGCGCCTTATTACGCCACCATCAAACAGAACCTGTTTATAATCATTAATCGTGATCTGCCTCACGCTTGCTTGCGTAGAACCCTTTGATTTTTTTACAACCTTTTCATCAACCGCGTAAGCATACATTTTCGCGCGAAGTCCTACAAATTCAACCATAATTTTGCCATGATTTTCATCTTTCATTAAGCCAGGGACCTTTTTATTTACTAATGGGAGTCCAAAGATGTTGTCGGGACTATAATCAGATGTATCGAATTTATCAATGTCCTCTTTAATACATTCATAGATATCGGAAACCGAAAAGGCGTATATGAGACTATCCGTATCCGTGTACAAGAGCTTAGCACTATTATGGAACTTGGGTAGCGTGTAACCGTAATGAAAATTATATAAAAAAGTTTTTGAAACGTCTAAAACACTGAATCCTGCATATATAGGTTTATTGAAATATACTTCAAGCTTATTCATTTGAATGAAGCATATCATTGTCAAATATTGTACAACTATGAAAATTTGGTTTTGATATGTAAGCACGAGCACCATAGCGACCTCCCATTTCGTTACTAGCCGTATGTCCTTATGCTTACGTACATTTTCCATCAGCTTCCCGAAAACACTATTAATCATTAATTTATAGAAATTTTATCGAATTCATTTTGAGATTGCTGACGCATGACTGTATTTAAATCTATGTATTTTTTAACCACGGGGACTGTTTAAAACGTAATATACGGTGTACTTTTACCAACTTCAATCCATATTTTAAATATACTTTTAAATTTCTGTAATGAATTACATAATTATGTTTTGGATACAATGTAAGCAGTAATTTTTCATTTTGGAATCAGGCGGGTGGAACCATATGTTCGGGTGCCAGGTAGATCACTCTCATGTAATTCTATAGGATAGTCTAAATCACACTCGACTATATAATTTCCGAATCATCAGGATGGTTTATTAAATCTAAACTTTCAAAATTAGCTTCATCAACAAAAGAAAAATCGCCAAATGGTAGAAATTCTGACATGGCGGCTCCATATAAATTATTCACGTCGTAGTACATTAAATACACACTTTCGGAGGTGGGATCAAATTTTTCCCCATGTACTTATTGTTAGCTTTAGCATACCGATTTGAACATTGAGCTACACCAATTCTAATCCTCTCTCAATAAACATTAGCATATCAATGTCTGTAAATAATTCTAACTTTACTTGTGTAATTTTAAGCATAGCATCGAATGCTAAACCGGGAGCTGTATAATAGTGCAGAGGATCAAGCTCGTAAGTACTATACAAGTTTGCCGAAAGTTCTCGAAAATATCTGCTAAAAGTAGAACGTCTGTTTTAGATACAAATCCGAGTACTCCCTAACGATTTAATACTAAATTTGTTCCACACGTTAACCGCATGCGTAAAACTCTCATCACTGATTCCTCATTATTAAGATGACTGAAAATGCTTCTTTAGGAGGGAGCGTGGTCTCATTCAATTTATCCCACGTATCAATATACTCATAAGGAAACACACCTTTGCGAACTACTAGAGAAAATTCTCCTCATTATTGCAACTAGTGCGGAAATAATTTTTTACTATCCTCCAAATAGTCTGACAACTTTTCAATACTACTACTCATAAATCTGAAAGAGTCAATAAATCTAAACTTAATTTTGGTGCCTTCCATTCGTGAAAGAGATATATCTTTCTTTGTTTATGGGTAGCAGTGAAATCAAACCGGGAACACTAGCCAATTCTCTAATGATGAAATGAGAATCATAACCTGATAAATTATGGAATACAACTGGTAGAATGTGGGAGTTTGTATAGTTTAGGTTACATGCCCTGGTGCGCTGCCCCGAAATGCCCCGTAAAGATGATTATGGTCTCTAACTTTTATATCAGAATAGTAAATGGTTTTCGACAAATGTGACAAATCGTGGCGCTTTCAAATTGCTCAACCTGACTGAGACTTAAAGTCCATAGGAATTATTTGATTGATTATTTCGGTAGCCCAATGCAATACTTTGAAGCTCGTTAACAAACCATTGAATGCAATCCTTTCCTCTATAAAGCCTAAATCGAGATAAAGAATCATCATATGAACACTTCAAATAGTAAGCAATACTGAAAGGTGTGTGTTTGGAGTGAAATAGAGTATTACCTTCGATACCATTTGCACACTTCTCTAAAATACTTTCTAAATCGGCATAAATGACAAATGGCACCTTTTCTTGGAATGCAAATTTTTGAACTGTAAATTCATTTCCGCTTCGGTAGGCAGCCTAGTAGAGCATTGATTAAGTTGACTGCAATATGTTAAATGTTTTCTAAAGCTACATCAGACCAAATGATTCAAACATCGGTTACAAATTACGTTCTTATGACCATGTTTTGATATCTGTTTTGAAAATAAAGCTGACATATTTTTTAATCCATGTGAAATGGTGTACAGTGTCATCCGCGGCCGAAAGTATTAAAAGATTTATGGGTTCTTTATCGCTTTGCTGATTACTCAATACAAATGGTGCAACTTTTTACCATTTATGCAGTACAAATTAATTGCGAGGTTGTTTAGTTTCTCAAATTTTTTACATCATCCAGCTGAATGGGGAAGTGAATTGAATCAAACTTCAAAACGTCTAGAAAATGAGGATAACTTTGAACCCTTTCCGTATTATATGCTGCGGGATATAATGCCGAAACAACGGCCCACAGGAAGCAAAACTCATCGTTATTTTTAACATTAACAACAGCGTGCTTTACTATGAAGCGTGGAACTTTAACATAAGTTGAACAACCGCCTCTAAATGGGACATAGCTATTAATATTTACTTTTAAATGTAAGACTTCATGTACTGCCCAACCGGAATCCTTTCGAAAACTCCTCTAATTTTATCCGTAACTTATCATACACGTTTTCATTGTACCAGACACGTATATTGGTTGAAATATCAATAACGCAATTTTTTGTGGAAAAAGTCTTCAACTCAATACTATGGGGTTGCATGAAATTACAGCCTAAGACCACATTTACCTTTAGCATAGATTGCCTTAACATTAATTTCACCTTACGTGCAAAACTATTATATGTTTAGTAAAAATATCAAAGGGTCCTTAATGTTTGACATATTGATTATAATTCCTGTAAGCAGCCTACCATTAAAACATGAGTCTAGGGGTACCAGAGTAATTTATGCGTACCTTTTTATTGACAATTCCACTACCAACCTTCTGAAGCGTTTTTAACCGTCTCAATCTAACCAGATAGCACTTGAGCAATGCTAAATTGCTCTCAAGCTTAAGCAATCTTTCATTGGTCTCATAATAAATTTTATGTTTAATTATATCTTGCAATAGCTTGATATTGGTGTTAACTATACGGATGTGCCTCGAAAATTCCTTTTTGTTTTCAATAAGGAACAATACGCTTTGTTAAATTAACCATCTCACTACTACTTGGCATACTCATAGCTAGCAATATGAAGCACACACGTAACAATGAACTTTTAACAAATTTCTTCACAACGGTTCTAGTCACGATTGTAAAAATATGATGCACAAATTGGTGAGTAATAATAGTTACTCTTTACGTTTAACAAATTGCTCTTCGGTTTACAATAAAATTTTTAGTTAGGATTGTAAAATATGATGCACACACTGGTGATTAATAATAGTTGCTTTTACTTTAGGTAATTTGTTGTTGTGACGATTGTAATGTATCGACTGACGTGGGACTGTTCTTTATCTACTTATATAGAGATAAGATCGTAAGGTCGGATAAGTTCGCTCACCTTTTCATAAGCTACGACTCAGCAATGAATCGTCTTTGTTCTTTTACCTTGAAAATTGTAAGCATAGACTTTGAACCGTTGAACAATGCATCGTCTTTGTTCATTGATTTCTCAGAATTTTAGAAGCTATGACTCATCCATAACAATAGATCGTCTTTGTTCTTTATGAACCTTGTAAGCATAGACTTTGAACCGTTAGAACAATGATCCTCTTTGTTCTTGATTTTCTCAGAATTGAGATGTAGATAACAATCATATTTTATATCTGAACAATAGATCGTCTTTGTTCTCTGAGCCTTGAAAAATGCATAGACTTTAAGCGTTGTTGAACAATGGATCGCCTTTATTCTTGATTTCTCAGAATTGAAGTGTATTTAGATAACAATCTATTTTTATAACTCATCCAAAACAATGGATCGTCTTTGTTCTCTCATGTGACCTTGAAAATGATAAATATAGACTTTGAAGCGTTGACAATAGACCGCCTTTGTTCTTGATTTCCTAGAATTGAGATAACAATCTATTTCTTATAACTCGACCAGAACAATGAATCGCTTTTGCTCTCTCATGTAGCCTTGAAAATTGTAAACATAGACTTTGAACAATGCATCGTCTTTGTTATTGATTTCCTAGAATTTCAGAATGACAGCCAAAACAATGAATCACCTTTGTTATCAGAGGTGTGACCTTATAAGCATAGACTTTGAACAATGGGTCCCCTTTTTGATTTCTCAGAATTGAGATGTGGTCGTATGGGGGAAACGGTTGCGAAACAGCTATCTGTTTTGGGAAACGGACCCCTGTTTTAGGAAACGGCTACCTGTTTTAGGAAACGGCTACCTGTTTTAGAAACGGCTACCTGTTTAGGGAACGGCCACCTGTTTAGAGGACGTGGCTTTGAAACATGCACCTCAGGGCTCTTGATTTCCTAGAATTGAGATAACAATCTATTTTAACTGAATAATGGATCGTCTTTGTTATCAGAGGTGTGACCTTATAAGCATAAACTTTAAATCGTTGACAATGGATTGCCTTTGTTCTTGAAAGAGATGTCTTTAGATAACAATCTATTTCTAACTGAACAATGAATCGTCTTTGTTCATTTACCTTGAAAATTATAAGCATAGACTTTGAACAATACATTATTCATGATTTCTCAGAATTGAGATAACAATTTATTTATATAACTCGACCAGAAGAATGAATCGCTTTTGTTCTTTTACCTTGAAAATTGTAAGCATAGACTTTGAAGCGTTTCTTGATTTCCTAGAATTGAGATAACAATCTATTTTTAGAATAACGGAACAATAGATAGTCTTTCATGTGGCCTTGAAAGCATAGACTTTGAAAAATGCATCGTCTTTGTTCTTGATTTCCTAGAATTTCAGAATGACTCAGCCAAAACAATAGATCAGTCTTTGTTCTCTCATGTGGCCTTGAAAGCATAGACTTTAAACAATGGGCCCCCTTTGTTTCTCAGAATAGGGCGTGGCCTTGAAACATGCATAGACTTGCCTGAGACCGAGGGCAATGACCTTCAGGACAATCAACAATCTAGTAACTTTTCTAGTGACCTTGAAGGACTCGTACAAGCATGACCTTGAAGAGGCGGGGTTACACACCTGTGGTCTTCAGCTACCTCTTGAAATAGGCAATGTTACCGATCTTGAAATCTAGTAACTTTTCTGGTGACTTTTTCCTAGATCTGGTGACAAATCTAGTGACAAAAGTGAGTCAGGATCGGCATAGCTATACTACTTGCTGCAAAATTAAATCCAAATACATCATAATTAGGCGCTGAAATAATTTGTTAAAAACACGACTTTTTTAAATATCAATATAGCCATGCATTGTTTTGTCATAATTTATTTAAGGCGTTTATCTTGGAACAATAATTACACAAATAGCTACCTATCTAAGGTGACCATTTGTGTGGAAAGGAAATACTGGAAATGGTTGCATTATCCGATCGGTCTGAGGGGTACCAGAAAGGGAAGAGAGGGGAAATTTCTTTTAAATTAGATACGAAATTATGAGTTTCGTCCAAGTAACAAATGTAGTGGTCGTTTATGCTAATTTTTAAGCGTCCCACGTCAGTGTATAAAAAAAAAATAAAAAAAAACTAAAAAAAATATTTAATTCTGTATTTTACTTAGGTTAGCAGATGGCGAGTAAAACGTTACTCATATGTATATTTTAACAAGTTTTAATATATTGTGTGGTACATCTTCACTTTTGACGTGGTTAAAAGGCTTGATCCAGTGTTTGCCAATAGAAACAGAAACTTCTTTCCACTCTTTTCGCTATTTCGCTAGTTGTATATCTTTAATGCACACAATTTCATCAAAATATTCCGTTAATGAGTTTCCAACATCTGCTCACCGAAGTTCTTTTTTTAGCAATAGCCAAGCGGAAAGAGCTTTGTTGCAAAATGAGTATAAAAGTTGGAGCACGAGCGCAGCGAGTCGTCCATTTATACGCATTTTGCAATGGGCATTTCCGCACGTGTGTTACATACTATTCTTTTCTACGAAAGCTTAAGAACAAAGATTGGTCTAAATTATTATAAGTTTTTGTGATAAAACGAATAAGTTCAAAAGTAAATATGTAATTAAAAATTATTAATTTTATTAAATACATAAATAAAAAGTTTACCTCGAGTAGGATTTGAACCTACGACATCTATTTTGCTAGAGTAGCGCTCTAATAATTTTTAATTGGTGTAAATTGTTCATAGATTTAAAATAAATGTCAGTCATTAGTTGAAATGTCAGAAAATTAAGTATCGCTTGTCACGAGTATATACTAGTTTATAAATAAATAAGTGAAATAGCTTAATTATAATGATGGATTCCGATAGTGAAGAGGTGATGAACACCCTACCGGAACTTGCAGCCATTGCATCCGCAGTTACGTCCGATTTACTGCCTCAAAAATCGAAAAAGAAAGAAAATGTTTCATAGATTGGTGCAAAACCAGAAATGTTAAGCTGTACACTGAAAACGTGTTACTCGCTTATTTTAAGGAAAAATCAGAAAGACTTAAGAGATCCACACTGTAGTCAATGTACTCTATGCTAAGAAGTATATTGATTTTATAAGATAACGTGGATATTTCCAAATTAGTTAAACTGCAGTCGTTTTAAAAACGTAAATCTGCAGGTTTCAAGTCGAAGAAATTACGAGTTCTAGCAAGAGAGCAAATCAATATATTTTTGGATGAAGCACCTGATGAACATTGTTTAATGATGAAAGTAAGTAGGAACTTATTAAATTTGTAGGGAATACCTATCAACTATATTCTAGGTCGCATTAATACTAGGAGTTGCAGGAGCCTGCCGTAGGGACGAGTTAACCAAAACGATGGTGAACCATATTGAAGAACAAGATACAATTTTATTTGTAACCATTCCTGATTCTAAAACACCTCTTCGTAGAACATTTTCCGTTACCGAATGTCCTGAAAATTGGATAACTATTTATAAAAAGTATATAGTCATTTGCCCTAATAAAGTTGAGACTAACCGATTAATATTAAATTATAAAATGGGAAAATGCACAAAATAACCATTAGGTGTAAATACGATTCCAGAAAATATTCCAAATTTCCTTAAATTGCCGAATTCTGCTGAGTTCACAGGATATTGTTTTCGCCGTACCTTTGCAACACTGCTTGCAAATGCTGGTGCAGACCTATTAACCCTTAAACGTCACGGGGCTGTACATTTTCAGTGGTAGCAGAGTGCTATATAGACGATTCGGTTCGAGGTAAGGCTGAAGTGTCCAAAAAAACTAATTGGTATTGTTTCTGATGATCCGTGCACGCCAACTTCATCTTCAACGCAGCATATTGGGTGCACATCTATAATACCAGTCCAAGAGCACGAGGACATATCCACTAAAATTTTAGGTGTTCCAGATTCTTCTACATTGAGTGTTGCAGTTTTTTCTGTTACTAAATCTGTAATTCCAGGTGTTAATATAAACAATTGTTCAGATGTACGATTAAAGTTCATATTAATAAATAAGTTGATTTTTTTGTAATCTGTTCAAATGTCTAATTAGAGTCGGAAAGTATTTTCCGCACTCCTTGTAACAAATGCCTACTTTCAAAGTTAAAGTTTATGCCAGAAAATGCGTCTTTCAACACTTGAGTAGAAATATTCTTTTAACTGTTCAACTCGAACAATATAAATGTAAAAACTGCCATGGATTTTCACAATGACTTCGATTTCAATGTGCAAGCAGTCTGCTGATGTTTGAATACAGTTATGAAGGATATGAGCAACGCAGTTAACCCCAATTAAAGGTCTTTTAGGTAACTGCTGAACTTTATCTTGGCCACGGCTTGCTGCTCCTCCTAAATTGCAATTTGTGTTGTCAGCGCACATTGTCATTACTTTGTTCCTAATTCGTATTTGTTAACCGCTTTAATAATACATTCGGATATAATGTTTCATCTGGAAGACCTTGAACTCCAAAAGCTTTACTTGAATGCGCTTGTCTCTCATAAAATATAAAAGCATAGGACAAATTTTTACGCCCCCGTGATTTGAAAAATCGGTATAGATTGTAACCAAACTGTCCGTTCCAATTTCATCTTATATGAAGCTTAATGCTTCATTTTGTAAAATGTTACACCCAATACCTTCAGATTTCGTTCTAGTACATGCAAATTATTGTTGAAAGCACCTCTTTATGAGCTAACTAGTGTAATCGACAGAACGATAGGACTCACTGTGGATCACGTTGTGGTATGGACAAATACATTCAATCGCAGCTAGCTTTTGTTATTCATCTACAAATGTTTGCTTAGGAAGAAAGACGACATTTTGCTACTAGTAGAAGTAGCAATATGTCGATATGTGTTGAACAATATCCACCTTCCCACCATGTGCAAGTGAAAACTGTGCACAACGTCTTAAGCACTTTACGTCACTATCTGGGGTTATCTTCTTAATAAATAGATATTCACCTTCCATATCTCTATTAAATGTACACTTTCTTTTTGGCATTTTCTGATTTTCTACCGCCTTAGATACACACTACATTATAACCATTATTTATTTAAAAGTAGTTGTTTATTAAGACTTAACTCTAATGAACTGTTTACACTATATTTATTTACATGCACCAGTATATTTATTTTTCACGCGTATAAGACACCTTCGTAAAGAAATTCTTTTCGCGCTATACTTGATACATAATACTGCCGTCGGAAACGGGGCAAAAAGGGACGTCTTTATAAATTCGACACATTTACGTGATTTCTTAAAAAACAATACATATACGAAATGATGTGTTTAACTCTAGATCACTCGCGCTACACTCGGACTACACCCCACCCTTCCATGACAATTCCTAACAGGGTTAAGCACTTAGTATCCAGCAGTCGTATGTATTCTGTTGATTCCAGTAATGCATTACAAAATGACGCGTACTCTTTGCAATGATCTTGACATTTGTCAAATCTAAATTAAATATTGTTGTTTCATAGCAGACTATCAAAATTCCATTACAAATGTATGAAGACCGGTCTGTGCGCACACGGTCTAGGACAAAAGAGAGCAATCTGTTTTGCAAGCGTTGCACAATGAGACTAATCTTGAAGAAGAATTAATTGTTGGCGAGGCTGAGGATACCGAACATAGCAATGTGTCGGAAAGTGGCCACCATTCAAATTCTGAGAAACCTGATGACGATTATGTCAGGTGTCGTTAAGTCTGAAGAACGTAGTTTTACTGATGACGCTAATGAAACTGACGAAAATGACAACTCGGCTTATGATATTCCCTTGACATACATAATCAATCCTTATGTTGGTAAAGATAAAGCAATCTGGAGAAGAGTTCCACCAGTAACTTTGGGCAGAAATAAAACAAACATTTTGCCAGTTTTCATCAGCTCCCGAACAAACAAGCTAAATCAGCAACAACTGCAGTTTCTCCTTGGGAATTATTTATTCCCGTTCACACTATTCAAGAAATTGTATCAAACACTAACATTTTTATTCAATATGTTCTATAGAAATATTCACGAGAACTAGTTGTTACAGACACAGGTGTAACAGAAATAAGAGCTATATCTGGACTCTTCTAATATGGCTGGTGTGTTGCTCTTAAAGCACATAAAAATTACAGACCTGTGGGAAACCTATGGCACAGGCGTTGAATTTTTTCGACCTGTAATGTCAAAAAGTCGGTTCTCGTTTCTATGGAGTTTTGACAACATACATGACAGAGTTTTGAGAAAAACCACTAACAAACTTGCACCTATAAGGCAATTTTTTGATGGATTTGTTCACCATTTGCAACAAAATTACTTCATTGGTGTAAATACAACGTTAGATTGAATCATTTTGGGAAAGACATGGCTTTCGCCAATACATAAAAAGTAAGCCAGCCCATTATGGCATTAAGTTGACAATGGGACCGTAAGTATTGTCAAGCGTACGGCAAAACCTATTTTACACTGAGGACGTAATATTACCATGGACAACTGGTTCACATCAATACCAGTTGCTACTAATTTGGTGAAAGAAAAATTGACAGTGGTGGGAACAATAACAAAAATAAGTGTGAAACTCCGTTAGAATTTTGAAATTCCCACGCCAGAGAAGCATACTCAACTTTATTTTTTCATAAAAAACAGATGTGACATTGTTATCTTACCTTCCAAAGGTAAATAAAGATGTAGTACTGATATCGACAATGCATCAAGTTGATGAGATAAACGAAGATACAGGCTGTGTAAAAAAAAACATCAATTACCACTTACTCTAACTCAACCAAGGGCGGAGTCGATCTAGTCGGTCAAATGAAAGCAACTTATTCTGCAAGACGGCCCTTAACTGCATTTTTTGAGTACTAAATTAGCAACAATAAATAATATTATTATATACAGAGCACAAAATCGAATATCGAACAAAGAAATTATCTAACATTTTTGAACAAAGAACTCTGCAACGAATATTGCGTCTCGAAAACATATCAAAAGAACTGAAAATTGATATAAGAAAGATTTTAAAATGGATCCGACAGTTTTGAGACTAAACACTGCTTAAACTAAAGCACAATGCCACCTCTGTTCGAAATATATTTGTAAGGAACATATAGTTCTTACTTGTGTGGGCTGCAAAGAATAAACTTTCAATTTGTAATTATTTAGACAACAATGTTTTGTTCACTTTTTGAAACTGTAAATTAATATTTAAATTTTATTATATATTGTTTAGTTTTTATCTATTATTATTAGGATTAACTATTTAATTTTAAATACCTTAAATTTAATTAGAATGTTTTTTGAACAAAAGAATGCATGTTCTTTCCAAATCACTCTTCGAAAAAATGGTTTTTTCCATATGTTGAGGGAATCTTGAAGTTGAATCATTATCATTGTAAAAATAGTTTCATTCAAAAATGCAAAAATCCAATATGACTGCCATAAGAAATAAAAAAGTTAACTTCTAGATCTAGAGTACCTTGAAATTTTTGATAACATATTTGGAATAAAATGGTGCCTTAATAGTGTTTCAGTTTAAAACGTCCACCTTTTGCAGTTTTCGGAAAATCGAAAATTGAAAACTTCCGTTTTTGACAAATCTCGGCAACCTCTGAAAAAATCCGAAATTTCGTGAGGACATATTATTGAGCACCAAAATGAATAACCTTTCCCTAATGTAACCGACATTGTATATCTTCAAATAACTGAGATCCTCATGTTGGAGCTCGAAAAACGGGCACCCTGTATACAACATCCAGTAAAGTACAAACCTTATACAAAATAAATGCAATGGACTTGAATTTAATAAATATTTGCAGTTATCAATAGTAGACTTGTCAACAAAGCTGATTATACTATCAAAAAGTATAAATAATCTTTAAGCCGAACGCACAAATGCAAAACGTGTGTTAACAAACGTATTAAATCGTAGTCATAATTTAGAAACACGGAAATACTGTTATTGATACTACTAGTAAGTATTGCTTAATACTATTACTGCAACAGAATAGGTTTTCGCCATTAATAACCTACAATCATTTCTAATTAAATTTTGATATTAGTTCAGACTGTATTATGTTACAGTTGAGCAAATTCGATGTTCCATTCAAGTATTAATTCAATTGCAATCTCGCAGTGTTAGTAATAATACATAATTACTATTGTTCGATTAAAACAAATTTTTCGCTTCAAGAACTTTTATTATTAATTTTTCAATGTCATTGCTTGAGAACAAATAAGCCTAACTATTAATTTATGTGTGGTCCTAAAGTGTCTAGCCAAAACATTGATGATATAGATATAGATTTGCTTTACTTTAAAATAGTTTTAGCAAACGATTTGTTCTTACTGCAAAAGATTTCAACTTCAGTAATCTCAAATTTGTAACATAAATATTGTTAGAAGACTAAAAACAATTTAAATTTTTTATAGGTTTTTGATGAATTAGTATAAATTTTAACAGTATAAAATAGCAAAATGTAAGCGCAATGTACAACGTGAACCAACTCTCATACAGGGTTTGCTTAGACCAAATATTTAATTATCACTGAGAAAATATTTGTTAAATATTAAGTGTTACCGTATAAATAAACGTGGACAGGGGGATGATGTGTTAGTATAGAATTATTTATTTATTATTAGTCAAGCGCGTGTTTGTTCTTGAAGTGATAAGATAGATTATTGTGGTCATATCTAAACTTAGTTATTTTTCATGAGACCAATTTTTAGTAAGCTGTTGAGTTAAAAACTAAAATTTTGCCAAATTAAAAGAATGTAATAAAAAGCATCTAAAAGTTGAGCAAGGTGCAGGAGATTTCTCAGTTGCTGTCATTCCTAATATAACTTATCCTAAATTGAAAGAAATATGGGCGTCGGCTTTAACTAAATCGTGTTTTATACGAGAATAAACCAAATATATATTAATCAAAATGCAAAGTATGAACAAATCTCACAATAAACCATATCTTACTTACAAGTATAACAAATTACGGAAAAGGAATACCAAAAATTAGACAATCATAAGATAATTATTCGTGGCATTAGCTAAGTAAATACAAGCGTGGCCCCGCCCATTTCCCACCCCTTTTTTGACCGCTTCTTCTTTTCGGGGACTTTTTTCAACCCCTTGATGGAACTTTCAAACCCCTTGGTGGTATTTTCAACCACTTGAGGCCATTTTTACCCCTAATTACTGACCTTTTGGCAGTATTAAGAGCCTTTTTTGGCAGTCTCGTCCCTGGAGTGTAGGAAACCGCAGTCACTCTGAAAGTACATGCAGTGTTCTGATTGGAGGGCCTGAGGGTAGACCACGTCCTCTAATTTCTGATTGGTTCATAGATTTCGCCCCCTAATTTCTGATGGGTTCCGGCCATTTTGTGGGCGTGGCTTGTCGGACATGTTGTCGGCCATTCTTGCTTTGGCGGCCTTTTTGAATTGGAGGCCATTTTATCGGCCATGGCGGGAAATTTAAAATAGTATTCTATAGGGGGCCCTCATACTAGCTCACAAGACAGGTATAGTACGCTGAACGTCCCCTGACTTCTGATTGGTGTCGGCCATTTTGTCGACCATTTTGTCAGACATGGTGGGAAATTTAAAATAGTATTCTAATAAAGGACCCTCATTTTGCTTTTAATTATGAGCTATATCGGCAGTGTTAGCTTGGTTCATCTTGACATAATAATTATCTCCAGCGCTTTCATCATTCAAAGAAAATACATAAAACAGGTTTTTAATTACAGCTCAATTTAAAACAAAAAGTAGAAATAAATTCAAGATGTTGATATGAAAGCGTGTTCTATCAAAACACCTTGGTTATTACCGGTAATAAAAAGATAAAGGGTTTTTAATAATGTATTATAAGTGATACTATTTTCAAGATATCGTCTCATGTATCAGCGGAATTGTCAACCACATAACATAGTAATTATAAGCTTTTTATTGAATATTAGATTGGTTGTTTTGGCTGTTGATCCTAAAGAACGGATTGAGGCATCTCCACTCTTCAGCTGCTCTATTTTTAAGATTACATCTCATGTATGAGCGGTTGTTTTTAATTGAGGCATAATCAAATTCTGGCGCCATTTTTTTACTTAAATTTTGTAGACTAGCTTGGTTTGTTGCCCATCTTGGAGGCATTTTTGCTCTCATGCTATCTCATAAGATATGTTTAATACTCCGGAGATTGTTCTAGGGTCTTCGACCCTTTGAAATAGTATCAGTTTTGACGGCCATTTTTGTAATTTGCGGGAGATTTGAAATTGTATTCTAATAAGGGGGCCATACTACCTCATAAGACAGGAAAAGCAAGTTATGTGAACAAGGTCGACACCACAATTACATTTTCAAGGTCCTTTCATCTTTGACTATTCAACAATTACATCTATAGCGTAAGGTAAAACCCGTTAATTATCTGAATACGTAAAGCCAAACAAACTGACCTTCATTTTCAAATTGTGATATTATTAATCATAATCAAAGCCATCACCAATTTTGTTTTGGATGTAGATTTCAAATTGTATTCTACGAAGTGTAGAATGCCTGAACTTGTTCTAGGATATTAGCACCTCTGTTACGGGCCCTATTTATTTTGTTTTAATGCGACCAGTTACTAGTTATAATTAAATTTGCCGCTCATACTATTTCATAAGACAGGTATAGGACGCCTGAACTTATTCTACGGCACTTCGCCCCCTTGTCAAAAGACAGAAATTAACCAAATCAATCGACCAGTAAAACTAACCTAAGCATGTCAAACCAAATCAATCAATCTCGATTAAATCAAATAAATCAATTAAGCAAATCAATCCCACACAAATCACTCTCGATCAAATCAAACATTCAGATCAATCTCAATCAAGCAAAGCAATTAACCAAAACAGTCAAGCTCAATCAAATCAAACAAGCGACCGCTTATTTTAGATAAGGCTAAACGACACTCAGACCAGGTGCTCTCCCTAAATGTTAGGGCTCTGGCGTGGGAAAACAGTCGATCGTCCGCAAGTAATTTCAATAAATTCAAGCCCATCAGATCAAATCAATCACAATCAAATCTTAACTTACAGCTTGCGAACACGAGATTACAATTCAAATATACTAGTTTGGTTTAACTTACAGCCTGCTAAAACCAACCACAATTCAAAAACATCAGATTGATTTAAATTATGGCTTGCAAAGCGAACTCTTAATTCAAAAATACCGGCTTGATTTAACTTACAGCGTGCAAAAAATCAACCCAGACGTGCACACACACATACCCCGCGCACACACACGCACGATACACACAAGGCATGCACGCCCGTACACACGCACTCACGTACGCACGCACATGCACACGCTCACATACCTGTCTTATGAGACAGCCTTCGACATTGCTGTTAATATACGAACACCAAATTAGCGTGCAACACTATTGCCGCGTTTTGCAGACATTGATAAAAATACGTTTTACAGTTAAATTAGTAAAAATGCATATAGCATAATAAATATAACCAAACTCCAAATCAGATCACTACATTATTTTACATACAAGAGCTGTCTTATCGGATATACCTCTAGCAAAGGGTTTATGTGCGTGTGCGTGCGTGTGTAAGTACGTACGTGCCATATGTGTGTTCGTTCGTGCGTGTACGTGCGCGTAGGTGTGTGGTGCGTGTGGAGTGGTTTTTTGCACGCTGTAATCACGGTTGAAAGCACTAAGCCTTTTACTAAAAACGGACAAATGCTTCGGGGTCAAATAAAGAAGCTGACTTTGATTTCCAATTTTAATAATACACATGTGATTTGAAACTAACAACAAATATAATCAAACTTAAAATCAGGCATCTAGCAATTAAATAAGGTAAATAAAATAATGGTTAAGGGTTAAAGCAAAAAACGATGTGTTGTCGATGTTGTCGATAATCGTGTTGAAATAACGCCTTGACAGGGTAAACAGCAGGTTTTTGTTGCTTACAAACACTTCCGAGTTTTGTTTATAAAATAATATAAAGTACCTAACGGCCTACAACAATCATTCATATCAAGTAACCATTTTCTGGATTTCCCCAGTTATGTAACCACAATAACAACCTTTCACTATTCAAGTATATCTAATGTGTTAGGAAAAAACCTTAATTAGCTAATTACGTGAACGTTGAACTGTCCTTGAAAATGGGAATATGATGTTCACTTTCTTTGCACATGGCAAAAAATCCCTCTAATCAGGTTACACTTATTTTTAGAAGCAGATTTGTTTGTGATGCCATCTAGTGGCGTATTTTTAAACTAGTAAATGTTTTCTGTAATAAAAGTTGATCGTACTCGTCTGTCTCGCTTCCCTCATCTCTCTCGTTTCCCTCGTCTCTCTCGTTTCTCTCATATCCCTCGTCTATCTCGTTTCTCTCGTCTACCTCGTCCCTTTCGTCTTCAATCGTCTCTCTCCCTCGTTTCTCACGCTTCTCTCATATTTCTCGTTTCTCTCTCCTCTTTGGTTTCTCACGTCTCTCTCGTTTACCTCGTTTCTCGCGCCCCACGTTTCAGGTTAAGTCAATACACGCACAATGTTAGGTTAGATTAATAAACGCACGGTTTAGGTTAGGTCAATACTCACTTATTAGGTTAGGCTAATACACGCAAAATGCTAGCTTAAGTCAATACACGTAGAACATAAAATTTTAGGATGGGTCAATTTTCGCGCGTAAGCACTGACCTAATGGCATCAGAAGAGGTCGCAGCCCTGTATTCTGATTCCCGAAAATAATTAGTTTATATTAAGGATGCGCTTGAAGCCGTTAAGTACTTTGTATTATTCATTTGTAAACAAAACACCGACAGCCCTTGTATGTGAAAAAATATAGTGATCTGATTTCGAGTGTGATTATATTTGTTATTGCATATGCATTTATACTAATTTAGCTGTAAAACGTATTTCTATCACTGTTTGCAAAACGCGGCAATAGTGTCACACGCTAATTTGGTGTTCATATATTGGTAGCAGTGTAGAAGGCTATCTCATAAGAGGAGCGTGTGTGCGAACGTGAGTGTGTGTTCGTGCGTGCGTGTGTGCGCGTAGGTGTTTGTGCGTGTGGGTTGTTTTTTGCACGATGTAAATTAAATCAAGCCGGTATTTTTGAATTGCAAGTTCGCTGTGCAAGCTGCAATTTAAATCAAGTTGGTATTTTCGAATTGTGGTTGGTTTTAGCAAGCTTTGAGTTAAACCAAAGTAGTATATTCGAATTGTAATCATATTTCCTCGAGCTGTATGTTATGATTTGATTCAGATTGATTTGATTGAGCATGATTTGATTGAAATTATTTGCGGTTGATCTACTGTTTTCCCACGCTAGTGCCCTCACGATTAGGGAGAGTACCAGGTCTTATTGTCGGTTAGCCTTATCTATACAGTGAATAGTCGCTCAGAGGAGCCATGTATATACATTTGGATCGTTACCTGAAGGTTATGTAGAATTTTTAGCTCATCATCTTGTTTGATTTGATTAAGCTTGATTGGCTTGACTGATTTGGTTAATTGCTTTGCTTAATTGAGATTGTTTAATTTGATGGATAGTGATTTGTTTGGGATTGACTTGCCTAGTTGATTTGATCAAGATTGATTGATATGGTTTAATATGCTTCGGCTAATTTTATTGGTTAATTGATTTGATTAATTTGTCTTTTGACAAGGGGGCGAAGGACCGTAGAACAAGTTCAGGCGTCATGTACCTATCTTATGAGATAGTATGGGTGCCAAATTTAATTATGATTCATAACTGGTCGGATTAAAACAAAATAGGTAGGCCTGGGACAAAGGTGGGAAGACCCTAGAACAAGTGCCGCGTTCTACACCTGCCTTATGAGATAGCACGAAGGACCACTTATTAGAAAACTATTTAAAATTTTCCTCCTAAATAAAATAGCCGAGGGCTTTGATTATAACATCAAAATTTGAAAATGAAGGTCAAAATGTTTGGCTTTACGTAATTAGATAATTAATGGGTATTTGCCCGGCGCTATAGATCTAATTGAATAGTGAATGGTGAAGGGACCTTGAAAATGTAATTACTGTATTGACCTTGTGGCTTGATTTTCCTGTTTAAAAACCTGTCTGAGTAAAAACTCAACGGAATTTGATGAAACCTAACGATTACGGGAATCTGCATGCACTTACCGCTAGGCGGAGCCACGATCAATCTCTATTACATAAAACATTAATTAGTTTTAGAAATACACTGGTAGATGGCGTCCTAAGCATGTCTTATGAGATAGCATGGGGTCCCTTATTAGAATACTATTTCAAATTTCTTGCCAAGGGGACGAAGGCAAGGGCAAGGGTGAAAGACCCTATAACAACCTCCGGAGTCTTAAACCTACCTTATGAGATATCATGAGGGCCCCACTTACTAGAATACAATTTCACATTTCCCACTATGACTCAGAATTAAAAAAAGGAATGGCGCCAGAATTTAATTACGGCTCAATTAAAAATAAAATGGCATAGGAATGTAATTATCATAATTAAAATGAAAAACAGTAAAATGGCAGCGGCCGGATACTTATAGCTGACAAGGGGACGAAGACCTGTGAAAAAGATCCGGAGTCCTATACCGGGGGCTAATGTTTGAGAACGAACTCCAGAGTCCTATACTTGTCTTATGAAACAGCATGAGGACCCCATTATTAGAAAACAATTTCGAATTTCCCGCCTATTACAAAAATATCTGTCAAGATGGCCTCCAAATCAAAATAAGCAGTAAAACAAAATGGCCGACAATGCACACCCACAAAATGACCGACGAAACAAAATGGTGGCCAAAACAAGGATGTCTGACGAAGTCGACGACAAGCCACGCCCACAAATTGCCACAACCAATCTGAAACTAGGGGGGTCCAGGGCCAACCAGAAACTAGGGGATGTGGCCTACCCTCATGCCCTCCAATCCGAACACTACATGCGAGCAGATGGTTACTGAGGTTGCCTACCCTCCAGGGGCTGGACTACCAAGAAGGCTCTTAATACAGCCAAAATGTTACTAATTGGGGGTAAAAATGTCTTCAAGTGGTTAAAAATACCAGCAAGGGTTGAAAATACCAGCAAGGGTCGAAAATTTCATCAAAGGGTTTAAGAGTCCCCTGAAAAAAAGCCGTCAAAAAAGGGGTGGGAAATGGACGAGGTCACGTGGGCGTGGCTTACCCCACCATTTTTGGCTCTCAAGTACTCCCCTTATACTAATGATAGCTTTAAATATAAAGCACGTTCTTAAGGTAAGATCCAAAAAAATGTATGTATATATGCAACACCAGAGAACGGAAAAGAGACATAATAAACTAGTATTATTCATTAAAAACCTGTTATAGTTTTGGTGTTTTGGATAGGGATGGCCTTACGATAGTAATACAAAGAATAATAACTACCACAACAACTGAGCCTAACAAGACAAAAGTTTATGGCTCGAACAATGCTTGAAATACTTGAATATAATCTTTCAAGTACAGACATTGTTTTCCGAGTCGTTATCAGTCCTACTTACTTTTCCAAATACAGAATTGGAAGTACCGACCCTGCACATCCACTGCCTCTCGTAGTACCTGAAAGTTATTTAAAAGAAGAAACTCAACAAAAGTACAAATAAGAAAAGAATAATGAATAATTGAATATGCAACTTGCATCATTAGGTGTTGTTCAAAATCGCAAAATAATACAGTATTCGCCAAAATAAACAACTTTATTAATTATTTTAATTTATCAAGAAATTTAGTCGTTTGTCTATTGATATAGCCATTTAGGTGAAAATGACTTTCATCTGAAAACCGTACATTTCTCAAGAAATCAGTATCTTCGTATACTAGGCTCAACACGCGTCCACAATAAACTTTTCTTGAACGTTTGTCCACAGCGTTTAGTCGCCCAGTTTGAAGACGATAATACGATATGGATAACCTCCAATGCCTTTGAACATTCTACTCGTGGATGTTTCATTGATGTTTAATTTACACGCAGTTCGTCGAAGACTTCTTTGTGGAGACTGCAAAACCTAGTCATCGACCGATGCTTCATTATCGTTGATACAAACTGTTCTTCAACGACCTGAAAAACCCTTGTGCTCACACAACACACTACCAATGGGACGAAATCTCTCAACTACTAACATTACTCTTTTAGTGTGTGCAGTTTTATTAAACTGCTGATATGTTTTAAACTTGGCCCATTACCCCGTCCACTTCTGTATGAACAGAAATAATGGTCTACTATAAATACCTTTTCCTCAGTTGTCAGAACCATTTTCAGAACGATTTTAATACAAGCGTAATATTATTATGACAATTAATGACAAATAAACCAAACATAACAAAAGGCGGTGTGTGACGTTTCGCCGCAGGGCCAGTTCGCTGCTGGCCGTTTCGGCGCTAGCCGTTTCTCCGCCAACATTACTTTATTGCATTCAATTGAACACTAGCACATACCATCTTACATTTTTTAAATATATCGTATAAAAACTCACGTATCTACCAAATTTTAAACCTTATTAACGATTATTTCTAATGAGATAATTAATGTAATTAATGTATTTAATGTAATTATTTGACGTATTGTAGTATTTACATAGAAAATAATAAACATTTCTTTTTCGAAAATATGTATGTTTATTTGGAATGGGCATTTTATGAACTCATTTTTACTGCTTTTTAGAAAAAAAATAGTTTTTTAGGGCGTAATTTATATATTACAATTTATAGGTATTAAAAAAAATAATAATATAAACGAACTAAAACAACATTTTATACAGTGTGTTAATTCCGTCTCTAATAAATTCATACTTACAACGCTACTCGTAGTGTTTTCTCAAAAAAAGAGATCAAGGATGCGAGGTCCATTTTTTCATACGAGCTATAGTTTACGAGATTCCCTATTAAAACTTCGAAATTTGGCCACCCTGTACTTTTGGCGGCGGAACGGCCGCGCCGAAACGGCCAGTGGCAAACTGGCCCTGCGGCGAAACGGCCGCGGCGAAACGGCCGCGGTGAACCGGCCGCGGCGAAACGTCCTACACCCAACAAAAGAACATCGCCCAATCCATTCCATTGCCCTTAATATTTCGGTAGTGTTTATTACGACGTTTATTATGACGTTACTTCTCAAATAGTTAATGAATTGGATTGCGTCCTCAACCTATTCTCGTTGAAAAAAGGAACAGGTGCATAACAAGTACGTGAGCGCTTCTTTAGCAGCTCCACTTGTAGCCAGTTGTAACGAGTGTGCCTTGATTTAACGAATAATGGGTTGTAATGGAAGTGTTATGTAATAAAGTTAAACTTTAGGCGAAATGTAGCTTACCTGGCAGTAATGAAAGTAATATCTAGTTTTAGTGACACAAACAATACGTACAGCAAAGTAATACTTGAAGGTAACGAAGCGCAAACTGACTGTTTAGGTTCCGCTAAAATAAATTACTGAACTGAGAGAGGTCTTAAAATCTACATTGCAAGCTATTGTCTTCAGAAAACCAAAATATATTAGACCGTATTGAGGTTGGGTGTAACGGAGACTATCCAAAACGGGAAAATACGATGCCTTTTGCAAATGAAATAGGTTCTCCATCAACATTTATCCTGAGGTTACTTTAGGACCAAGAACATTTTATGGTTCAACAGGAAAGTTACGTGAGGTTGGTATAAAGAAGTTACTGTATCATACGGTAAAATCCCAACCCTTTTTCCACTTTACTCTTTATTTACGTTACCTGCAAAAGGATTTCTAAAAATTATTCACCTAGCAAATCAGTGCAACAGTAATGTCGCTCACTCTGGTTAATATGATGACCAATAAATATAAAAGGTAAGAGAACAGCAGATGGTGAGAGCAAGAGAGTGAGAGAGAAAATGCATTGAAATGAAAAACCATACAATCCCACAGGACCACTATGACTGGGTAATTAGAGCACTTTGGATGCATGGTTAGAAGATTTATTATTTGCACTAGACTAATGTGATGTGAATGGTGAGCGTAAACCTTTTTGGTAGTAATAGTAGGCGCCATAAATTTTGTAAAATATAGCCCTAGATGTTCAAAAAAGGACAAAGGGAAGCTAAACAAGAAAGTGTTATTTAGCACATATGCAAAGGCACAGACAAATAACAAGAAATTAGGTATCCAGTAAATAACAATTCGGCTATTCAACAAACATGCAAAAGAAGGGAATAACATTTAAACCAAACTATTGCCTTATTCAACAACAAAACAAATGATACTTTAATAAAATACTTATCTTTTTTGGGTTTTTTAATGGTGTATTTTAAATTAGACAATCTAAACGTTTCGTCAGTAGTAATATCTATTAAAATTGTTAAAGATGTTGAAAACAATTTTGTCAAAGTTGAAAAATTAAAACGTAAGCATCAGCCTGTTACTAATATAACAGTTTGAGAAACGTATAAAGCCAACTATAGAATTAAGTTTTAGTGAAGAATAACTAGATTATTAAAAATTAAATATTGTTAAACTGTCTTAAAGATGACAAATCAGAACAGCCTCTAACGGCGAAGGGCAACAATGAAAAACGTCAGCCAAAAAACACAGTTAACAAAATTTAATCAAGTTATGATGTAAGTGTAAACTTGTAAAAACTTCAATTTCAAAATGATAGAAGCGTTTACAAATATAAACATGATATCTAATAAAATAATCCAGTTAAACCTAACAAAGAGATATCTTTGCCAATAAGTGCAAGTATTATTAACAATGAAAAGCATAATGCAGAACGTTTTTTGTAATTTTTCTTATTTTAATCTTAATTTCAACCACTTATGTTAAATTATAGTACTGTGGTAATTTAACATATAATTGGTAAAGCATTTGCTTTTTTTTGTTTATTCAGTGAATATAACGAGAGTTAGAAGGGTAGACAAGCTACGGATTGGTACGACGAATATTGATTTGGAAAACGAGATTTGAAAAATAATTAAATTACCTAAGTTTTAAGTCCGTAGAAAGCACCCACGCATCAAAGCCAATTGTTAGTGTAAACTTGATTATTTACCCAATGTAAGAATTGTAAGTAGAAATAAAAAACGTACACCGTTGAGCTCATGTGAAGGCTAGAAAGCTAGTAATTTTACCTCAAAACAAACCTAACTGCGTATGTAAGCATCTGTATCTAACGTTAATAATAAAGAAAAGTAAATGCTCGTGATGTACAAGTTTGTATCTATATGAAGTAAATGCAAATCAGCAAGATTTACAACAAAATTAATTTTTAAATCAAATAAGGTAATACAGCAATGTGACAGGTACATTTCGTTACCGATCACAGTAACAATAAGAAATGATCTGTACATGAATCACAGCCAAAACTTAAATGGGCAGCTTTTAAACAAAACTTGCACATAACGTTATTATTAAAGAGTTATTAAAGATAAATAGAGTACAAATACCAACTAAATACTACTACCGCCAAGCAAAGCACAGAAGTTAATATAAGAACATTCCTACATTGAAACGAAATTGTATGGTTATGGCAATCCAAGATTGTTCGATGGTGATAATATGCAGCATATCTACTCAAATTTCCACTGGTAAATTATTAAAAGTTTTGTTATGAACGAATAAGTTCAAAAGTAAATTTGTAATTAGAAATTACATATTATACTGGTAAATATCGTTAGTTGGTGTTACATAGTTGACTAACACAATCTGAGTAGACAGGCGTCAGCCAGAGATACATCGTAGATGATGGAGTAAACATTGAAAGTAAGTAATTATCCACCTAGTCTGAAGGTAATCATGTGAAGTAAAACTTTTAGAACTTATTCATTTACGGAATCACGATTATGGGCATATTGATCACAATTTTATCCCAGTGATAAGGAAAACTCCAGAAAATTGAGCACATAGTGTTGTTGTGCTTTGAAAATGTAAGAAATTACTTAGTCACCCCGTTTTAAGAAAGAAATAGTTTACTTCCGGGTCGAGCTCGTTGAAAAAGGAATGTATACAAATTGTTTATTTAATAAACAGTGCCTTACATTATATCCCAGTTTAATTGGAGTTGTTTAATTTAATTAAATGTAGAACTGTCGAAGTGTAGTTTAATTTGCTAGATGGCCTTGTAAAGCCTCAATGACTATAACAGTAATTAATTCTTCCTCTAATGGAGATTTTGTTATATTTGCCTGTTATACTAGCAACAGTGAGGGGGGTCGTGCATTTTTAGACTCATATAACCTTAACGAGGTAAAAACTAAGGTTTTATACATATACTCACACAAATGTAACAAGTAAAAAAAATTTACAAAAATTCAATAAAAGTAAATTAAATTTTATTCCTGGTTGGGGAACGCCCGTTGCTTCGGCTGCTCCCAATGCAGCCGGCCTCGCGATGTTGTGGAATATCCCTTTTCTTCTACTAGGGATTTTCGTGGATTGGTACTGGTTCTGTAATACAATCAGATGTAACGTTCATACCGAACCGCGGGTGGAACAGGTAAATAATTAACTCGATGTTAATTATTTCTAATCTTTCGGTCTGGATAGGTGTCCGTGTAATCGTAATAGGGAATTAATGCTCTTACAAAACTAGGTCAATGTCATCATAATAAGAGCGGCCTTGATTGCATGCGTAATGTACCTATCTACAATTACTACAATTTCTGGGATAATAATTCTTATCTACACACGATAATGGTAAAAGAAAATTAAATTATTACTTAAACTTAAATTTTATATACAGGTTTAAAACGGTTAATTTAATATCGGGATATTTAGTTTCCCAATTTATTTGCATTTTGCCAAAAGTAAAATATGCAGCAGATGTCAATTGATGTGAATAAACTATTTCAATTGAATTTATATAAATCGAAAGTTTCGATAATACGGGGAATACTTTATCATTTACTAAAGAAAAGGGATGGCTTCAATTACGTTTTAATTACGTTAAACGTATAAACAGATTGTTTATATAGGAAATTAAATAATTTACTTATTGAAACGTATTCGTTTTATTACAAAGCCAACCTTGTATAATTCAATTTTGAATTAATTTTCACTTTTAGTTGTATAAGGGAGTGTTTTCGGAATTCTGGATTTAGTTATACAGGTAGTTCTTAATGAGGACAGGATATGAATATACCGAGGGTTTAGTTTTTGTTATCTTTTATAGCCAAAGGATGCCTTAGCTGACTAAAAGTAACGTTCTGGGTTCTAGATATTTATAGCCAAAAGCTGTCAACCGTAAATAATTAGAATTTATTCGTCAGGAGTTATTTATACAGTGAGTTGGATTTTTATTATCTTTTATAGCCAAGGGATGCCTTAGCTGACTAAAAGTAACGTTCTAGATTCTAGATATTTACAGCCAAAAGCGGTCAACCGTAAATACTTAGAATGGCTTGGATCTGGTGTTAATCTTTATTGTCAGAGGTATTCCAACAATTTGAGCTCTCCAGACGTGGCTTTAAGCCCGTTTTCTAGTTAAAGAGCTCGATATTAAGACTGGGGTTACCGCCGGCGTTACTCAGCAAATAGTCCACTCTTAGTACAGGTTGCTAGTCCCTCTTTGTTTGATTAATTTTTAAATGGATTTCGGTGACAGGAATCGACAGGTATTTCAACTACTTGTGTTTATAAATTGTAAAAAAAGCGTACTTTGAAATATTGAAATACTGAAACAATAAGTTCATTTCAATTTGTACAGAAAATTGGTTTAAGAGCGCTGGTCAGGATTTTATATTTTCTCGAATAAAGAGAAATTTTAACAAAAATTCAAGAATGCTGGTATAGTAATACTACAGGGGAATGCTTACAGAGAAGTATTCTGCAGGCGAAGTGTCGAATTATAAATAAAAGGAAAAGGCCACGTATTTCATTCCCTCCCCAAGGGGGAGGGCGGACTGCTAGAGCATTCCGAGCTCCATGAGCCACAATCATGGATTCCCAGCATACATACATATATTACGTATACATACATGGTGAGATTAAGGATGGGTATGGTCAGGATAGGATCGGAAGGAACGGAGTTAGGGTTTTGAGGGGGAAATACTACCCCAGCCGCACATGATATACTCACTAAAACTAAACTTACAAATTTATGTATTAAAATTGATCAAATTAGGCTTCGTGAGCCTGTTATAGTTAGCTGAGCTTTTATTATTGCATTAAAGAGCTATAGTTTTTGTTTAGTCAGGTATTCAAGTGAGTTAGAAGTCATTATTTCTGTTTCTACTTCATTTTGTCGAAAACCAAAGTAACAAAAATAATATTCACAGAAAGATAATGTTCCTTTATGCCTTATTTACGACACCCAAGTATTAATTCTTGGACAACCTTAACCAGAATAGGGATTTGCGGTAGCTCAAATGTGGGATGTGGGTGAAGAATTCTTACTCAAATGCCATTTAAAAAAATTGCATTTCCTAGGTAAACTTAAACGAGGTTTTACTTAACAACTAAACTAGCGCAATAGAAATAAGTAACTTGTAGGTACTAATAGGCTAATTACAGGACACATTGATTTTTGTTTTTTTTGTTTTATTTTAAATAATTAAAATAGAAAATAATTTCTAAAATAAATGCTGTAGCTCACCATTTTATATATCAAATTCGTCTAAGGGATTTTTTTGGTACAGAATGGCCGCCGAGGTGTCCCAGATACTCCGTATATGAATTATATGACAAATTTTAAGCAAAAATGATTCTATTCACGCTTCCCGAATTTCTTAAGGTTCTTGAAATATCGTCGCAAGGTCGTAAGGATAGATTCTAAACAGAAAAATAAAATAACTTTGTTACCAGAAAATTTAATGATAAGCAATTAATTGGTATTAGGAAAAAACATTTATTGTCAGTTCGTTAATTGCCATCATTGACATTTGGTTATTTTTTGCGTCATTTGTGTTAAAAACATGATTGTAATTTAGTCTTATGATGAATATACAGACTGTATAAATATTGCAACGGTATTACCACCGTCTCAGTTAGGGAATATCAACGACCACACCCAAACTGCAATTTTTCTGACAAACAAATGTAAAGTTGAACTCCACAACTCTTCGATTAACAGGTGTGTTCTCGAAACCGACATGTGAAAAGAACTTATGCGATGAAACAGTGCTTACTAAGTGCTTGAGATTGTTGAAAATAATCCTGGTACAAGTACGAGTAGTATTTCTATAGTTACTGGACAAGTTAGGACGACAGTGCAAGATACTTTCTGAGAAAACGGATTACGTCCCTACCGTTACCAACGGGCACAAGAACTTTTCCTCGCGGATCTTCCTCAAAGAATCTTTGCGAATGGTGGAATAATCATCTGGATACTCTTTCAAGAACCATTTTCTGTGCCGAAGCTACATTTACAAGAGCTGTGACCAACAATTGCCGCAACGAACATATGTGGGCAATCAAAAACCCTCATACAGTTCGAGAACCCCTTTCCAGGGAAAATTCTCCGTAAACGGTTGGAGTGGAATAATTAATAATGAATTTATCAGACCACATTTTTTGACGGAAATTTGGACAGCGAAATGTACCGAAATATTTTGGAGAACTATCTACTTCTACTGCTTTATTACATTCCTCTTGAAATCAGAAGGACTATGTTCTTTTTACATGATTTTATCCTACCCATTATGGAAGAGGTGTCACTAATTTCGTCAATTATACAGTTGTGATATTACTTTGGGAAGATTTCTTATATCATTGGAGTTTCTGTAGATACTGTTTAATTGTTATTCCGCCAGTTTGATATATTATGTATAATCTGTTGAAGATTTAACCGGGTTTCTGTTGAGAGCTGATTGGTTATATAGAAAAAAGAGGACTGAGTTTTATCGCAGTTCTCGTTAATCATTGGTTTCAGATTGTGTGTGGCATTCTTAAGTAAATTTCCGTGTGAGATGTTGAGTTTGTGTTTTAATATGGAAGATTTTAATGGTTACCTTTTCTCTCGATATGAATATAACGGTAGAGTTCAGTCGTCTCAGGGAAATTGTTTGTGTTTGCGTTTCGTAAATTGTTCATAACGTACTTGTTTCCATCCAGAAGGACAAGTGTTTATAGTTAGTATTTCCCTATATCATGAAACAGTTTACACCTTGAGGCGGCGTTATATGTGTGTTCTGTGTTCTGGGTATTTTGTTTATTAAAAATCTCGCGCCGAACTGTTAATAATAAGCGTACTCGCAGCTGTTTAGGAATAAAGAAACGTTGCTTGTGTATAGAATTTGCTAACGCCTGGACTAGAGTAATTATATCGCTGTTAATTTTCGAATATATACCGGAGAAGTGTAATTAATTTTACCTGTCAAGGTCGAAATATTACGTTCACATATAAAGAAAGGATTGACTAATCGAACTGATTGTGATTCCCGATTGATAATAAGGATCAGTTGAACGTGCACGGTACCAGTCTAGTGGCATTGTTTGTGTATGTATTTTCGTTCAACAGGTGGGAAGCTCTTATGTGTATTAAAACGTCCTTCAGACGTGTTAATGTAACTTCACCGATAAGAAAAGTTCTTTTTACAAAAGCATCTTCATCGCGTCTTTTGCCATTTTTTTTTGTTGTGTATTCGTATTCGCGTTCTAAAATTTGGCGAATTTATTTTAAACTAGCCGTACCCGTCGCGCGCTGCTGCGATCTTAGAATGGGGAGGGTGATATTTAAATTTTGTGATATACGTGTCTCATAATTATTCGAGTCAATCGACCCATGGAATAAAAAAGTTAAAAAAAACTCAACCCGTCATTTCACCCCCTTAGGGGTGGAATTTCGAAAAATCCCTTTTTTAGTGGATACCTACAATTCAAAAAAACACACCCTATGTCAAGTCTGTAGGACCAGCGGTTTAGACTGTGCGTTGATACATCAGTCAGTCACTGAGTCAGTCAGGACTTTGAATTTAATATGCACATATTACCTATTAAGATTGCTACAAAAATTACTAATCAATAACCTAAAGTTAATAATACCTAAAGTTAAAGTTAAATTGCTCTCTAACTTGATTTGAGTCTAGGTTGATTTCTTTGTTTTGGTACTTCACACAAAGACTGCTGCATTAACTAAACATTTAACCAATTTGGTGTATTCACAGTTCATTAGACATTACAACTCCCGTTGTAGTACATGGTTACTGAAAATGGATACAACATTACATCACTTTTGTTTCATGTAGACAGAATGAACTGAAATAGTTGGTTATTCTATTATTCTGCTTTACGCTAAAACAGTCATATAAACGATATTAGCGAATGGAAGAATAAAAAATTAATTATTCCAACACCACGCACAGATACCAGTGGCTTAATAATAACAAATAAATGCACTCTCGCATTCGAGGTGAGATAAATGGTCGGTGTGTGAGAGAGAAAGTATGAGGGCTTGGGCGTGCGCCATGTGAATTAGATTATCACGTTTTTGCGGGAGATTTTACCAATTTTTCTCTTCATAAAAACCTTCCTCAGACTTCATCCATTACTCGAAAAAAAATTGGCAGAATTGGTCCAGCCATTCTCGAGTTTTGCGCTTAGCAACACATTTGGCGATTCATTTTTATATATTAGATGTCCATTGCTATTCTGTTTATGGTACATGGGGTTATTTGATCTTGCAAGATTCAATGAAAACATTTAATTAAGGAGTGTACGTACAGGTTTGTATATAAATTTTCTACCGCTTTTCGATCGACCGAAATTGAGAATAATTCTACACATAACATTCGCTGTGTTCCAATAAAGACAGTTCTACGTCAAACAGTTCTCTCGTTTCTGCATAAAACTTTTTATTGCCTACTGTTTCGTTGGTTTAGCAGCAGATATAACATATTTTCATTTTAATTGTGTTTTAAATAAGTATTGTGTATGTCGTAAAAATAATAAATCGTTTTGCTGAAGCACAAACAAAAAAACAACACGCACACACTGCAAACCTACTGCTCTTCTATTGAATAGTAGCAGGTATGTTATGGCATTTCTTTCTTATTTATTTGTGTTTCTCCGAAATAAAACGAATTATAAACACTTATTTTATATAGACGTTTGATGAGTCAACATTGTTTTTTTCTTTCTGTGCAATTTTTTTTGAGAAAATTTTTTTATCAACTATATTTTTTTAATACCTAAAAGAAAAAGAGAAATTGTGCAAGAGTAACTAATTTTTGTGCCGCCATCTAAAATCGCCTAAAAAAATTGATTCGACTGAATCAGTACAGAAAAAATAATAATTTTTTTATACCCTTTGATTACGAATTTCAATAAACATGTAAAGTAAATAAATGTATAATCTGTAATACTTATTAATTTAAGAATAGACATGAAAAAGTATGATATATTTACCGGCTAATATTTTGTTGAACGGATTCATTTGTTTTTTGAGAATATTTTACTTTCTTTTTAGAAGGTTTCTGCGTAAACTGTATATTTAGATGTCATACAGAATAATAATTACTGGTAATGTTTTCAAAACCAAATTTGTAAACAAAACTGTATAAAAAAAATTAACTACTGTGGATTTAAATTGCCTGTAATAATATGAAAGGAAAGGAATGGTCACGTATTTCATTCCCTCCCCAAGGGGGAGGGGGCGGGGGGCTGTTTGAACTTTCCAAGCTCCTTCAGCTAGACTCATGGATTGCCAGCATACATACATATATTACGAATATATGCATGGTGGGATTAAGGATATGGGTGGCCAAGATAGGATCGGAAGTAACGAAGTTAGGGTTCTGAGGGGGCAAATACCACCCCAGCATTCACCTAAGTAGCCACACATGGTGTGCATATACGCAGTGACATTCCGCTACATGTATGTGAGGAAATCCCCGGAAAGAATCTCATACAAGGTAGACGGTAACGGGAATCGAACCCATTACCTCCCTAATGCTAAGCAGGTCGGGTCACCACTACACTACCAGCTCGGTTGTAATAGTATTTTTTTTTTGTTAGTATGCTCATGCTTATGTTTAGTAATTACTTATTTTAGCTTATATATATATATATATATATATATATATATATATATATATATCTTATTGTAGACTGTTCAGGAGTCCTTCTTTTCAGCCCTGGTCATTCGCTTGTTGTCGGTATTACGCTGTTTTGTGTTATTGTATTGTTTACAATCATGAGGTGTGGTAATTTTTGGTAATAAAAAAAGTGTTTAAATTTATTTGAGTTTTGATTAGTGTGTAGTTGGGTTTAAGTGTTCGTGTGGGTTGGTGTGGTGTGGTGTGCAGTGTGATTAATTAGATTGTTGGCCGGTGTCATGCTGGGTCGTCATCGAATAGACAGGGGGATGCGGAGGTCATATGGGGTATTATCGAGGGATTGTTCTACCTCCTTGGGGAGGTCGTCGAGGAGTTGTGTCAGGATTGCGGTAGGATGTCTGAATTTTAATTTGGTTTTTTTTTGAGGGAATTTGGGAAAGCGGTAGTTGTAGGGAGTAGTAAGGATTTCTTTGGTTGGGATAGTGTTCCTGAAGTTTTTGGGTACGGTTTGTGATTGGGGGGTATATTGGCGTGGTATAGGCTGAGGTCGTTAGGGTACCTGAGGGGTAACCTGTGAATCCGTCTAAAACTCGGCGTTCACAGGAGGCGATTGAGGAAAGGTAATTGGGGTTAATATTTGTGTATATAGGAGCTCGGAAATCCATAACAGAGCGGATGTATGTTTTATATGTGAGTAGAAGTGTTTTGGGGTGACAACCTCTGATACTACCCCGAAGGGCGCCCAGTAGGTTTGCGCGGTTTCTAATCCTGTTTAGTGTTCTTTTTACATCGGGGAGCCAATTGAGGGTTCTAGTGAAGAGGATTCCTAGGTAGGTGATTTCATCTTGGAGTGTGAGCCTTTCTTGGTTAAGGGCGAGGGAGACGTTTCTGGAGGCAAGATTTGGGAACTTATCCTCTGCGTAATGAGGAAGTCGGCAAAGGATTGCTTGGGTTTTGGTAGGATTGACGGAGACTCTCCACTGGTTCGCCCAGTTAGAGAAGTTCCGTAGGGTTTTAGATATGAGGTGGGAGGCAGTTTCGCTGTTCCGATTAACCGCGGAGAAGGCGGTGTCATCCGAGAACTGCGCAATGACTACTCCGGGTTGGGTAACTTTGGGAATATCGGATGCAAAGATGGTGTAAAGGATAGGGGCTAAGGTAGAACCTTGCGGGACGCCTACTGTAGATTGAAAAGGATCGGAGAAGATTTTACCCACTTTCACCCGAACTGACCGATTGGTCAGGTATGAGAGTAGGAGTTTGGCGAAGGGTTCGGGTATGTTAAGGTTTCGGATCTTTTGCAGGAGATCGGCGTGCCAGACCCTGTCAAAGTTGCTTAATGTCCAGAAACAACCAGATTGCATTGCGTGTGATTGAATTCCTGGTGGGACATGTAAGCAGCTTCAACAAGGGAATCGTGACAGGTTCGGTTAGGACGGAAGCAGAATTGGCTGTTGGGAAGGAGGTCGTTGTATTTTAGATAGTCCCTGAGTCACCTGGCTAAAATCTGCTCAAAGCATTTTCCGAGGCAGCCCAGGAGGGAGATTGGTCTGTAGGAGGAGGGTGAGGTAAGATCAACGTGGGGTTTAGGTATCATGACGGTGGAGGCCGATTTCCAGTCTGTCGGGAAGTACGATAGGGTAAGGCATTTATTGAAAATAGTGGAAAGTAAACGGAGGGCTGGGTCGGCTAGGTGGCGGAGAATTTTACGGTTTAGGCCGTCATGGCCTGGGGCAGAGTCTTTACCTTTTTTGAAATATTAGCTGACCTGGTCGGGCGTGATAGGTGCGTAAAAAGGACTCTCCTTATCGAGTAGAGTTTCGGGAAGGTTAAGGGTACGGAAATCTTCAAGCCGACTCTCAAGGAGAATTGGTTATCAAATTGGGGATCATCTGGGGATCGGAAAATGGATTGAAGGTGGCAACCAAAGAAGTCGGCCTTTCCTCGGTCGGAGGAGATGGCGTTGCCCTGAAGGTCGGTTAGGTGGGATTTGGGATTTACTTTTCTTCTGGTCAGTCTATCAAACTGTTGCCAGAACAGTTTACCATTTCTATAATCAAGCTGGGAGGTGGCTTTGGTCCAGGAGTCTCCAGAGTGTTTATTGGCTTCTCGCCTGATTAAGGCGTTAAGGCGATTGTATTCGGTCTTGAGAGCCGGGTCCCTGAATCGCAAGAATTGACGATAGATTCGTCTTTTCTCTTTGATCCAGTTCACAATGTGCCGTGGGAGCGGTTTTCGAGAAAGGTCGATGTTTTTTAATGGGACAGAGTTATCGACCGCTTCCGCAATAACAGAAGTTAGGTCTCTAATGGCTCTCTCGAGATCTTGGCTCGTTTGAAGATTAGGTGTGGGAAGGTTGTTGGAGATATATTCGAAGAACACATTCCAGTCTGCTTTTGAAAAATCTTTAATGACTGTATTGAGAGGGTGAAGGGGGGGGCTGGACAAAATGAAGTTTTGACCAGTAGGAATGTGTCTGATGTGATCGTGGTGCCTAAAAGCACTCACGATCGAAATAGTGAGCTATGGGTTCGGAGACTATGATGTGGTCCATTATTGAGGCAATAAGTGCTCGATAGGTTGGCTGTGTTGGCGATTCGTGAGCGCCAACCGCAACAGAGCAGATGTTACCGTTGCCATTCGTTGCGGTGTCACCAAATTGGGTGTGGCGAGCATAGAAATCACCTAGGATTACTGCGTTGGGGAGGCTAGAGGCATAGATTAGAAGAGCATCGGATAGGGAATTGTGACCTGGCGGGTTATAATATGATATAAATGTTATAGGAGTGGGAAAGTGCACCGTCACAGCAACGCATTCGAGATGCTGTAGTGCTGGAAGTTGAAAAGGAGTGGATGGGAAGCAGTTTTAATTAAGAGGGCGGTTCCGTGGTGGCTATTGTTTAGGAATGAGTGTACGTGTTGAAATTGAGTGAGCATCGGGTGTGAGCTTTGTTTCCGTGATGGAAAGGATGTTATATTGTGTGTGTGTTTCCGACGAACGCCCCTGACATTAATGGTCCCTGCTGTGATAGCCACTGGAAATGGGTGTGTTGGCGGATTACGGCGACCTTCATCTACGTACCGGATACGCAGATGTTGATCCTCCGTTGGAAGAAGGTTTGGGATAGCGAGTCTACGGTCCGAACAACCCTATCTCGCCGGTCAGGAACCATACGGATAAGGGCGTGGGTAAGGACTTGCAAGAAGTCCTTCATAGATAAGGATTGGGTATCGGAAGAAGGTTTGAGGTGGGCTGTGTCTTCCGAGTCGGACTCTTCGGAAGACAGGATAGATCGAGGATGCCATCATCGACGGAGGTTCCCGTCGTTTCCGGCACTGGAAGGAATAGGTGGATGCACTTTGGGTTGGCGGCGGATTTGCATGACGAGGATCTGTGACTTTCGCCACAGTTAGGACAGCGGATGGTACGGGAGGACACTCAGAGTATGTCCCACCTGCGTGCAGGTGGAGCAGTACTTCGGGAGGGTTGCGGATGAGGAAGGTTCGCAACGGTAGTGTCGCCCGAACATGACGACACCGTGCGAGGAGGTATTCAATGGTGGCTTGGAAGAGGTAATGACTCAGATGAGGGATGTAGTTCGTCGCCTTAGAGGTGATGCGAACGGCCTTCCTTACATGCGGAAGGTCGATCGCACCAGGATCTCTTCGACTAGGATATCCTTATCTACGTGACGAATCACGCAGGAAAAGGAGGAGGTCTAGGATTGGAGTTGGATGGACGGGTCCGGACAGTTGGGAAAGGGTTACTGAGGGATCATTGATATGGTGTCGCAGCCTAAACTGCGTACCATCCGGCAAGGAGAGGAGGTCTAAGAGACAGGTATTGTTGAGTTGAATGTCAAATTCAACCAGGGAAGGTTAAGGGTTTGAGGAATTAAAAGGGTTTCTGGCTTGTAATGGATTTTGGGATATTGCGGACGCAATATCTCAAGGATTGTGAGCGGGGTAAAGGATTAGGATTGGGGTTAACAGGTGTAGGACTCAGGGCGGGTACAGGTGGTTGAGCGGGTGTAGGTAAGAGAACTGGTTTGTGTCTGTGTGCGGGATTGTGTGTGTGTGTGTGTGTGTGTGCGGGTTTGTGTGGTTTTTGAGGCAGTGGAGCGTGTCGAAATGTAGGAGTGAGTGGATGAAGTGGAAATGGATGAGGCGTTTGAATGGGAGCGTGTACGTGAGGAAGGTGGAGGTGAAACGAGTGTGTGTGCGTAGGATTGTGTGGTGTGTGGTGAGTGGGTGGATGGACGGCGTCGGGGGTTGAGGACACAATCGTTAGGGTAGCACGGTGGCGACGTGTTTAACCATCGCGGTTGTTGTTAGTAGGTTTAAAGTGAAATAGGATAAATAAAATTAAAATTGTTTAGAGAAACCGGGTCTCCGCCGAGGTGCAGTCTCACACCCGAGGAATAAAGACTTGGAAATCGAAGACCCAAATAGAAAAGGAGGAAAACAAGTGTTAAAATAAAACAAATAATAAATTGAAATTAATTAAAAATTATTTTTTATTAAACGGTAACTTACGACGTCGGTCCTGTGTTGGCGGTGTCCTGGATGCTTCTGCTATATTCCGGCGACTAGGCTGTTGCTCCTCTACTGATGACCGCTTCTTCGTATTATCTGTATGCAAGCAGTGGCAGATCTAACTCTGAAGCGGCGAAGATCACGATGCCGAAACAATGAGCGAAAATGCCAAGTTCTTTTTTGTGAAGATAAGCGATTGTAATAAAAATCACAAAGCGCTTACGCTGGATAGGGGCTTACGCTCGTAACCAAGGTTCAGACTGCCCTTTTGTAATAGTATCCCTGCCTTTTACTTATATACTGATCTCAACGGAGACGGGCGATGAACTTTCTTGAAAGTGGGAGGGGAGGTGAGAGAGTGCACTATAGTTTTAGATATTTTAAAATTGGAAAATTTGACGATTCCATTTTTATCTTTAAATAAATACAATCAGAAAAATATTCTCTATCAAATGTAGGTTTTAGATTTTTGATATAAAAAAAAAAAATTGAAACGGCCCTTTCTATTTTTTTTTTTATTTTTTGTAATGAACATATATTAAAAAAAACAAAATCTACAAGAAAATATAGCGTATTTTAGAAAATGATAAAACCCTCAAATAAGACATAGAGAAACAGCCTTAAACCGATTGTATATCTTAATATATGTTTTAATGGAACTTTTAGGTGTATTGTTTCATTACTGGACGATATTTTATGATTTCCGCCCAACTCGTGGTGAAAAATTTTTAACGAGTCAGGCAATTTAGTATCCAGTAATATTTATGATTTTTCTTGTTTTGTTTGTAAAGAACCAGCGTTCTGTACGTATGTGTTTTAGAATAAATTAGGTGCGGACCATCCTGTATGTAAGATTTCATAAGTTTACGCGATATTGCACAACAAATAATTTATTCATCACTGCTGACGTGTAGTTCTAAGAAACCGTAAGTTTCTGCACGTCAGAACGATTTTAACCAACCACGTAACGGTATTCCCCGCACGGTAGCCGCGAAACCGCCCACAGATGCACCTTTATAAACTCGCGACGCGCATAATAAGATAGAGATGAATCTCAGTAGATTCAAGTTAAGCCGATATCCAGCAGCCGCCACCGTACCGTTGACCGTTCCAGAAACCAGTAGCCGCAGCCGCTCCGTTTGCTTAGCGTAAGCACCGACCTGTTGTTCATCGACAAAGAGTCCGTCGCGATCGGGCAACCTAAAGTTCAATTCTGTACTGCTATTTAATAGACACGTAAGTTGTAAAGTTATACATTCTGACAATTTACACTCAAACACTACAGACCGTAAATAATTCCGGGCTGAGCTCCAGGAGTTATATCACATACACCTAGAGTAACGCAGGGTAGCCCCGACGTAACTCGCCAATACAAACACACTAGCACCTAGAGTAGCACGAAGGGTAGATCCCATCGTCACTCGCCACCACAAAGTACACCTAGAGGAACGCAGGGTAGCCCCGACGTATCTCACCAACACTTGAGGGTGAAGGGTTGTTACAGGGCTGTAAAGACCTACGACCTTTCTCTTAGTATAACAGTAAAGACAGGCCGTCGCCTTCGTCTTCTGGACATTACTGAAATCCCGTTCGAAACTCATATACTACCTACAGACAACACGTAATAACCATACACGGTGTCTTTGAATTGCAGAGGAATACCTCCATAACCTGTAGTATAAATTAGTAGTTCACCTAACCATCGTAAATACCTGGTGCGAGAACGTTTGTAAATATATTAGATAGTACGTAAATTATTCTATCTTTACGTAAACCTATTAGAAGTAGTTTTAATATTAAGTATTTTGTTCCCTTGATTAATTATAAATAATTAAACTTAGTATAGAGATCAGTAATTAATTTAGTTAGATAAATTATCTAATTGCCTACATTAAACCGGTTATAATTAGAGAAAGACCGTCGAGAGAGCTCGCGTTTGCAGACGCGCTTTCGCGTGTATTATTTCCCGAGGAGTAGGACATCCTGCTTCAGCGCTTCAGAGTTACTGACATACAAACACGATATCGATTTTCTCAAACGAATCGAGTTCATTGCGCTGGCGCTTCGATCAACCACTGTATCGAGCATAACACTCGCGCTACTGTACAGGACCGTAACCTAAACTTGGCCTCTTAGGTAAGGAATAGATTAAACACAACTCTTTTGTTCACAGAAGCGACGTCGACCCAGTGACGCCAGGACCCGGACCGAGAAGTTCACCTACCTATTTGTTAATTACCTTCTGACATTATTTTATTTATTGTAAATATTTAATATACGTGTTAAAAATGCTTTACGAATTTTATTTAAGGTTACAGTGTTAAGCCCATCCAGTAATTACTACGAACCACACCCCGTTTATAAAATAAACCCGATTGAGCAAAGCCGAGGCAAGATAAAACCGCGCTGGGTTACCAAACCAGAAGGGCGCAATATAAGTAAAATATAGTAGCACCTAAAAGTAAGGGCGTTATAAATTTGACACCTAAACGTGGGGCTCGAAAACACTGAACACCTTAAATAATTTTCCGTTTACAGATTCCAAAAGGACCGCAGAAGTACCAGTAATCACATATTTTTGTTTTCCAGAGACACTAATCTGTCTGTTACAGGATGAGTATACCGAGGGACTCTGAAGATACCGACACCAGAGTGGGATGGATTTACCATCTCAAGAAGGATGAATTAGCAACCGAAGCTAGGAAATATAAACTAGAGACAGGAGGAATGTAGATGCACTTCGGGCCAGGATAATAAAATACTTACGCACCGGAGAAGGACAAGTAACCACACTGACACCAGAAATACTAACATTAGCCGCTCCGATACCACCACCACCAGCTGGGGAACACCTAGACATTACCGGAACCAGACGCGCCGATATTTGCGATAGAATACGCAAATGGGGTGTGAAATACGACGGTATCAGCGATCCGATTTCTTTCTTGGAAAGAGTAGAGGAATTACAAACCTGCTACAACATCACCGACCGTGATCTATTACTCGCCCTTCCGGAATTATTAAAGGAAAGCACCCTGTTATGGTACAGAAACCATCAACAATCCTGGACGACTTGGAAAGATTTCTTGGTTAGTTTTAAAATACAATTTTACCACCGCGACATCAATTTCAATTAGAGGAGGAAATCCGAAATAGATTGCAAAACCCCGAGAAAAGCTACGGAATACGTGACTGCCGTCCTGACCCTAATGCGACGCCATGGAAACATGTCGAGAGAATAACAACTACAACGTATGTATGACAACCTGAGGGTGGAATATAAATATTACATCCGCCAGAGAGATTTTAAAGACCTGACCGAACTTCTCGAGTTGGCCACCCAATTCGAAATGCTACCTCCGGACACACTCGCCGTCTCCCAGTCCAAACCGCCAGAAGGTACACTTTAGTGGGCTAACACCAGCACCTGACACACCAGCACACCGTCCCCGTGAAATCAACACCACTAAAACCGTTCCAACACCTATCACCACCCCGTATGACCGCTCCACCGTCTGCTGGAGATGTGGAAAACCGGACACTTCAAAGAGAGGTGTAGAGAACCGTTTAAAGCTTTTTGCTCGAGATGCAGCAAAGAAGGTGTATTATCCCGCGACTGCCCCTGTCCGCGGTCGGAAAACTCCAGACGCCGGTAAAGGGACACCAGGAACTTTTTACTACCCCGGCTCTGACACCTGGAAACAAAACAACCGCCAACGAGTGGACCACTTGGCTACAAACCGTAGTGCAGTTTACACGAAGGAAACCAGATAAAAGATTAGATCGTTCCTATGATGATAGACTCTTCCTAGAGATTATGGTCTTTAACAAAACCATCAATGCTTTAATTGATACCGGAGCCTCCCGAACATATATAGGCGAGAAAGTAAAGAATTTACTAATTAACAACCGTATATACCCGAGCACGTTAAAGCTGCAACTGTACGTCTTGCCGACAGTTCCATGACTGAAACCCGCGGCTTATACATTTTCCCCGCCAAGATAGGCACGAAAACTCTCCAGTTACCGGGCTATTACATACCCCAACTGTCCACCGACATTGTGATTGGATTAGACGCGCTGGAACATCTTCAGGCCACTCTACACATACACCAGAAACAACTAGAAATCGCCGGAATACGTATCCCCTTGCAAAGTTCCGTACAAGGAGGCTTGAGTGGAATACATGGACCAGACGTAGACCAGCTGCCCGAGTTAAACGAATTCCTGGAAACCGAGATGAGGAAATTCACAAAGGTAACAGGAAAAGCCAAAGATGTTATACATAAGATCACGCTCGTGCCCGATGCTAAACCGATCAAACAGCGATACTATCCCCGCAATCCAGCAATGCAAGAACTTATCAATCAAGAGGTTGATAATATGCTCGCAGAGGACATAATAGAACCGTCCACAGCCCGTGGAGTTCTCCCGTAGTGTTGGTTAAGAAACCAACTGGTTCATATCGATTCTGCGTCGACTTTCGAAAAGTTAACCAGGTCACCATCAAAGATGCATACCCGTTACCATATATTCAAGGCATCTTAGACCAGTTGCGAGAAGCAAGCTATATCAGTACCCTAGACCTGAAACAAGGATACTGGCAAATTCCTCTAGAAGATGGAAGTAAATCCATCACCGCTTTTACAGTACCCGGCCGTGGACTATACCAATTCAAAGTTCTACGTTTGGACTTCATTCCGCCCCTGCTACATTCCAGAGATTCCTAGATTCTATTATTGGTCCAGAACTGATTGGACGCGCTTTTGTATATCTAGATGATATCATAGTCCTGGGAAAAACATTTCAAGAACACCTGCATAACCTACGGAAGTATTCAAGAGACTACGTGATAACGGACTTCAACTACAACCAGACAAATGCTACTTCTGTCAGACCCAACTCAAATATTTGGGACACGTCGTCACCGCAAAAGGAATTTTACCTGATCCAGAAAAATCGACGCAATTATCCAAATACCCGCTCCCCGTACCGTTAAGCAACTCCGTCAATTTTTGGGACTGGCGTCGTGGTACCGCAAATATGTTAGCGGCTTTGCGAAACTAAGTCAACCGCTTACCGAACTCTTGAAAAGAACACCAGATATCAGTGGACCGACACCCAAAATCACGCCTTTGAAGCCATTAAACAAGCTTTAACCGCCCCCTGTATTAGCCTGTCCGGATTTTAATCAACCTTTGTATTACAAACCGACGCAAGTACCACCGGAATTGGAGCCGTGCTAACACAAGGACAAGCACCGAATGAACGAGTGATAGCGTACATCAGCAGGGCACTGAACCCCGCGGAAAGGAATTACTCGACGATTGAACAAGAGTGTCTGGCCGTAGTATGGTCCATACAAAAACTCAAAAGTTACCTAGAGGGTTATAAATTCACTGTGTTAACCGATCATAGAAGTCTCAAGTGGCTTCGCACGCTAGAGAAACCGACATCCCGTCTAGCCCGCTGGATAATGGAACTACAACAGTTCGACTTCCAGGTGGAGTACCGAAAAGGGGCACTGAACAATGTAGCCGACGCGCTATCTCGCTTACACGAGGACTATAACGTAAAAACCGACCTATCTCCATTAGAGGTGGAGGAAACCGAAGAAATAACCTGTCCGTGGTATAAATACTTGATACAGCAAGTCCGAGAACACCCCGATCAACACCCAAGATATAAAATAGAGGAAGGTCAACTATTTAAATCATTCCCTGATCCGACACCCGAAAAGAGATGGGAAGCCATCCTAGTTGGAAAATTTGTATACCGCTAGAAAAACGCCGAGATATCCTGGAAGAATGTCACGATGTCCCCCCGCAGGACACCTGGGAATTGCGAAAACACTATGCCGCATATACCGCAATTACTACTGGCCCACCATAAAATCCGACGTGATAAAATACGTAAAACGTGTATAAGTTGTCAGACTTATAAAGGTAATACGCAAAAGCCGCAAGGAGAAATGTACTTTTCGCGACCTGGACATCCGTGGAATAATGTAAGTACGACCTTATCGGACCGCTGCCGCGTTCCAAGAAAGGCTATAAATTCCTGTTAGTTTTTCAAGACCGGTTAACTAAATGGGTCGAACTTAAACCGCTCCGTAACGCTACCAGTCCGCCGATTATCCAAGCGTTAAAGAACAAATAATATACCGCTTTGGAACTCCCCGACACCTGATCTCTGATAACGGCCCACAATATACCAGCAAACTATTCCGCACGTTCTTGAAGGAGCATGGAATCAACCATCGTTCTACTCCACCATACTCCCCGCATGCCAACCCGGTGGAAAGAACCAATAAAGTGATCGGGACGATGATCGCACAATTTACGCGAAACAACCAGCGAGAGTGGGACGCTCACCTGCCTGAAATAGCATTCGCTATCAATACCGTACAGCATGGATCAACTGGTTTCTCCCCTGCCTTACTTAATCTGGGAGAATTAGAACCACCTAGGGCATGGTCAACCCAGAAACAACCGCCAACAGAAGCCACCGCCGTAACCGCAGCTGATCAAGCGCAACACATGAAGTATTTAAAAGATCTACAAGAACTTGCTAGAGATTCATTAGCAAAGACCTTTGAAGTACAACGGTATCATTACAACCTGCGTCACCGAGCCTACCGCCCCCGCAAAGGAGATCTCGTATATCGTAAAACCCATTACCTGTCAAGCAAAGCGAAAGAATTTTCCGCGAAATTAGCGAAAAAGTATGCCGGTCCTTACCTTGTGTATAAAATCAAATCGCCCGTAATTGTCGAGCTCCGAGAACCCGGTAGTAGGAAAAGCGCGGGAGAAGCGCATGTAAAAGATTTGAGAAATGCGACTGACGTCACCGATCCGACTAGACCAACGACCAATGGTAACGTTGAAAATTTAACGGCTATTAAAAACCCGCGTATTCGAAATCATATAAAAGCAAAGGATAAAACCAGAAATGCTATCTCCCACAACATGGCCACATTTAAACAAACTCCGCCGCCTACGCCCCGCACACCGTCTCCAGGACCATCCGGGAGGGGTGCGGAATGGTATTGGTCACCACCCCGGCTCCACACGGATGGTAGACCGAAGACCCCGGACACACCGGAACATCTACGCCGGACGGCCGAGGTCACAGAAGGAATTAAGGACCTACGGATCCAAGAGGTCTCCGAACCGGCCCACTTATGCCGCCACCCCGGTGTACCTTAACCGCCGACAGCGACGCAATCGCCGCCGCGTCAGCATAATCACGCCCGACGGCGCAAGAATAAAAGTAAGCGGACGGATCTTCCGCAAGAAGAGGAAAGGGTGGTATGTAAAGAACCAGCGTTCTGTACGTATGTGTTTTAGAATAAATTAGGTGCGGACCATCCTGTATGTAAGATTTCATAAGTTTACGCGATATTGCACAACAAATAATTTATTCATCACTGCTGACGTGTATTCTAAGAAACCGTAAGTTTCTGCACGTCAGAACGATTTTAACCAACACGTAACGGTATTCCCCGCACGGTAGCCGCGAAACCGCCCACAGATGCACCTTTATAAACTCGCGACGCGCATAATAAGATAGATAGATGAATCTCAGTAGATTCAAGTTAAGCCGATATCCAGCAGCCGCCACCGTACCGTTGACCGTTCCAGAAACCAGTAGCCGCAGCCGCTCCGTTTGCTTAGCGTAAGCACCGACCTGTTGTTCACCGACGAAGAGTCCGTCGCGATCGGGCAACCTAAAGTTCAATTCTGTACTGCTATTAATAGACACGTAAGTTGTAAAGTTATACATTCTGACAATTTACACTCAAACACTACAGACCGTAAATAATTCCGGGCTGAGCTCCAGGAGTTATATCACATACACCTAGAGTAACGCAGGGGTAGCCCCCGACGGAACTCGCCAATACAAACCACACTAGCACCTAGAGTAGCACGAAGGGTAGATCCCATCGTCACTCACCACCACAAAGTACACCTAGAGGAACGCAGGGGTAGCCCCCGACGTATCTCACCAACACTTGAGGGTGAAGGGTTGTTACAGGGCTGTAAAGACCTACGACCTTTCTCTTAGTATATACAGTAAAGACAGGCCGTCGCCTTCGTCTTCTGGACATTACTGAAATCCCGTTCGAAACTCATATACTACCTACAGACAACACGTAATAACCATACACGGTGTCTTTGAATTGCAGAGGAATACCTCCATAACCTATAGTATAAATTAGTAGTTCACTAACCATCGTAAATACCTGGTGCGAGCGTTTGTAAATATATTAGATAGTACGTAAATTATTCTATCTTTACGTAAACCTATTAAAGTAGTTTTAATATTAAGTATTTTGTTCCCTTGATTAATTATAAATAATTAAACTTAGTATAGAGATCAGTAATTAATTTAGTTAGATAAATTATCTAATTGCCTACATTAAACCGGTTATAACCAGAGAAAGACCGTCGAGAGAGCTCGCGTTTGCAGACGCGCTTTCGCGTGTATTATTTCGAGGAGTAGGACATCCTGCTTCAGCGCTTCAGAGTTACTGACATACAAACACGATATCGATTTTCTCACACGAATCGAGTTCATTGCGCTGGCGCTTCGATCAACCACTGTATCGAGCATAACACTCGCGCTACTGTACATACAGGACCGTAACCTAAACTTGGCCTCTTAGGTAAGGAATAGATTAAACACAACTCTCTTTGTTCACAGAAGCGACGTCGCACCCAGTGACGCCAGGACCCGGACCGAGAAGTTCACCTACCATTTGTTAATTACCTTCTGACATTATTTTATTTATTGTAAATATATTAATATACGTGTTAAAAATGCTTTACGAATTTTATTTAAGGTTACAGTGTTAAGCCCATCCAGTAATTACTACGAACCACACCCCGTTTATAAAATAAACCCGATTGAGCAAAGCCGAGGCAAGATAAAACCGCGCTGGGTTACCAAACCAGAAGGGCGCAATATAAGTAAAAGTATATAAAAGTAGCACCAAAAGTAAGGGGCGTTATATGTTTGTAATTACAGGGAACAACCTTTGCAGAGACGATGTTTTCTTTTTACGATTTAGGCAAAGGCATTAAGCGTTATTGTTTTGTACATTATTATTGATATCGTGCATTTATTGCAGTTATTGAAAACTAATAATTAAAATTAACATTTGTGACGAAGGGTAATATTTCTAATTAAGTTTAACGATCTCTACGTATACGTATCGGAGACAATTGATTTTACCGCACGCTTACGTTATATTATTATCGCGTGTGATTATTTTGAAGCTTTTTCCACTGAGCTATTGAACTACCCTTATCTGTTACGCAAATCTCTACCATTTTAACCGGCAACAATTCATAACTATTGCTCCAATATCGAACAGTTCCATTACCAGCCGTTAATTCAAATAAAAAACCTAAATTGGCTTCTATTAACGAATATTCATCCTTAGTTTGCTATCTGTCGCAAAACGTACTTAATCGGTTCGATGTGACGACATTAAACTATACCACCTTTGTTATCTTGATATACCAAACAGGAGAAATATATTTGGAAAAATTATCACACGTACTGTGTCAATAAATGTACATCTTATGACGAAAAATTAGTTACATATTCTAATTGTCTTAGTGGAAAACTACACAGTCCGAATTTCACCTTTTCACTATTTAAATGAAAATTTTGCAAATTAAGTTAATGTTTTTATTTGAAGTTGGTTATGGTTAAGACAAATGTAACAGGCGTTGCAAATTTGTAAGGTTAGTTTGAACTAAATAATAACTAAGCATCGTGTTTTTATGAAATTTCGTATTCTAAAATAATACTTAAATTTTCTTGATGATTAAGCTCTATTCATACTGGAATCGTCGAGCGTCGTGTCGCGTCCGCGTTGCGGCGATCGGTTAACAATGTCAAGTTACTAGTTGGGGTCGCTGCAGGTTGAGCCAAATTTGAAGCACATTATCTACGGATACCAACTCATCGACGATAAGTTGCTGAATTTTATTTCGCAGTTGCAAAGTCTTCAGAGTACCAAATTTTGATATATATGGTATAAGGGTTTTAAAAAAACTCAGTTCTTCATTCTCCGACTCATTCGTATTATTTAAAAGTTGTGCTAGTAATCTCAATTTTTGTTTCCTATTGCTAGACACTTGTCTCAAACATCACACAATCGTTTTCTATTTCTTTCCTCTGCCTTAGAATGTATGGATGATGCAGATGCGTGTGTCGGTGTAGACCAGAGGCTGTTGATGCGGAAGGCGGAGATAATGAAGAAAATGGACACTCTATGACTGATTGCGTGCGTGATGCCATTTCCTTTGTCCCTTCTATATCCGTATTATTACTTTCTTCATGCCGAGACTGTTCTTCAGGTACTGGTAAATTTTCAGACTTCTCGGCAGAAATTAGTAAATTTAGAAACAACATCATATCAAAATATGGCCGTTTTGATTGATGGGTGTACGCATCTCCAGAATTCAACACCGATTCTTTTCAGTTCACGCCCGTACTTATTCTTTTTATTTTACCACCGAGTGGCTACTGCTTCCTCTGCAAATTGGTTATTGTTTTAAGTAATGGGTATGAGTATGACAGTAACATATATTACAGGTTTTAACAACAGAAACTACTTATAAACATTTGGCACCAATTTAGGATTGGATATTCAACAGCTTCAGTAATAGTTAGGGAAGTATGTTTAATTATCTTGGAAGAACTAGTGGACTATCATATGCTAATTTGTACATCAACAGTTGCAGTATGTTATTCAAGAATATAATACGCTGTGGAATTTCCCTAATTGGTTTGGAACTATTGATGGAAGCATTGTCAAATACGATGTCCACCTAATATTATTATTTGAAATATTATTCGATAGGATTGCAAGAGGTTGCGGATGCAAACAAGAAATTTATTACTATTGAAGTAGGTTCGCGAGGATCCTCAGCCCTTTACAGTTTGTTGGAGTCTAATCGATTCAATGTACCTCCAGAGCAAGCACTACCAAATTCCAATATCGTTCTATCAAATGTTATCATAGGGGATGAGGCATATGCTTTAAATAAATACGTAATGAGACCATATCCGGGTCCAAGTATTGGATTTTTAAATAATGAAAAGCCTATAAAAGAATGCTGTGCAATAATCCTATTACTGAAGAACTAAGCCCCTCTAAATGATCAAATTGTCACTAATCCTGCTCGATGCAGTGCTACAACCTCCGTAGACAAAACAGCAGTATCTACTGCCATTGAAACACGGTTAACGGCGTTCCTTATTCGCTCTACCATATTCTCCTTCATAGTTGGCGGTTAAATTAACAATATCTCTCAGCCCAAGAAATTGAAACGTTTTTTTTCTACTTTTACTATAAGTTTTTCTTAATATAAATACCTGGCTGAAAAACATATTTGGTGTGTTTCTAACGGCATGTTTTCTAAAAGAACTGGCAGTTCGTTGATCTGAAAATTGAGGTGAATTTGACCTGTCAGTTTTTCATTAAATACAAATGGTCCAATGATCATTCCTCCCAATATACCACACCAAACGTTTACGCTCCACCTGACCTGATGCTGCACTTCCTTCATCCAATGAGGATTGGTTTGCGACTAATGCATGTTATGCAATTTACGTGCCCATCGCTCTTAAAAGTAGCCTCATCCGTCCAAAGCATATTTGATAATAGTCTAGGATCTTGAGCTACCTTATTTAGCAATCAATGGCAATAATCAACTTCTGTCCAAATCGAGAGGTGTAAATCCCTGATGGAGAACTGCATGGAATGGGTGTAGCCTAAATTCAAAGTAAAACTTTTTATTAAACGATATTAATAATTTGAAGGAATTATGCTTTATAGGTTTTTTAAAATTCGTTTGACGGTAGTTATAATGCCTAAGTCGTTAGAAATATCTCTGGTATTTCCATAAGGATAAAATGTTGTATAAGCTAGTATGATTATATTTTTTTCAGTTTGGCCTCTACCACGTCTAGGAAAGACGGGACGATGAATACTTCTGGTATTTCTTAAACGACATGCCAATCGCTCAAAAACTCTTTTCTCGCAACGATATCTTTCTGGATATATTTAAAATATACAGCAAGCATAGAATTTCATTTGTTAACCGCACTTTGAAATCAACGGTTCATTAATCAAACACGAAAAACCTTAATGGAGCTTATATTATTTTGACGAAAATCAATATTTAAAGTGGCTATTATTTTGTGTTATTTTTGGCATTTCAAGGCCTACTTATTTGTACTAGACTACTTCTTTGTCTATGCGTGGGAGATTGCAGCTCTGTATTGAACAGTGCGGGTGAAAATTTGAACAATTGGGTCGTCATTAGTTCTTCAGCATTAGGGCACACCATTCTTCTATAGCATCGGTCCTTTTTAGGGCCATAGATATTCTAAAAAGGAAATTTGTAATGCAACATAACAATTTAAAAAATAGCTTTTATGATCCACTGTAATTAAAGATATGCCCCCCAGGGGACATTTAATACATTGACTTTTATTCCTATCGTTTTAGTAGTTTAATAGTTAATAAAGTTTAATAAATTATGACAGTTAAACTTGTATTCGAATTCTGTTTCTTGTAAATTATGTTTTTATTCATATCTTTGTAAAGATATTGAGTTGCGATTTTCGCCAATTTCTAGATCTTTTCACGCTCTATACCCTTAGATTTAAAAGAAGTTTCGAGAAAATTGCAATAATTTACGACTTTTTCAAAAAACGCCATCTACTGACTAGAAAAAAAAACTAAATCGACAATATTAATGCTATGTTAGAAGCAGCTAAGAAGCCTCTTTCATAAGAGACTTAGTCGGTTGAGTTAAAAAGAAGTAATGGCATTTGTTGGAAATAAACCTTTACGTTTCCCTCCGCCCCTTATTTAACGCTAAAAAAAGAAAATGTTCCTAATCTTATGTAGTTTATAATAAAACTGTTTTGAACATATCTCGTTAATGCTGATTTAAAAGAAAAAGGCAATTTTTGTGTATGCCCCCTAGCGACCACCACAGGAACTTCTCTCAGTCACTTTTACAATCAATATTTTCCGATATATATATATATATATATATATATATATATATATATATATATATATATATATATAGGGTTATGCGACACAAAGTATTATAGCTAAAGTATTTGATTTTAAAAAGTTTTATTTTTTGAATGGAACGCCCTGTATATTATTTTATTTTCAGTTTCTATGATGAAAATAAATGCGAATTTTATTAAGGCTTAACCTACCTATACCGTATGGTTTTTGAAATATTTCATATTTTATGAAAATGTAGTAACAAATATAATGCTTAAGGGTTAATAACTAATTTAATTTAAATAGGACAACCGGTATTTTATGGCAACAGCAGGCGTAAAATTTAATTGTCTATCGAATAGTATTACATATTCCTATGGCTAAGTCTTCATATTTCTAAGTAAAATGCACATTTTGCATGTGCAAACTGAGTTCAAGAAATTTGTAATTTATCAAGTCACCCTGTCGTTTTGACAAGTTGTTACTATTGATTGATAGCGCTTGTCAGGTATTTACTCTTTAATTGTAATAATTGCATCTAGTAGTGGTAGCAGTATTTTTTGATATTTGTATTATTAGTCTATTTTTAAGAATGCTAGTTTGTAACGTGCAAAAATCGATATGGGATCGATTGTATCTGGTTACTGTTTCTAAAAGCTACCTTAAATAAGTATATGTGACTTAAACATGTAGTAATGTGCTTTAAGCTTACTCGTATCTATTTCTTTACTGTAATGATTTAAAATTTCTGAATTTACGGCATTTACTAATGAGTATGTAGGATTAAATGATTTATTTCAGCACGCTTACTTTTCTACGTAATTCAAAATTATTCCTGTACTGTAGCTAATTTCTACTTCACATATGATTTTCTTTTATGGCGTGTACGTTTTTACGTTATACGAAAATTATTTCTCTCTCGTATCCACCTTTGCATTTCAAAAGTTTAGTCGTTTTTAGTTCCGCTAGTTTAACGTATTAAAGCTTTCTGTAGTTATTTACCATTTACAAAAAAAAATTAATTTCAATTAATACCTATAGCGCCATCTTTGAGATGTACGTAGTTCTGGTGATTTGTATACTTAACTCTGAAAAGCGATCTGTTATTTTGCTGTTTCAAAATATAGATGGGGCAATTTCTTAATAAATACACTGTATAAATAACATTATTCTGTAAAATTCTATTGTGGTAACAATGATTTGAGAGGAATATTTTTCAAGTTGTAAAATTGTTTCTTGAGGCGTTGGCTTTCCTTTCAAAACCGCCATTGCTGTGGAATGCTTGAAACTTCTAGAAAATTTTCCTTTTTCTATTTCGTAGATGTTAAGCATCGTTTTGTTTTGGAAAATTTTCACAACATAGTATCGCTTTGTTGTATAGAAGTGATATAATCGCTATTAAAGGCAGATGTAGTAGAAATAATTCACTCAATCCACACATTTTCGGTAAGCCGTATCAAATCTCGTTAACCTCGTTGTAATTAGAACTTCTCTTTCAGATTTCAAACACAAAGGAATTTCATATTGCTTCTTCAAAGAAATAGATGTAACCAATTGGTTGAGACATTTACATTAATGGTCGCATTCGACCTTAGAGGTAACAAATTATCACTGAATAAACACCGTTCTAATGCTTTTTTTATTCGTTTTAGCACTTAAGTTCCCATATAACTTTACAGTTACAATTACATCAAAGTTCATGTTTACATTTAGTTTATTCGTTATTGATGTAACAAGATTACCCGTTCTGTATCTCCTCGGCTTATTGTTTAGATGGTGCTACTGATAAACTGCGGTCAGCTGTGTCTCGCGTACTTGGGATTGCGTGACCGTTGAGGTTAAACACAGGCGAACTCTTTCATTTATCGCAAGTATAAATTGCCTTCACAAGATTACGATCACCTACAACGAAATTAAGTACATTTACTTTAATTCTGTTAGCAAGTATTTGACAAACATTTTACCCCTGAGTACAACTCGTACCTAAATTGCCTTCAGCAGGTTACGATAGCCTACAACGGAATTCAATACATTTATATTAATTCTGTCAGCAAGTATTTGTTAAACATGTTACCTGTAGTGTAAGATCGGTGTCAGCTTGATACCCGACTTCAGCTAACTTTAACACAATTTCTCTCATGTTGAACTGCTATATGTTAGTTAAACCATTCTTTAATATTTTACGCACAATCAATAATTACAGTTTTGAATAATTTTTGTTAAAATTGGTTTTATGTGCCACAACCAGTAAGGAGTTCATGTACAACCTCCATTTTGGGGATAATTAATTTTATACTACTGTTTATGTGGTCGTACTCAGTAGCTTTGCTGCAACTTTTATGTTTATACCAGATGTAAACTTTGTGTATCGTGATATTGAATCATTTTAAATGATGGCACGAGATTTCGTGCTAGTTTAAATGCTACTCGGTAGCTCATATATATAATATACACTACCGGTTTGTGGATAAGGTTGTTCGGACCAATTTCTTTTTCAAATTTAAATTGCTTAATTACTAAAATTTTTTTATTCGAATTAAATTGAGTAAACTGAACAAGATTTTCCGATTGTATTTATGTAATTTAATCAAAAAGGGGTTTGTATTCAGTTTTGTTAAACGAAAGGCAAGCTAAATTATTTAATTTTTCTTTCTTGCAAGTAACTGATTTAATAGGTTTATTAAATTGGCCTTCTCAGGCGAACGTAAGATCTTGCGTCGACCGGAAGGGGTATTGATGTTTTTGGTGTTATAATTATAAATTATGAATTACTGTGGCCTTAAGTACAAGCTAACGACTTGCTTTCGTCAATCTCATTTTAACTTATATTTTTTTTGTTTTGGGGATAACATACATACTGTGTATAATTTATCTCATTTATTATTCATATATTTATATAGCTATACAATAACGTTTGGCTTATTTCCAAACAAATGAAAAAAATTAATTTACGTTTGTTGAGGGAATTGTCACTTAATTACTATTTTTAATAATAAGAACATATTTTCTTTTTCTTCTTTCTTTAAAGCTTGTGGCGCCTATTTCGGTTCTTTCCTCACTAACCAGATTCTCACTTAACCTATTTTATCGATACCTCCAAAACACCCATGCACCCCAGTGCTCTGCTGTCTTCGGACCGTTTGATTGAGTTTTAGCCGAGCTCACTCATTTCTCCCGTTTTATGCAGTATGGTGGTTAGACACGTGGCAAGTTTATCCGAAAGAAGAACGAATTTACATGATTTTATTCGCGGAGAATCTCTGCAAAACTGCCTCCTGGCATCACGAATTTACGCTGAGAGATTTCCCAACAGAAAACATCCAAATAAAGCAACATTCGAAAGACTGTTGAATCAACTTAGACAAACTAGAAGTGTAAAAAACCTACTACAGGCAAACCTGTGACAAAAAACGAAACGACTCAGTTTGCAGTGCTTGCCTCTGTAACCGAAAATCCCCATATTAGTCAAAACAAAATTTCCCGAAATATCAACATAAACCAAGCAAGTGTGTCAAGATTTCTTAAGAGATATAATTATCATCCTTATAAAATCCAGCTTCATCAAGAACTCTCTGAAAACGATTATGGGAAACGAGTTGAATTTTGTATGTGGGTATTAGATAAAGTGGCACAAAATAAAACCTTTTTTAATTCTGTTGTGTTTACGGATGAATGTACATTTCATAACAACGGAACCGTTAACACACATAACTTCCACTATTATTCTGATTCCAGTCCACATCAATTTAGGATTGTTCATAATCAACACAGATGTTCAGTGAATGTGTGGGGAAGAATAATGGGTCAATATTTAATTGGTCCTTATTTTTTCCAGGAACATTTAAGTGGAAAGTTGTTTTCACAATCAGTTTCCAACCTTATTACAAGATATTCCCTTAGACATAAGAAGAACGATGTGGCATCAAATGGACTTAGCTCCCGCACATTTTCATCGCTGGGTCCGAGAACATTTAAACCGCCATTACTAAAATCGATGGATTGGAAGAAAGGGATATCAACATTGGCCCTCACGGTCACCCGACTTAACGGCAGTGGATTTTTTTTTATGGGGATAAGTAAAAGGAATGGTTTATAACACTCCTCCAACAACACCAATGATCTAAAATAGCGCATAAAAGAAGCTTTTCAAACTGTAAGTCCACGTATGCTGAAAATGTTGCGGAAAATTTTAAAAGAGAATAAATACGTTTGTGTTTAGAGACAGACGATCGCCATTTTAACATTTGGCTAAGTGATCTTTATGTTCTACTATTATTTTATTTCAAACTGCTATTACCTGTACGTAGTTCTGGTGATTTGTATACTTAACTCTGAAAAGCGATCTGTTATTTTGCTGTTTCAAAATATAGATGGGGCAATTTCTTAATAAATACACTGTATAAATAACATTATTCTGTAAAATTCTATTGTGGTAACAATGATTTGAGAGGAATATTTTCAAGTTGTAAAATTGTTTCTTGAGGCGTTGGCTTTCCTTTCAAAACCGCCATTGCTGTGGAATGCTTGAAACTTCTAGAAAATTTTCCTTTCTATTTCGTAGATGTTAAGCATCGTTTTGTTTTGGAAAATTTTCACAACATAGTATCGCTTTGTTGTATAGAAGTGATATAATCGCTATTAAAGGCAGATGTAGTAGAAATAATTCACTCAATCCACACATTTTCGGTAAGCCGTATCAAATCTCGTTAACCTCGTTGTAATTAGAACTTCTCTTTCAGATTTCAAACACAAAGGAATTTCATATTGCTTCTTCAAAGAAATAGATGTAACCAATTGGTTGAGACATTTACATTAATGGTCGCATTCGACCTTAGAGGTAACAAATTATCACTGAATAAACACCGTTCTAATGCTTTTTTTATTCGTTTTAGCATTAAGTTCATATAACTTTACAGTTACAATTACATCAAAGTTCATGTTTACATTTAGTTTATTCGTTATTGATGTAACAAGATTACCCGTTCTGTATCTCCTCGGCTTATTGTTTAGATGGTGCTACTGATAAACTGCGGTCAGCTGTGTCTCGCGTACTTGGGATTGCGTGACCGTTGAGGTTAAACACAGGCGAACTCTTTCATTTATCGCAAGTATAAATTGCCTTCACAAGATTACGATCACCTACAACGAAATTAAGTACATTTACTTTAATTCTGTTAGCAAGTATTTGACAAACATTTTTACCCCTGAGTACAACTCGTACCTAAATTGCCTTCAGCAGGTTACGATAGCCTACAACGGAATTCAATACATTTATATTAATTCTGTCAGCAAGTATTTGTTAAACATGTTACCTGTAGTGTAAGATCGGTGTCAGCTTGATACCCGACTTCAGCTAACTTTAACACAATTTCTCTCATGTTGAACTGCTATATGTTAGTTAAACCATTCTTTAATATTTTACGCACAATCAATAATTACAGTTTTGAATAATTTTTGTTAAAATTGGTTTTATGTGCCACAACCAGTAAGGAGTTCATGTACAACCTCCATTTTGGGGATAATTAATTTTATACTACTGTTTATGTGGTCGTACTCAGTAGCTTTGCTGCAACTTTTATGTTTATACCAGATGTAAACTTTGTGTATCGTGATATTGAATCATTTAAATGATGGCACGAGATTTCGTGCTAGTTTAAATGCTACTCGGTAGCTCATATATAAATATACACTACCGGTTTGTGGATAAGGTTGTTCGGACCAATTTCTTTTTCAAATTTAAATTGCTTAATTACTAAAATTTTTTTATTCGAATTAAATTGAGTAAACTGAACAAGATTTTCCGATTGTATTTATGTAATTTAATCAAAAAGGGGTTTGTATTCAGTTTTGTTAAACGAAAGGCAAGCTAAATTATTTAATTTTTCTTTCTTGCAAGTAACTGATTTAATAGGTTTATTAAATTGGCCTTCTCAGGCGAACGTAAGATCTTGCGTCGACCGGAAGGGGTATTGATGTTTTTGGTGTTATAATTATAAATTATGAATTACTGTGGCCTTAAGTACAAGCTAACGACTTGCTTTCGTCAATCTCATTTTAACTTATATTTTTTGTTTTGGGGATAACATACATACTGTGTATAATTTATCTCATTTATTATTCATATATTTATATAGCTATACAATAACGTTTGGCTTATTTCAAACAAATGAAAAAATTAATTTACGTTTGTTGAGGGAATTGTCACTTAATTACTATTTTTAATAATAAGAACATATTTTCTTTTTCTTCTTTCTTTAAAGCTTGTGGCGCCTATTTCGGTTCTTTCCTCACTAACCAGATTCTCACTTAACCTATTTTATCGATACCTCCAAAACACCCATGCACCCCAGTGCTCTGCTGTCTTCGGACCGTTTGATTGAGTTTTAGCCGAGCTCACTCATTTCTCCCGTTTTATGCAGTATGGTGGTTAGACACGTGGCAAGTTTATCCGAAAGAAGAACGAATTTACATGATTTTATTCGCGGAGAATCTCTGCAAAACTGCCTCCTGGCATCACGAATTTACGCTGAGAGATTTCCCAACAGAAAACATCCAAATAAAGCAACATTCGAAAGACTGTTGAATCAACTTAGACAAACTAGAAGTGTAAAACCTACTACAGGCAAACCTGTGACAAAAACGAAACGACTCAGTTTGCAGTGCTTGCCTCTGTAACCGAAAATCCCATATTAGTCAAAACAAAATTTCGAAATATCAACATAAACCAAGCAAGTGTGTCAAGATTTCTTAAGAGATATAATTATCATCCTTATAAAATCCAGCTTCATCAAGAACTCTCTGAAAACGATTATGGGAAACGAGTTGAATTTTGTATGTGGGTATTAGATAAAGTGGCACAAAATAAAACCTTTTTAATTCTGTTGTGTTTACGGATGAATGTACATTTCATAACAACGGAACCGTTAACACAATAACTTCCACTATTATTCGATTCCAGTCCACATCAATTTAGGATTGTTCATAATCAACACAGATGTTCAGTGAATGTAAGAATAATGGGTCAATATTTAATTGGTCCTTATTTTTTCCAGGAACATTTAAGTGGAAAGTTGTTTTCACAATCAGTTTCCAACCTTATTACAAGATATTCCCTTAGACATAAGAAGAACGATGTGGCATCAAATGGACTTAGCTCCCGCACATTTTCATCGCTGGGTCCGAGAACATTTAAACCGCCATTACTAAAATCGATGGATTGGAAGAAAGGGATATCAACATTGGCCCTCACGGTCACCCGACTTAACGGCAGTGGATTTTTTTTTATGGGGATAAGTAAAAGGAATGGTTTATAACACTCCTCCAACAACACCAATGATCTAAAATAGCGCATAAAAGAAGCTTTTCAAACTGTAAGTCCACGTATGCTGAAAAATGTTGCGGAAAATTTTAAAAAGAGAATAAATACTTTTGTGTTTAGAGACAGACGGTCGCCATTTTTAACATTTGGCTAAGTGATCTTTATGTTCTACTATTATTTTATTTCAAACTGCTATTACCTACATAATAATTTAGATTAGATTGTGGAACTTGATGACTGCTTCAATTAATTCTGTCAAAACGCCTTCAATTATGAATTTCTTGAACTCAGTTTGCACAAACAAAATGTGCATTTTACCTGAAAATATGAAGACTTAGTCATAGGAATATGTAATACTATTCGATAGACAATTAAATTTTACATCTGCTGTTGCCATAAAATACAGGTTGTCCTGTTGAAATTAAATAAGTTACTACTGTTTAAAGATTGTAATTATTGACCCTTAATTTTAAGACACCTTGTATAAGTTAGTAAATGTTTCACAATGATCAATTAGTAGACTCCAGTCTTAATTTGGTTGAAAACAAAAATTACAAGTTGAGAATTTAAGCATTAAGTTTGTTACTACATTTACACAAAATATTAAATATTTCAAAAACCATACGGTTTAGGTAGGTTAAGCCTAAATAAAACTCGCATTTATTTTCATCATAGCAACTGAAAATAAAATAATATACAGGGTGCTATTTAAAAATAGCAACTTTGATACTTTTCGTGTTTTTGGGACACCCTGTATGACATGAAAATTATTTTAAAATGTAGCGCCAATAGGTCCCTATCCATTCATAGAATAAAACGTTTAAAATCAAATACTTTAGCTATAATATTTTGTGTCGAATAGCGTGAATAACCTGTGTATATATATATATATATATATATATATATATATTATATATATTATATATATATATATATATATATATATATATATATATATATATATATATATATATATATATATATATATATAACTGGATAAGAACTTGCCTTTAAACTTGATTAAAATAATAAAATGGAAAACGAAATTTAAAATCATTTTAACGTTTCGGTATTTACTTATACCATTTTCAAATAGTACATCATGCTATAAAGCTAATTACATTTTATAATGTACTTATATTAATAACATGACATTACAAATTTAAAGTTTACTTCAACGTCAAAGTTGTCAAAGCAACCTTAAATTTGGCATGTCATGTTGTACATTTAAGGGTGGTTTGTATTTATATATATACAGAGACTCCTTTATGTCCAGATCTGGTAAATTACTGACTCTGTCCAAAGTTGTAAAGTCATCATGTGTGATGTTGTGGTTTTCATCAATTTTATGTTTAAAGATAGCGGAATCAGGTATTGTTAGAGAACGCTTACCAAGTCGAGGAGTAATACCCAAGTGTTCACATCTACGAACAGCAAAGTGACGACGGGTTTTACCGACGTAAGTAGCATTACAGCTACTACATTTAAATTTATAAATGACGTTCGAAGGTATGTCATTTGGGAGTGCGTCTTTGACTCGAAAAAGAGAACCGATGCGTTCAATGGTTGTAAAGGCAATACGTAATTCAACTTTCGGAAGATATTTTTTAATGTGTTGTTTGAGGATACGACGTATTTGTAGGCTATGAAGACCTGTATAAGGGAGCTTTGTATATATAATATGTTTTTCTTCTCGGGGCTTAGTTGATGGATTAAGTTGTTTATTAAGAAATCGTCCAATGTATCTATCCTTGAACCCTAGAGGAAAACCATTCTTCATGAAAATCGACTTGATCTTGTAAAATTCTTCATGGAGAAGATGGTAATTGGAACATAACATGTATGCATGGTGTAGTAATATATTTAAGAGACTAATTTTGTATTTATTAGGGACGAAACTGTCTATGTTTTGATACAGTCCTGTAAATGTAGGTTTTCTGTAGATGGACGTAGAAAAGCCAGAATTCGTGAATTATGTTTATTCCCAAAATGGTAAGACGTGATCTTTTTCAATTTCATTTGTAAATTTGATGTTGGGTGTTGTTGATTTAAATAATTCAGAAAATCCGTAATATGTTCTTGATGTTTAAATAATAAAAATGTGTCATCAATGTATCTTCTGTATAGAAGGGGCTTGAATCTAGGAGGACAATTGGATAACCATTGTTTTTCATGGAAATTTAGAAAAGCGTTCGCAAATGTTGGACCTAGAGGATTTCATTGCTACTCCGTCAATTTGTTGGTATAGGTTTTGTTTAAATAGGAAATAACTTTCTTTTGTGGCAAGAGTGAGTAGATCCTTAAATTTGTTCTTTCCAAGATTTAAAATTTTACTAGTTGGATCAAGAAAAGGAATCAACTATGATTTCGATTGTTTCATCTAATGGAACATTAGTAAATAGGCTTTCAATGTCGAAAATAACCATGATTGTGTCCTTGTGTAAATTGGATGAAACTATTTCTTTAGCAAAAGAGAAGTTGTCTTTAACTGAAAATTCATTTTCAGTAAGTGTCTTCAAATAAGGAACAAGATGTTGGGCTAAAAGGAAGTTTGGGGTACCAATTGCATTGCTATTTTTCAAATCTTCCAGATTTCGTGGTTTCTCGACGTATACTTTAGATTTTAAATAGCCCCATAGAAAAAATCAAGAGGTGTAAGATCTGGAGATCTTGGGGGCCACTCTATAGCTCCTCGTCTACCAATCCATCTACCAGGAAAAGTTATGTTTAAAAAATCGCGAATAGGACGTGTATAGTGAGGAGGTGCACCATCTTGCTAAAACCATATATTATCATTTGGTAAATCATTTTCATTTGGGAAAATTACTGCAATGGCAGCTATAAGTTCATATTGTAAGAAGTCCAGATATCGTTGCCCTGTAAGGGTTTCATCAAAGAAAAAAGGACCAATGATTCTGTTCTCTACTATCCCCTCCCAGACATTTACTGTTTGAGGATACTTAGTGTGTAACTTATTCATCCAGTAAGGATTCTCTTTACTCCAATATCTACAGTTGTGTCGATTTATTCTACCATTTACGGAAAATGTAGCTTCATCCGAAAAAAGAATTTGACGAAGTAATCGTGGGTTGCGGTTACATAAGTCTTGGATGACTTCAGAAAACTGCATTCGGCGATCCGGATCATCTTCATTAAGTTCCTGCACATTCTGGATTTTATACGGATGCTATTTCTCCTTTTTAACTACACGTAACACCGACCTTTGTGAAATGCCTTCATCAGCTACAATTGCTCTGGAACTACTATGAGGATTTTCTACCAAACAACAAATCAAGTTTTACATTTTCGTTCATTTTTGGACGACCAGCATTTGCAATGTGTTTAACGTGACCAGTTTCCCTAAATTTTCTCTCAATTTTACTAACTGTTGATTGTCCGATAGGTGTATCAGGATATTTTGTATTAAACAAGTTACATACTTGTAGTTGCGTTCTGGTTTTATCTCTACATCCAATCATAATTAATACTTCAATTCGTTGTGTTTCACTTAATGGTGCCTTTATTATTAATTAATTATCAGTTATTCACTTAGTACAAATACCTACAATATAATACCGTTAAGTACTGAAGTAAGTAGTAAGTGTCTTAAATTTGACTCGTGCCAACTCGATATCTAAAAAATCTATTCTTTTTGCTACTTTCTTTTTGTTGTCAATTTTAAACTGAATTATTTCTGTATTCTTAATACTAAACTGCTCGACATATGAAGTGAATCAGTTTTTTTCCAAAGATTATTATGCCAGAACTTTCAAACCAAATAAAATCAGAAAAAAATTCCGAAACCAGTCGATTTTTATTTTTAAGTGTGCGGTTGGTTAGATTATTATTTTATTTTAGAGGTCATTTATGTACCGCTTAGAGACGGGTATAGGGAAATATTAACAAAAGTTGCTTAGAATTTTATGCAGAATCCGAAAATGCAATAACATACCGGGTATTCAATTTGAATTTTCAAAGTTTCCTTGAGTTTCTGGTAGAAGTGGCAACGTTGCACTTTTGAAAATAGTTTTAAAAGATAGACCATTACCTACTATGTCTACATACCAAATTTGGAATAGTTGTCTTTTTTAGTTCGCTTGTATTTTTATAGAACAACAATAATCTTGAATCACCCTGTATACGTAACGCAAATACTCAAAACTATTGCTACGACTGATTAGATAATTAAAAGATCTCTCAAAAGTTCCATTGAAACACCTCCCCTTTCCATTAAAGAAAATCATCAATGACGTCATCACGCTTACATAGGTAACCTCAAATATAAATTAATGACCTGAACAACCGCGCGTCTAAAAATAAAAATCGACGGGTATCGGGATTTTTCTCTGAAGTTGCCGATTTAATAATTATAGAATTTATTCCATAATTTTATATATATATATATATATATATATATATATATATATAGAATATGTGTGTGTGTGTGTGTGTGTGTGTGTGTGTGTGTGTGTGTGTGTGTGTGTGTGTGTGTGTGTGTGTGTGTGTGTGTGTGTGTAGCAGGCCTCCTTTATTAATGGACTACCCGGTACATTTTATACAGAAATTCACTTTCTCGATATTTATTGCCCTACTTATAGTAATGTTAAATACATCCGTTATGCGGTTGTGAATTTTAAACGTAATCTAAAAGCATATGAGAAAGGAGTTCTAGTTTAAAGGCATTCTCCATTATTTTTTTAACATAGTACCTTTAACTACTGTAACTTTCCTACTGTAGAAGAACTACTAACTTTATATTTGTTTTGTCACATTGTTCAGTACCCGGAAGAGCAGTCTTACATTAAAATAAAAATTGCTTTTTGAAACTTATGTGGTAATAAACAAGATTTATATAAAACCTAGAATGAATTTAAATTTGCTTTGCCGTGTAACGTATATATTTAGTTCGAATATATTTCATATTATATAAGTATGATAGACATGCAAAAGTGCATGCTAATAAATTTTGCAAATAATTTAAAAATACTTGACAACTCGAAGTAGTTATACATATCGAATATTTTCGAATTGTAGCTATAGTTACATATATTGCAACCTCTTTTGGTATTTTTAAGTATTTTATAAATCAAGCATTTCCGAATCTTCTTTCAAATGTAAAATACCTATAAAATAACTTGAAATGGAAATAGAAGCAAAACATTCAGTCTTATAGGTTATGTAAATTTATTGAAATCTTTCAAGCGTTGAGTTTTTTTTCTGCTGAAGGCACTTCGATTGTATTTACAGATAAGTAATGTAAACAGAATTGCAGATTTCGATTCATTTTAATTTAAATTGACATTATGAAAATTAGTGCTTCAATTGTTAAAAATTTAGGTATTATATAATGCATACGGCTTTCCAATACTACCATCACTTTTTTTTTAATTCCTGTTGTTTAGAGCTTAAGCATCTTTGAGAGCTATCGATCATAAAAAATGTAATAGAGAGTAGGGTAGAGATATTCATTTTTATTATATTACCAACAGTTTGGAGTAATTTTGAAACGAAAATAAATCATTTCAACTGACGTGTATTAAAATTGTATGAGCCCACTTCTTGTGTTATGTTTATAAAAGAGAAGTATAATTATAACTGGAGTACTTTGCAAAAGTTTATGCAAGAGAAGTGAATAAGCAACTGAGTTGTTCAAAAATGATAACATTTGGTGGAGAATGTTATAAATACGAAAATAGGCAAGATCTTCATTATATTGTCTGTTACACGCAAAGCAGCTAAAACTGACGCGTACAGCTAGATACACTAAATGTATGTGACACAACAATGAATTAACTTTTAAATATCAGCTTCCGACATCTCTTTGCATTCACGCGAAAGCTTAGTTCCTGGTACCAAAAATCCCCTCGACGCAGAAGTGTATACAAAATATTATTAATCACATAATTTTATTACAACTTCTTTTGATTAATTAAGGGTACTCTTTAGTTTTGCTTTACAACTTTCTTTCAACTTGAATAACCTAATAAACGTGTGACCGTAAAACTTTTAATTTAATGAAATCGCATTTAATTTTCATCACTTTAACAAATTAAAAGAATTTCGTAATTTATTAAAAACAAAAATGGCTTTAAGCCCTTTTAATGAAATAAAAAAATTACGAATTTTGTTTGATATTAAATTCTTTAAAGCCTCTAGTCATTGTCAGTTAGTAGAAATAGGAGATAAACACAATCGGTTAAAATAAGAGAATAGATGTAAATTAAAAATAAAATTACCAAATACCACATGTATGATTTTCAAAATTAATTTTCAGAATCAATTTCTCTTAATTTTCAATATACCACAAAACGTTGTACGCGAGTGGTGATTTGAAAAAAGAGATTCCATTAATACATAGTCAAACACCAGATCAAAGAATTACATACTTGGGTAATTAAATCGTGCATTTTCTTATATCTATCTTTTAAATAAAATTTAAACGTTTAGATAATAATTCTAGTTATCGTTCTCAGTAAATGGTAATATCTTAAAAAGTAATTCTTAAAGATATTACCATTTACAGATGATTTACTGAGGACCATAACTGTGTAGCTACTTTACTTTCAGGAATACATGCTCAAAGTCTTAAAAAGTGTGGAAGGAATATGTATGTATGTGATTCGTATAAATGATTCCGGAATGCATAATGGAATATTTATTCAAGGGCAAATGGCATTGAAATGTACTGAATTTTACCGAAAAAGGTTTTGAGCATATGTGAGACTTACATAGAAAGTTGAATTTTGGCTTGAATTTGGACAGAAAGTTATTACGATTTTCTTAAAAAGTTCAGGATGGCGTAGATGAATGGTTTCTGGTTTGTGTTGGTGCCACTTCAGACTCTCTGTCTACAAAGATATATGACATTCAAACCCCTTAAGAATGGACGGTTTTAATTTAGTAAGGTAATATTTTATGATATTTTCAGAATGGACAAAACAGCAACTTTAGAAGGCATTAAGGAGATTTTCGAGCCAACCTTTGGTTAAAGCGGTCGTGCATGATTTCAGAAAAGCAAGCGCATAGTGGTCTGTGATAATTTCTGTTGTAAAATTTAGTAGTTCAGTTGAAACATTGTTGTTTACTACCATAACATATTTTGGGGATTAAATTAAAACAAAAAACATTCACAATAAAGTTGATTTTGTGTTGAACTGGAAATTGTGTTGCGAAACTTCTAGACAAACTTAAACAAATTGTTTAAACAGATTTAGAATGAATAGTAGCTGCTATACTAAGCGTACCTTTTTAATCAAATAAAGATGTCGGATGTTGTAAGTTAAAAATTAAAACTGTAATAAATATTACTAATGCTGATGTAAATGTGTGCGTTTGTTAACGGCATAAAGCACATTTAATTTATAGTCAATTAATGATTTAGCCACGAAGAGAATTAAAATATTAAACTAGAAGAACAATTAAGAAGGTGTACAGCAAATTAATTGCCTAGTTAATAGAAGCGTTGAAGGACGTAAGTACGAGGACCTGTTTAGTCTGTGCCGGCAGACTTTAGGCCCCAAATGTTAAGAGGCCGACTGCGTGTGGCCACAATTCCATGACTTAATTAAGAGAGTCCGACCGCACTAATTAGGATACTTTGTTTTGAAAGTGTAGGAGGTTATTGAATAAAACCAATTTGTATATTATTGTGTAGTGAAAGTTGGATTATCCTGCAAATGGATCATTGCTAGTATTGTAATTTTCAATTAGGCTGAGGATAATCAATTCTAATGACTACCTTTTTCATGTGTACAGTGTAACACTAGAATAAGGTTAGTACGGGAAAACCTAATTAAGATATCTTTTTTTGTTGTTTTTGTGCTATTTCAGTGCTTCATCACATTTCGGGTGTGTGTTTTTCTTTTTTGTGTAACGTTACACAAGAATATCACACATGTTCAGTGTAATAAATCTGTTACTACTGTGGGGTATGTTTGTGTCTGTTGGCTTGATAGTTACTGTTTATCACACTATAGATCATCACCTATCCATTTTGATATAAGACTGGAACCATGGTGAATCATATTTGTAAACGGTTTAATCTATTAATGATAAAATTGCTAATAGAATTTGAGAGAACATTTTATCCGAATTACGCACAGATCATTACCTTTGTTTTATTGTAAGCTGGTGAATTCGTACTTAAAACTTAATACAAGTTATTACCATTTTCAAAATTGGGACTATTGTTGGTAATCATAAATATTATTCCATATTATTATGAGGGTGAAACACATAGTTCACATAGGATTGATGTTAGAAAGTACTTGAAATAATTTATTACATTCAAAGTGAATTATACAAGGTTCATATAGGGAGCTTGGAGCTTTTTATACCGAGTAAGCAAATGTCTTGAGGTCCACGATCTCACAAGGTCATCTCGTCTTAACATAATTTTCCAAATAAGCGTAGATCGAGGTAACACTAGCTAGGTGTACGGATTTTGAAGTCAAATTTCAGTCATTTTACGTCTTATCTCCAACTCGTGCCTCTTCATTGATATTCATCGACACGCTGCTTATCTTTATGAGCACAACACGGCGTTGCCCGGTTTGATCACGTAACAGATATAGCATGTTTAAAGTATAGGTGTTCACATTATTTCCAATTATTCGTACACATGAAAAAATTCGACTACCGACAGAGGAAAAAATAAGTTGATTCTATTCATAATATTGCTTGTTCGCTCCTAGTATTAGTATACTATAAAGGCATGCGTTAAGCTAGCCAATCAAGTATGTTAAAATCATTGTTTATATTATACTGTAAATCTGAAAAATATTTACATTAGATGCTTTGGTTTGACTTACAGATTTAAAAATTTCTTTACATTAAGTACTTATTGAAGCGGGAGAAAATATTTTCAGAAAGGTGCAGTGATCTAGTTTGTTTTTGTAACAGTGCATCTGTAGTTTCCATAGAATACGCTACTGTTCATGGCGTTTAAACCCTAAATAGGACGTACTTCAAAACAATCTACCTGTTCACTTTATTTTCATATTTTGCATTACGAGTAATGTGCTTCGTATAAAGGTTTAACAATTCCATTGCTGTTGATTCTATTTAAATATTAATTAAACTCCTACATCGGGAATTGCAGTAATGCCAGTAATGTGGAGGAAAAGCGTGTACAGGTTTGCTTTCATTAGAGAACTCTTACGATTTAAACGTTTCCAAATAAGGAACCGACGTTTCAAATTTCAATTAAAACCATCTTTATCACAGATTTCCATTTGTTAGATGCGACCGTAATGCAAAAATCGTTGTTATTAACAAATGTTAGTGTGATAATTTATACAATATCATGGATAATATATACAAAATTAGGAATGAAAGACGTGAAAAATTAGTGGTTCAACTCAAAATTGTCGTCAATAAGGCGTCTTGCACACGTTTGATCAAACTTTATCACCTTATTCATATAACATGTGATCTATTTTCCGTAGTCTGCCTGTATGTGTCTTTGTCAAAAACACTATCATGAAAGGTATAAGATAAATTTATGAAACTTGTTATGAATATTTGTTACGCCTTTTGACAAAAATTTATAAAATATTGTTTTCTGAAGTGTATCACTGTTTATCATAGCGTTAAGGATCAATGAGGAAATGTAATCCTTGCTGAGAGTTGTTTTCCATATTTACACTACCTACCTTCTCTGGGGATATCTTTTTAAGTATAAAATCTATTAATTTTAATTTAATTTCAAAACTAAATTATATCCCTCTGTTTATTTTATCTCACCGTCTACTCAAAAATTTTTTCAATTGTCACGGAAAATGAGTTTCAGCCAGAATTCAATTCTCTCAGTTATCCTTGAATCAATGGTAAAAAACTTTAAAGTCAATTTGTCTTTTGGGTCTACAAATTCTTTTCTAATTAATTTGGCTTTAAATGAGTCTAAAAAACTAAATATTTCGATAATCTGGCATAAATGGGTAAAGAAAACTATTTTTTTCCTAATTAATCAATTATCGAGTTAACACAATCTTACTGCTAAAAGTACCCAGGACCGTACTTAACAAAAATTACAAAATGTGTTTCATTTCAGAACAAACCATGTATTTCAAAAGTTTTAAAATTTGTTTGTATATTTGAAACGAGCGTTAGGTAAAAAATACGTTTGGTGTTTCCACATGCAATTTTGTTACCTATTACCTTAGTACCTTAGTTACTTAAGGTTTAAAGGAAGATAAAGATTTTACCTAATTAACAAATGTGAACCTTTGTTTAATATCTTAATCTCAATACAAAACGTATTCGGAAGAAAATGACTAACTAATGACTAAATTTCAATCGCCCTGTATGTATAACCTAATTATGTTAAGGTATGTTAAATATGTAAAAGATTTTGTAAATTATGGAGAGAAAACATTTACACATTTATACTTCGAAAAACGTCCTAACTTACTTTAAAAACCTCCATCGCTGCAAAATACTGTGTATTAATTAAGAAGAACCAGAAACCAAAAATTTAAATTAGCTATTTATAACAATTGCTCAAAATAGTCACCATTTTGCTCAATCCATTTCTTTGCTCTTTTAGTAAGATTCCGAATCGATCTTCTGATCAGAGGTGCATAATTCCTTAACATCTCTCCCAAACAAAATTTTGATTTAGATTAAGACCCAGAAACTAAAAAATAATTTTACTGGTTAAAACTAGAAAATTTATTAATTAGGAAAAAAACGTCATATTCCTTTAAATTTTTACCTCGTCATATTAATAGATAGCAAAATTGTATGCGAAAGCACCAAAAGCATTTAAAACGACTTAATTTTTTCTGCTTGCAAATGTCCAAACTAAAATTCTGATGGTTTTGCAGGGTATCTTAAGAACGGTTTGAGATAGGAAGTTGGGTTTTCGCATTTCTGTACTACTTTTTAAGAGTCGAAAGACTGACTAGACAAAATTTCCATGGCACGCTTCGTTTGTGATATACAGGGCGATTTTGAAATTTCAAGTTCAGTTATAAGTTTCACAAATTGTTCTGATCCGCATTATTGGATGTAAAATAATAACAAGACACAACTATAGCTCCATAAATGCCTTGCCAACGGCGTTGCGTTAATCCGCCGAAGTTGATACTGGATTCTATAAGTATTATTCTTAAGATATCCCTACAGACAGAAATCTAGAACCGACAAATGTAGTGATCTGGGTGGTCACGTTTTAGGTCCATTTGCGGCCCGGAAAGTTGTTATTTGGATAGTTTCTAACAGTTGTGGGCAGAAGCACCGTCTTGTAAATATAATTGATTTGAATGTGCTAATGGCACATCACCTTCTATTTCCGGTACATTATCTTCGAAAATTTGTAAATATCTATTGGCAGTAAGGTTACTACCCTGTATGAAAGAAGATACATTAAATACAAACCTTCCTTGTCGTTTCCGTGGAAACAATGCATGTGGGTTATTCTCAGATCAAAATCTATTATTTTGGCTATTAACATTACCAGCGGTGCTAAAGTCAGACCAAACAACAAATCCCTCCAAATGAACACTTCTTTTCACATTTTGTAAATACTAATAAAAAAAATGTCTACGGCGTTCTGCATCGCCCGGTCATAAGTTTTGGACCATATGAAATTTGTGTGATATGCGTGTTTTGTGAGAATTTTTTAAATACTTGTTTTAGGGACTCCAAAACCTTCTAGGCATGATGTATTTGGATTTGTTGCGGTTGACGACAATGCATTTATTTCAATAATTCCGCGATTTTATTTACTGTAGACTTTTGGACGAGGTTTATGAAAGAAACAAAATAGACATCTATGAAAATACATTTCTAATGCTTCGTCTGAGTTTTCGTTACAATTTGTGTAACAAACAAGCATATCATATTTTCTCTGTTTTATATTAACTGCCAGAATTAATAACGAATGCATTTCCAACAACTAATTTAAAAAGAGTATGATACTTTTACTTTAATTACGATAGTTCGAATTAGAATAATCTTGGTTTTTGTTGGCTGTTTTTACCTTTTTTAGGTAAAGTATTATTTTCTTTAAATGGGCATTATTTGCCGCAGGGCCTTATATATTGTAGCATTGTAAAAACTATTACTTGATTTAAGGCTTGTTACTAATTTTCCTTTTCTAAGCCTTACGTCCAAGAAATTGATCAATTGCATTACAGGTTTTAATTTATCACTGTAAGAAGAACACACAGATAATTTTCGGGTTTAATCTAAATATTATTTTTCTTCTTATCATTGGGTATTTGATCACGAATTGCACAATAAAGGCAATGCTACTCAATATGATACGATAATAAATTAGCTCTACTCTCTGATTATATTGAAAGTTAAGCTATGCAATGACAAAGACTAAAATGTTTACAGTGCAACGTGCAAAACATCCACCCACAATAAAGATAAAAATTTGAAAATGGTCTTAACATTTTTAGAATACAGACCACATGTAAATTCGTTGACAACTTCACATCAACTTGTTATTGTGTACAAACATTCGTGTAATGTTAACATTACAAATATAGCTGTACATTATACCTTTTAATAGCTGTTTGTCAATCAGTAACATTTTTCTAGAATTTATATTCATATTTGATTTTAAAAAGAAACATCCATAACAAACATCGTTAATTTAAATCAATTAATTAATTAATTAAATTAAAATACAGTTCGAGTAACGAGAAGCAGAGTTAAAGTACTAGCGACCTGAGTATGCCAAATACGATTTTGCCGAAACGTCGTCGTAATGATACAAGTTCTTATGAGAACTTTAACGACACACGAGGAGATAAACCCGAGAAGAATCTGATTTGTAATGTAAATGGATGCAACACTCATGGCGTTAGTCTGAAAATAAACTACTTCTTATCACAGTTTCCATATTGCGATATCTCAATTCTGGGAGATTTTAATATCCACAACTCCAATTGACTTCAATTTTCATCTACTGCTAATCATAGGTCATAGTCTATTTTCCTGTATACTGTGATCTCACACAAATGATTTCCGGACTCACCAGAATCCTTGACAACCATAACCATACTCCACATCTCCTGGACCTTACAACGAACTCACTTGTCTATAAAAAAAGAGCCCTTTCCCCAATTTTTAAATAAGATTACTGCCCTGTCGAAATAACTTCCTCTGTAACCAATCCCACTGTTACTCGAAAAACAGATTGAATTATGTGGTGTTATAAATCAGCTAACTGGAGCGAACTGCGAGATTTTTTTGCAACTTCCCCTGTTGTGAGTATTAGTTTAAACAATCCTCCTCTCCAAACATTGCTCTTTCAATAAGTGAAGTCATCTCGATCGTGATCGTATAGGTTATGCTCGTTCCTAATCACGGTTTAATAGGGCTTGCACTGATGCATTATCGCAAAAGCATAAACTCTATACCAAATGGCAATCAAATAAATCTGTCGAAAATCACACCGACTATATTGCCGCAAGAAATAGTTGCAAAAGCATTGTCACCAATGCAAAAAGATGTTTGAAGAACGTAAATGCGAAGAATTAGTCTCATGTCCTTTGGGTACTCGTAAGTTTTGGTAATTAGCTAAAGCCATCAGTAAAAACTTTAGTACATCTTCCGTTCGTCCCATAACTACTCGCGACGGAGCTGTAGTAACTGATTCTGCTGACAAAGCCAACTTCTTTGTCGATTACTTTGCATCAAATTAATGTCTCAATGATTCTGGTAAAATTGTACCTTCGATACAAGCTCCTAGAATCTATTATCAATAGACTTGATTCAAACAAGGCGACTGACCCTGACGGTATTCCAGCTATTGTCCTTAAAAGATGCTATCCCGAGCTAGTACCAGTATTGTCCAAACTCTTTTCGATATCCATGTCATCTGGAGAGTTTCCCTCATCGTTGAAGTTGTCAAATGTCAACCTATTCGTAAAAAAGGCGATAAAACCGGTCCCTCAAGGTATCGACCAATAGCATCACTTCCATTCTATCGAAAATCATGGAAAAAGCCATCAACCAACAACTACTTTCGTTCCTAGATTCCAATAAACTACTAAACGACCACCAGTATGGGTTCAGACAGAGTCATTCAACGGGTGGTCCTCTTTCATATGTCACAACTTTGGAATAACACATTAGAAAGGTCCGGTGAAACAGTCGTAGTAAGATATTTCAAAGGCTTTTGACCATGTTTGGCATAAGTGTCTACTTGCCAAGCTCACCTCGTTCGGCTTATCTGATACATTCATCCATTGAATCTCCAGCTTTCTTGACAATAGACGTATACGCGGTGTCGAGTGCTTCTTTTCGAAAAAACTACTACTAACTCGGGCGTACTCCAAGCATCAGTGATAGCTCCCACACTTTTCCTGCTATACATAAAGACCTTATTTCCTCAACAACTAACTCGATCCATTGCTTTGTAGACGACAGCACTCTACTCCTAACAAACAAAAAGCTTGTTTACTATTGTCGCATAACCAGGTGAATTAGTAAATTACCAGCCTTGGTGTGATTTTTCCTGCAAAAGTTCAAAATATTTTCACGTAAATACGATAATATGACGTGCTAGTGGACCAGGTGATCGTTCAACGATCTTAATTATTCTATTTCTGTGTTACGTTAAATCATAATGAAACATATCAAAATTATATCAAAAAAAAAAAAAAACTCAGAAATAGCAAATAATCTAATAGAGAAAATTCGCAAATTGTTACGTTAAAGTTTTATCAAAATGAAAAGAAATTATTGAACGTTGCCGCTGTAAAGTTGTATAGAGCAACAATTTCCAGAAAACAAATAAATCACTCTGTAACTGGAACGTAGTCAAAATATCTTATCTTTTAAACTTTGGTACCACGTAAATAATAATGACGCGTCACAAAGGAACGAGGTCACATATTCTATTGCACTCAGTAATGAAATAGTACTCTCAATTCTTTAACACTATTCATATATTATGGTAATAATAAAAAGTAAAAACAAACAATCCGAGTGTTGATACAGTAGTTAAAATTTCAAATTACCAAAATCATCTACTTTAAGTACCTTAAATTTTAATTATCACTTTAAGGGAATAATAATGACGTCGAAACACAAATTTTCCAAAATTTGGTAATGTGAATTTTGGTATGCAGTATTCGGGATAAAATAAAAATAACGTACAGTGTGAAATGATACAATACGCGTCTGAATACATATTTATAAAATTATCTACATCGCCTGAAGAGCTCTTATGTCAAACTCTATACAAAAAAAAACGTAGTCATCCGCCTGGCAAATACAAATAAAACACTTTATTGAAATCATCAACAAAAAAAGTACACGTAGCACACCATTGTTCACTCTAGGCTCCCCCTTTCCCTCGCACAGCGGTATAGGTAATTCTCGTGTAATTGACCCTTTTGGTAATTGAACGGTGGGCACCAATACTCTTGAATTTCCCTGACGTGGCTCCTAGTACAATAGCTTCGCGGTGGTAAAATTTCAACGAACCGTCTATTTTCAAATTATATTTGAACAAATTTATTATTAAAATTACTTAAACTAAAACTAGGTGATTGATTACTGTGTGAACTGGTTTAATATATACTTTAATTTATTTACAAAACGTCGTTGACCTTTATGTATACCATTTATTATAGCGATATTATATCTACAGCAATTTCTTTTATTTGTTAGAACAGCCGTGAACGCGGATCTACTTTGCCACACACAAATAGCTGTGCTGAACTTACTACACAAGAATCCTCAAAAAGTGCGGTTTTATTCTGTAAATGAGTAAATAGCATTATCATTAAACACTAATCCCCTTCGATGGACCCCATAAATGTCACTTCTGACTATCGAAACACAACAGAACAAGATCTCCGGGATGGTTGAATACTCTTTGAAACCCACACAAAGGTTAACAGGAAAGCTTCAAACACCCTAGCTATGCTGAACTTACTATACAAGAATCCTGAAAAAGTGCGATTTTATTCTATAAATGAGGAAATAGCATTAACATTAAACACTAATCCCCGTCGATGGACCCCATAAATGTTACTTCTGACTATCGAAAGACAACAAAACAAGATCCCCGGGATGGTTGAATACTCTTTGAAATCCATACGAAGGTGAACAGGAAAGCTTCAAACACCCCGGTAGAATGTAAGTATGTTCAGTAGTCCCCAAGATCACATTCCACGTTCAGCGCTCACTGTCTTGACTTCGATTTGTTACATGCACAAGGTGCGGTCGTAGCCGAAGTAGAAAAAGGTGTGCAGTAACAAGAAACGTGGGTTTTAGCTGGAAGCTCAATCGGTCGGTTATGCACTTAGATGCTTGATTTATTTTTATATCGCCCTGAGACCAAGAAAAGGGCTACGACATTATAAGAAATGCACTACAGTTAAAATAAAGTTGAATGCTGTCCAGAAAGGTAGTAAATCTGGTTAGGAATTGTGATCCTAGACCACAGGAATAAAGAAAACAGCTACTACTACTACTAATAGCTCAACAGAACTTGGTTTAATTACAAACACAAATAAATAAAAATAAAAGATTCCACAATCGGTGTTACCGTTATGAATATATATATATATATATATATATATATATATATATATATATATATATATATATATATATTGGTCAAATTAAAGAATTACATTGAAGATAAGGCTATTTTGGCTATGGTATGTTGACATATGTATGTTATAGATTCGTTACTACACTGGAATACCAAGCTATAAGGCTTTCAATATAATATTTAGAACATTAATTGAACCTCATATCAAAATAGCACCACAAGCAGTTATTACAAATAAGTTCAATCATTTTCTGATAGTGTTTAAATTTAGATTTAGATTTTACTTTGTTTTCTTTTATATTTCATGTTAGTATCCCCGCTATTTCTATAATTTTCTATTCATTAAATGTAATGTACTTTCGACTATGTAAATTTATTTTATGGCCTTAAAGAGACATATTAATAAAAGCAATGCCAACTTGTTTTGAATAGCCATTTGACAATAGAATCTCCATAATTATAGATTGCTTTGAAATTAAATTGCAAAAGACAAAAAAGTTGGAAATACAGTGCACAACTTGGTCTACCTATAAACATTATAGCACTATCAAAGTTATCATAGGAATAGCAGCAGCAAGCTCGATATGTTATATTTCACAAGCAGATGGTGGAATCACTTAAAGCCATTTTTCTGGAATTTACCAAACTTCACATGGGCTTTACTTTACTTTATTAAAGCAAGTAACAAAATAATTACAAATTTATAGTGCAATGTCGTAAAGGCACGAATACGTGTTCATAAAATCTAACCCAACTATAACATACACTAATAATTTTCACTATTTAACTATGAAATGCCTTAACATTATATATTAACACTAGAATAAGTCAATTATCACGATTTCTTCTGGAGAAAACACTAAAAAATCACAGCAAAACATGTAGGTTCCTATGAAACGCTAACACAAATTGTCCAAGATCAGCTGTTAGAGGCGGAGCTTGTGACATCAGTGTGAAAATGCCTAATACAGAATTAACTGATGCATTTTGTATTTCGCGAATGAAAGATATTTAGGCAGATTTCCAAATAGACATCAACCGCACCATACCACTTTTGCTTCCATTAACCGTCGTCTTTTGTAACGGGAGCTTTAAAAAAATCAAAAGTTCGGCCTAAATTATACGAGATTAGATAGATTAGGAATATTATTTTTCTGAATGAAGAAATGGTTATTGTTTATTTGCATTGGAATGTAATTGATATTAAGATGAAAGGTTTAAGTTTATTTCAATAAGTTAGCTATACATTCAATTTAAAAATATTTAAAATCCGCGGCATTTGCAAGTGCATAAATACGTTACAGGAGAAGGGAATACCGCTGTCATAATAATGATGTGCAATTTTTAAAACAGTCGCGTTAAGTAAGCGATCAGAAACAGTCGCAGTAAATAAGCGATCAGAGTAATTCGTAGCTGAGGCACGGATTAATAATAAAATTACCCAAAATTTAGAAATATAGTCAGCTAACATATGGTCTATAATAGGGAAGACGCACATTTACCTTCCTTATTAAAATAATAAAGGACTACAATAAATAAGAAAAAGTGCAATTGCTATCAAATTGGTGATACCAAAAAGGTTACTCTATAATTTGCAATCGCGTTTTAAGTGAGTATTGAAAGTGCTCCAAGTAAATTTTCTTTATAAAATAAGTATAAAATAAGACAATCAATTCAGTATATCGATACATAAAGCAAAGAAACTGGAAAATACTGACAATCAAAAACATGGCAGTTGGTAGCTTGCTTGCAGTTGATTGACCAAGTGTTTGTCGGTAAAGTTGAACAATTAAAGCAATAAGTGACAATTATAAATATATCAAGCAATTATTTACAAATATCCTAAAAGTGTTGGAAAGTAAATTTCAATAGACTTAATCCACAAAGAAAAGGTGTAAACAAGATGTGGTAACAAAAGAGGAAGGGCTCCGATTGCTTCACCGGCCAAATTGAGTCATCGGCTTGACCACATTGCAGTTACGTAATCGGTTTTCAACGAGGCACCAGATAGGTACGATTTTTAATAGTGTAAATAAATAGATGTTTTGTGTTTCATTTTCTAAAAACTTGAATTTAAATATCAAAATTGAACAGAAAACATTCAATTCAATTTTGATGAAATGTTTTTATTGTTATATGTTAGGTTTAAGAAGGTTATTTTAGATTATAGGTTTTATTTTTATATATGTTTGTAAACAACACATTGATGCATTTTCGTTCAGGTTTGGAATTTAATTAAATGAGTAAAACGTTTGATTTACTTTTATTGTTAAAGATTATTGATATTAAAAGCTTATACAAATATTGAATATATAAATGTAGAAAGAGGTCAACTCAATAGGAATTCAGATAAATAAATAAATCGAAATGAGTCTGACTTTGGTTAATGATCACAGTGATAATTTTTTTATTGTAACTTTGAGCTAGCCGCCGAACCCAATTAAGGAAGGAATTCGGAAACGTAAATTTTGAAATTCATTTGCGCAAACTCAAGTTAAACAACAAGCGAAGTAAAATTTAACGAAATAAAAAAATAATCATTTTAATTTTCACAATAACAATATTAAATTTTATTCAATGTTGAAATCATAAAAAGTTTAAAAGAACTCAAGTGTTATTCTTTGGAACGGGTGAAACAAACAAAAGTAATATCCAAGGGTATTACGCTCGTTGCACTTTCTGGAACATGTAGTTTTTTGCAAAGAAAGCCTAATTCTGGATGTCAGCGTCATATTAGAACTGTTCAGGTAGAAGAGCGCAATGAAGAGAAATATTTTTTTTCGGTAATTATTAAAGTTTCTATGTTTATTAACCTTGTAGTTTTTTTAAAGGTCTGTACATCTGAAAAGATTTACAATTTTACAATAGCACTTATTTACGCTATACAGCGTTTCAAAACAGTATTTGTTATAGCTTTATACGATATGGTAATTAAAGAGATCTTAATATTTGTATTTGATATCATTAAATTATAAAAACTAATTCAAATTTGGTTTATTATAAAATAAGTTAGCTATGGTTAAGTCAATATAGTAGATATAAAAGATAGTTATTTAACTTTAGTATCCCAACATTTAGTAGCCATAAAGTATGAACTTCTTTAATGCAATTTAGCGAACTGCAAAACTTGCACAAACCTTTTTCCATTGGGAATTTTTACTTCGATCAAATTGCTCATGTGAGGTTTATTCTATTTCAAAGGTACAAAAAGTATAATAGAACGATTTTATTTCATATAACGTTGTTTATTGTACTACTAAAATAACATGATCCATTGCATAATTATTGTAAATTCAGCAAGTTCATGTTTAATGTTACATTATTTATTATAACCATAATATAATAGAAAAATTGAAATAATGTTCTGAATAAATCACAAGTTAAAAAATGATTCTGGGCTTATAAAAGCGACAGAATGAAACGGAGCGTAAATTGAGTCTGGTTATATTTGTGCACTGGACATGTAAATTACTTTAGCAAAAAAAAAAAATACAAAAATAGTGCTGAAATATTAAATCTAAATACGTAGAATGTATTGAAATTTTTTAATTCAAACGGGTTGCAGTTTTCGTCAAATCAAATTACAAAACATAATATTCATGTTTACAGTTTAAAAATCCTGAGAGCATCATTTAATAAATCTTTCGTGAAACTGTAACTGCTACTTCACTAAAACGATGTAACTTTAAAAGTTTTAACTAACTTTCCACTGGTATAATATTCATGAATATGTTAGTTAAAGGCACGAATATCGTGAAACAAAGTCAAACTTACGTTAGAGGCATATATAGGATCCAAACCTGGAAAGTATGCGGTTTAATAAGGGAGTTGGTGTAAGCCATTATCTGCTCTTTATTCTAAATATGTCAACCTTGGACGTTATTTTAAGATGTTTCTAAGGATATTAAGTACAATAAAGTGTTAGATTAAAGTTTATTAGCTTATTATTTTGTTGAGTTAACTTAATTAACATCTTTTCAATTTATTGGTGTTAAACCTATAATGAAAGCTGCTACTAATATACGTATTATTAATAATCACACTCTATAAATAGGATTTATCCAAAAGACCTCATTTAAAACTCAGTGTCGAATAAACAAGCATTAAACGTTCCGTAGAGATAACTATTTTTGTATACAGGGTGTAAAATTAGTGCGTAATGCTTATGTTGCTCCGTAACTATCTTATATAGAGAAAATCTTTAAATGTGAAAGATGTGTATTAGCTTCTTCTCCGTACCCTAAAAATACATACTATTCTACAGGGTGTTGCATTTTCGGATACCAGTATCTAACTTAAATAGTTTAAATTGAACACCCTGTATATCGTCAAATATATTTATTCTGTCATCAATTACCTATCTGGTAATGCTTTGTTTTTTAATCGGTATCAGCCGTTATACAGTTATTCGACTTTTAAGAAAAATATGACGTATGCAAACACAACGAATAAAATCTGTACCGGCCACATTGTGATAGATTAATCAAAAATATTTTGTCAAACCTATATCAAGATCATGTACTGTTATCTGAAAAATTAAAAGTTAAATTCCGTTGTACAGGGCGTGTCCTTCGGTGGTACAATCACTTAATATTTCGATCGGCCATAACTCAACTTTTTTTAAATGGAACACCCTGTATTTTGCAAGTGATTCGGATAATAATAATAATACTTATTTATCAATGAATATTACAAAAACACAACACAAGAAAACGAAAGAAAGCTTATTTATACATAATACATAATATTTCAGAGTTCAAGGCCGATTTGATAAATAAACATTTCGATTCAAAAACCATTCACAAAAGTACAAAGCACTTGTACGTGAATATTCTTTATATCACATAGAGGAAGGACTATTTAACGCCTCGTGAGGCACCTACGCAAGCCCCTATAAGTTACAGTATGAACTGTATTATAATTTAATATCGGGAGGTTACATGAGGTATTTTACATTTTATCAGAAAACCTTATGTCATGAGTATATATTTATTTAGGTCGATTAAATTATATATTATATATATATATATATATATATATATATATATATATATATATATATATATATATATATATATATATATATATATATATATGTTAGCTTTCATTAATTTTGATTCAACGTTTTAACTTAATTTTGGTCTCTTACGTACCGTGGTAATTTCGAAAATATTCATTGCAATATAATATATAGTGATCGTTGCCCAACTGCTTTTTTTTGCTTTTCTTGTTTGAGGGAGTGTCGCTAATTTGTATCTAGTAGGATATTCACGCTTTGTGTATGGGATGTGTTGCAGAAATCGATAGTTATGGCAAAGTATTTTTAAGCAGTATAATTGTCTGATATCAAAAATTTCACTTGCCTTATACAGTAAATCATTTGGACAGTTTTTGGTATGTACAACATTAGAAATAAATTCTCTTTTGATTTTATATTGGGTTTCCTATACCTAAAGTTGACACTTTTTTTAATCACTGCAGTTTTAAGAATCACAGGACCGTATTATGCAAATTGTAATTTTAGAAGGCTATGTTAAATATTCCAAGAGTGTCATTTCTGCATATTGAAAGATTGTCATAGAAGAAAACAAGTTGATCAAACCATCAACTCAAAGCAACGACTTATTTTTATTACAAAATTTTAACAATTACATAATGAAGTTAATAGAAGAAATACTAGAGCAATTTACAATAAGTGTTCAAACACACCGCCATTTTGTTGCAGGCACATCTGAATTGGTTCCATAAATGAACATGTCATGTGTCACTTGTCGAAAAGGATCACGAATTCTCTCTTTCATATCTTGGCTAGTAGTTGGAGGAGTTTGGTACACAATGTTCTTTATACCGGCCCAACAGAAAAAGTCTAGTACAGATAGGTCTGCAGACCTAGCAGACCAGTTCTGTGGATCACCTCATCCAATCCACCGACCAGACAATCTAATATTTAAAAAATTTGGAACATTCATCGAATGTGGAGGTGCACCGTCCTGTTGGTACCACAATCTAGGGACAACATTTTCAGGGAAATTTTGCAGTAAATTGTATAATTCCTGTTCAAGAAAGTGGAGCCGCAGTTGACCATTAGGGTGGTTCTCAAAAAAAATGTGGCCTAACAACTTGTGTTCCGATAATTCTGTCCCACACATTTATTGACCACTGATGATGATCAACTGCTCTCAGGAATTCGGGCTTATCGGTATCATAATGACGGAAATTTCGCTGATTAGGGAGGCCTATGTTAGTAAAAGTCGGCTCATCGGTAAAAAGGGCACAGTTCAGAAAATCTGGTTCGGCATTCAATTTATTATTAATCCACTCCAAAATTGCCTCCGACTTTCTAAATCTTACGGAAAAGGTTCTGGTGTTTTTCCATATAGTAGGGATAGAATTTATTACTTTTTAAAATACGTTGTACAGATGTATGACATGCATTTGTTGAGACAGTTTTCGAATGGACTGGTAAGGATTTTCAACAACCGTAGCAACAACCATTAATGCGTTTTCCTCATTGGTTACATGTCTTGCACGGATACGTTTTGTATAATTAACGCTGACTGTTGTTTCAAATCTCCCTCTTGAGTTTTTGGAAGCTAAGTTCAGGTTGCTCTCTTCTCTCAAAGTACTTCTGAGCATAGCTTCGGGATGCAAAAAGACAGTTTCAATCACATTTTTCCACTCTTCTTCTTCACAAGAAAAATTCATTTTGATACACAAAACAGTGAAGTTATGCAGCACAACACACAAATGCTAATTTACTGCCATTTAATAAGACATAATTGTTTTTGTTTTTGTCAGTTGTTTCCACAACCCTCTAAAAAATTACAATCCGCATAACACGGTCCTATTATTCTTAAAACTGCAATAATTTAAAAAGTGTCAACTTAAGGTATGGGATATTCAATATAAAATTGAAAGAGAATTTATTTCTCTAACTGAATCACTTAAAAAATACAGATTGTTCCATTAAAAAAAATTGACTTATGGCCAGTCAAAATATTAAGTTGTTGTACCACCGCACAGTGGGTCGAACTTAATATCTAGCAGGACAAAATTAAGAGAACTACAATTGAAGCTACACAAAAATGATTTTATTTATACAATTGATTTAATATATTTAATAATTAGTAGAACTGTCACAGTTATCACATTTTTCGGCATCAATACCATTACTAAATTCAGGTGGCTGTAATAGATATAGTACAGCTGCCTTTAACGGCGTTGTTATGGTTTGATGAGATGACCTTTTGCTAACCATTATCGGATTTGAAGATAATAGAAGACTATGCATTATTTCTAAATGTGCAAGAATTCGCGAAATTTTCCTTGCATGCCCCTCGCGAAATTTTTTAATGTCTTTACGCCGAGATTCATGCACCTCTTTCGGTAATTGCCCGATGGCGAATAAAAATTTACTTATTATTGTAGATCCATGAAACGTTGTAAACTGTGACTGGCATTGCATACCACTCGTACAGGGCTACATGTAACTGTGCAGTTTCCATGCAGTACTTATTAAATTTATTAACATTAATTTTATATCCAACGGACATAGTTTATAAAATAGTAGAAAATCGTTCAATCAGTTGATGGTTTGTACCTATTGTCTCCGACGCCATTTGGCTATTTTTGAAAAAGCGCCTCGCGGATTTGCCGTCATTAGTGTTTCTACCTCCTTGTTTAGGAGTATCACGCAACAATCCAGTTTGATTTTTAAATTGCGCAATTATTTGTTGCTCTTTACTTTTTACCAACGTTTTGTCTTCTACACCACGAGCTTGCCAATTGTCCAATTTATACGTGATATGCAAAATGCATTCCATAAACCTTATGCATGCGTGCAATGTAGGTAATCCCCAGGAAAAAGTCTCTTGATTGCAAGAAATCTTTGTCACTTTAGATAAATTGTTCATGCACATGAAAGTAGCAGTACAAATATAACATTTTTGTGTAGCCTTGCTAGATGCGAGAGTATTGCAAATCTTTCCATTTATTATAGTTTCTACAAATGTATGTGCTACCTCAAACTCAGAATCCTTGTATTTAACCTTGATATTATTAATACTTTCCTTTACAAAACGAAATCGAATGGGTCTGTAATATTTAGTTGAACCAGGACGTATAAAGGATGATTTTTTTCCGTTTGTCGTCATACCCATACATTTTAAATGGTGTCATTGACGTGGCTAGAAGATTTGCGTCATCAAAATTCTCAGATTTAGTACTTTGTTTATAACGACTTTGTCGTCACATCCCCATTTGAAGGTAATAATGATATCCCGGATCGCGCAGCGGTTATCCACGAAAAACCTTGATAAAACTTATTCTTGAACTGTCACTAAGCGTACAACCGTTATGTTAACTATTGCCTCAAGTTTTATTTCTGCAGATGATTCTGTTACTAATAAGTCGCAATTGGAAAGACAACACGCTTGTTTTGCCTTTTTCACCACATAGTATGATGGGTATCAATATCTCAGTGGCAGCCTAATATTATTGTATTGATTCTTGGTAAGTTTAGACGCAACAACAGCTGTCAAAGCTTCTTCAGACGTAAATGGAATTGGATTTTTTGTATGCTTTTTTTTATTTTTGTGCCTCTGTTTGGAGAGCACGTTAACTCCTTCAGAGTTATTTCTTACACTTTCCTTCTTTTTGTTCTTTGTCCTTTTTAAACAATCCACGAAACTTCCACGTAACCATTACGCCACGCACAGTTCTGTTTTGTGAAGTACATACTGGTACGATTAGACTTTTTCCATCTTAAAATTTAATGCAACGGCGAAAGACGACATTCAACGCTGTATTTCAGTTTCCATTACGTATGAGATATTTTCCAACTCGAATTTTGTCTTTAAGTGTTCACTTAAGAGCTTAAGCGAACCTACCGTGTTTGGTTGAAGAGGTCCATTTTCTCGTAAGCGACTAAAAATTTCTCTTCTACAAACCCTGTGCAACGGAATTTAACTTTTAATGTTTCGGATGACAGTAGATGATTTTGACAAACGTTTGACAAAATATTTTTGATTAATCTGTCACAATGTGGCCGCTGCCGATTTTATTCGTTGTGATTGCGTACGTCATATTTTTCCTAAAAAGTTGAATAACTCTGTAACGGTGATCCTAATTAAGAAACAAAAGATTACGAGATAGCGAATTGATGACAGGATAAGAATATTTAACAAGGGTGTCCAATTTAAAATATTTACTGGTATCCGAAAATGAAACAACCTGTAGAATTGTATATATTTTTAGGTTACGGGAAAGAAACTAATACACAACTACCATATTATAGATTTTCTCTATCTAAGATAACTACGGATCAACACAAGAGTTATGCACTTATTACACCCGGTATACACAAAAATAGTTTCGCAGTGTTGTACGAATTTAGGATTTTCCGTGTTCCTAATCTCTCTACTATTAATGTGGTTTATATAAGAACCTACGTTTAATTGTCGACGTTTCACATAATACCATTTGCCATCTTAAGGTCACTCATTGTATCGTTTTACTTCGCATTATTCGAATTAAATTGACGAATGTTGTATAATGGTGGATATTTGTACTGTCGGTTTTTTCTTTCTCCAATTTATCTCTTTTTCTCTCTTTTTTCGATAATTTCGTTAATTACACTGCGATTTACCCTTACCCAGGTGTTGCTTGTTGAAGCTCTGTTTATTTAGTACTAGTTTCTACGTGTTGAGCAATATTTGATTGCCACTCATGTGTAGAGGTTGCAGAGATAGTGTAGTAGTGCTTTTCAGATGATTTATCAGATATTGTCACGGTTCTTAATACAGTTATTGAAAAACATTGAATGTTAAATTTTCTTGTTTAATGTGTCACACAAGTTAAGGTGATCAACATAATCCAAATATTCCTGTACTTTTTTTTTCCAAATGTGCCATTTAAATAACTGCTGCATGTCATCATTATCTGAGCAGTGTTTGGGGATTGTAAAATAATAAAATTATATATTAAAGAAAATCCAATTCAAAACAGAACAATAAATCAATCATTCGAAGGACCAAAATCGCAAAAGAGGAATCATAAATATAGTACAGAACCAGAATTAAACAAAGAGACAGGAAACGCAGGACATGAATCGAGGAAGCTACCACTTAGGTTATGTTTAATAAACGAGTAATAAAATAATACTGGCTTGGCTTTATCTTTACTAACGAAAAAGCCTTCCTTTATATTTGACTCCCAATTTAGCACACACAATAGATAACCTTTCTAATGATCTACTGGATTAAATCTCAAGTGTAGCTAAGGTAAGCTTCTTAAACAACCTTAATACCCATCGTATGATAGTAGTACTTGAATTGAATTGAATACTCAATTTGGAGATTCAAGTACTAATAGAAATTGCCTACGCCTTCCCACAGTTTCAACAGATTGCAAATGTTCAGTTAAACCCAGTGCTACATGTGTATAATTTTTCTCATCGGACATATATGTAGAGAATCACAAACCCCAATGACTAAAAGAAGGAAAAAATTTAGGCAGGTATTTTAATACATTTTGTCATTTCATGGTCCAATGCGACTATCTCAGAACCATTTTAACATAAAAGAAACAATGAGAATAACTTTACTCAAAAGAAACTAAAATTACATTGTAAATAAGTAATTGTCATAAACAAAAAACACAATGTAACTGAAAAATTCGTAAAACAATAAACATCTTGCAACCAAAAATACAATTACGAACCAAAATCTGATAATAAATCAAGAAGAAAAACCAAGGGGTGGTACCGACACAGGTGTTGATAGATGCTGACGAACAGGTTCTGTACGAGATGCATCACAACATTTAAGAGTACTTTTTAAAACAGTACATTAGGTTGTTCAAACACGTAAAAACTAACCTTTCCTCAGTACATTACTAGTAACGTCCAACTCTTTAGTTATCCCACAGATATTCTCGTTGTTACACTGGTCTACTGGCTAAAAATGAGAGACCCTTATAACAACGACTATATAGATTTAAATTCAAGTTGTTTGATCTCTTAGTGGCCTCGTCAGAGAACGTTGTCCTTAGACGTTATATCTCCAGGACGTCGGAACAGTTAATTCTTGGATTTCACCTACTCGCTGAGATATGAAGACATCAAACCGTGGAGCTTCTGAACTTATCCAGTACAGAACTGTTTTGGAGTCACTCCAATAAGCACATAGTAATGCCTCTTAAAGCTCTAATCTTGGAATAGAATAGTTTCAGCACAAACAAGACTAGTTTGTATTTCATCAAACAGTGCCTAGGAATTTGGAGTGTGTATATTAAATTTAAGTTATTGGCTCAATTTTGCTAAAGTTGAATGAAACTATTAGTAAATTCACTGTCCCATGCGATTTGAGAACGCCAAATATCCCGAAGAAAAACCTTACATTGTATCGTAATATGCGCTAAATAGCCATGAGGACCAATTAATATTCACATAACTACTTTTAAAACTTCACGCTTAGCTAGTCGTCGTCGCATATCTAAAACATTGTATCAATTTAATGAAATTTAGTTTGAAATGCAAACATGCCTTTCTCCGGATTCCAAAAAACAGCTGCCGACGTATTTTCACTTACTCTTAGACTTTTTAATCCTTCAGCTACCAAGTTTTGGTTTAAATGCTGTAAGATTTCCTTGGAATCCGCTACATAGTCACGTATTGCAGGGCCTCCCTGTTTATGTACGTAGATTATGTCGTCTACCAATTTCTTGGCTTCCTGGGGGCTGTTCTTTCCACCCAGGTAGCTATCCATGGAATGATCCTCCACTATACAGCTTCCACATACTGGACTTTGAAGTCTAACGCATTCCTATTTTTTGCTTCATGTGACAAATATGGGCTGTAAGAAGTTCTAAAAAATACAACGTTTATTTCATCGTCATCTGGACCTCTGTCTCGGTCCATAACTCTCCAGAGTACGCGTTGTACGTGGCAGTCTTCTGAGTATACTCGCACTTGAACTTCTCTTAATATCACCTGTGAATTCGTATTTCTTAAGTCGAAAATTTAATAAAATGGTGAATAATGGGTTATACAAGTCAGGGCCTGTGAGTAGTAAATCATGTAACTTATTCCTCGATAAAGGCAATCGTTAACTTCATGGGTTCATTCGGGTTTACAACTCCAAAGTGTGACAAGTACCAAATTTCGTCAGACATGACATTTAGCTCTTCTGTCGAAAAGTTTCGGAGGTATCCCTTACTTTTCAAATCCTTGAACTTCTCAGAGTTATACATCTGACCATATTCCGGATTTCTGGACATTTTTCTTTCCATACACTGGGAGTGTTGCATCGGTATTTCTCCATAGAAGTCCCGTTTCGTACATGTTCCCTACTCTTCTCATATTTTCTCATTCGGAACTTCCTCTATCTTCCAAACTTCTTTAATCGTGCCATGTAAGTGATTTAGATCATCTTTTACCTCTTGCAGGCGATCTAGTTGATAGTCGCTACTATTTATTGTCTGCATATAACAAAGATAATATCTACTAAATACTTCGTCAGAAATATTACTATAAACCACCCAACCTAAAAGAGTCCTACTTAGTGCCCATGGCCCTCTTATTACCTGTCTATTTATTAGAAGAGACCAATTGTCTTGCCCTATGATAGTTTTAGGCTGTATATTTATCATAGAACAATCTTTTTCGCCTGTATGATATCTACCTTTTAATGACCCAACGTCTACAGTTTGTGATGGCAATGATAATACCATAGTACGCACATGTCTCAGTTGAAAACTTTGCCTCATGTCGACAATTTTAACAGTAAAACTCGCCACTTTTGGATCATTATCGGTTTGAGTAAAATTATCATCAGTTCACTGAATAGATATAGCTTCGTTTGGAATTGACAGATTTATAGAAGTTGCTAACTGCTTACCTATTGTGGTGATAGCAGAAGCGTCGTATAAAGCGCAAAGGATTAGACTTCAAGAGGACTGTCTTTGACTATTACAGGAATAACTTTCAAAAGAACACATTTAACATGCGCTATATGGAAATTCGGTCGAGTCTCTTTTATAGTACCGTCCCCTATATATAGGAGTTAATGATGCGATTTAGTGCAGTTTGAAATCTTAAATGTACTTTCGACATTGTCGAATGAAACGGGATTAGACATGAGAAACGCATCCGTTGGAACGTAACAAAGAACCATCTTTCATTTACAGATATTGAACTAAATTTGACGTAAGAACTTAAATGATTACTATCAAATTGACAACGAATACGGTTTTTGGCGTTACTACTTGACGCTCTGTACTGTTTCAGTTCCCTAAAGCCTGATTTTTGGTTAGATTTTTAGGCAACACGAACACGAACACGAACACGAACACGAACACGAACACAAACGCAAACGCAAACGCAAACGCAAACGCAAACACAAACACAAACACAAACACAAACACAAACACAAACACAAACACAAACACAAACACAAACACAAACACAAACACAAACAAAACAAACACAAACACAAACACAAACACAAACACAAACACAAACACAAACACAAACACAAACACAAACACAAACACAAACACAAACACAAACACAAACACAAACACAAACACAAACACAAACACAATCACAAACAAGGACACTATCACAATCACAATCACAAACACAAGCTCAAGCACAAACAAAATCACAAACACAAACACAAACACGTACACGAACACGAACACGAACACGAACATGAACACGAACACGAACTCGAACACGAACACGAACACGAACACGAACACGATCACGATCACGTACACGTACACGAACACAAACACGAACACGAACACGAACACGAACACGAACACAAACACGAACACGAACACAGACACAGACACAGACACAGACACAGACACAGACACAGACACAGACACAACACAGACACGACACAGACAAGACACACACAACACAGACACAGACACAGACACAGACACAACACAGACACAACACAGACACAGACAAACACAGACAGACAACACAAGACACAACACAGACATACAGACACAGACACAGACACAGACACAAACAGACACAGACACAACACAGACACAGACACAGACAAAACACAGACACAGACACAGACACAACACAGACACAGACACAGCAAACACAACACAAACACAGACACAACACAGACACAACACAGACAACACAACAGACACAACACAACACAACAACAACACAGACAATAACAGACACAAACTGACAACACAAACACAAACAAAAACATAAACACAAACACAACACACAAACACAAACAACACGAACACGAACACAACACGATCACATCACAACATAAACAAACAAACACAACACAATACAATACAACATAACACGACACAACACAAACACTAAACACAACATAACAAACACAACAAACAACACAACATACAACACGAACACACACAACATAACTCGAACACGAACACGAACACATATACACGAACACAACAACATAACACACACACATAACATAACACATACAAACATATAACAAACAACATAACACAACAAATCATAACATACAATACACACACATAACATACACACATCATACACAACACACAACATACACAACATAACAAACACATACAACATAAAACACAAAACAAACAACACACACACATAACACAACACACAAACAAACACACACAACATCAACAACAACGATACACACAACACAATACGAAACATAACACACAACAAACAAACACTAAACATACACATACAAACACAACACAAATACAAACACTAAACGAACATAACACGAACAACAAACACAAATAACACAAACATAAACAACACGAATAAATACACAAACGAATACAAAATACAAACACAACAACAAACACAAAACATAATACGTAAATCATCACAAATAAACATAAATACACAATAACAAATAAACAACAATAAACACAAACATAAACTAAACATAAAACACAAACATGAAACATAAATAACACATAGAAAAAACATAACACATAAACACAAACAAACACATAATACACGTAAATAACACAAACATAATCACAAACACATAACACATATACAACAAAATATAAACATCAACATACAACACAACACATAAACAAACAAACAACACAAACATAAACATAACACAAACAACAAACATACAAACAAAATAAACATAAACACAAACACAAACATAAACTAAACACAAACACAAACATAAATACAAACAAATAAACATAACACATAACACAATAAACACAAAAACACAAACAATACAAACACAAACATAAACAACACAAACACAACAAAACAAACACAACACAAACACAACATAAACACACACAAAACACAACACAACACAACACGAACACACAAACACAACAAAACGAACACAAACACACACAAACACAAAACACAACACAACACAAACAACTAACACAAACACAACACAAACAAACACAACACAACACAAAACAAACACAAACACAAACACAAACACAACACAAACACAAACACAAAACAAACACAAACACAAACAAAACACAAACACAACACAAAATAAACAAACACAAACAAAACACAAAACAAAAACAAACACAAACAAAACATACAACACACAAACACAAACATAAACACAACACGACAAACACAAACAAACGAACACAACAAACACAACACAACACAACACAACACAACACAACACAACACAACACAACACAACACGAACACAATACAACACAACACAAACACAAACACAAACACAAACACAAACATAAACGCAAACAAACGCAACAAACACAAACACAAACACAAACAAACACAAACACAAACCAAACACAAACACAAACACAAACACAAACAAAACACAAACAAAACAAACACAAACACAAACACACAAAACACAAACACAACACAAACACAAACAAACACATCACAATACGATACAACGAACACAACACGAACACAACACGAAAATACATAAACAAACACAACACAACACAACACAAACAACAAACACAAACACGAACACAACAAACACAAATAAACACAAACAACAAAAACACGACACAACAAACAAAACACATAAACAAACACAAAACAAACAATAAAACAAACAACAAACACAAACAAACACAAACACAAACACAAACAAACACAAACACAAACACAAACAAACAAACACAAACACAAACACAAACACAAACACAAACAAAAACAAATACAACAAAACATAAACAAACAAAACAAACAAAACACAAACATAAAAAACAAACACAAACACAAACAAAAAAACAAACACAAACATAAAACAACAAACACAAACACAACACAAAGATAAAACAAACACAAACATAAACACAAACAACACAACAAAACAACAAAACACAAACATAAACACAACACAACAAAACACAAACAAACATAAAACAAACAACAAACACAAACACAAACATAAATACACAAACACAAAATACAAACCAACAAACACAAAACAAAACACAAATACAAACAAACAAACACAAACACAACACAAACACAAACACAAAACAAACAAAACACAAAACAAACACAAAACAAAACACAAAACAAAAAAACAAACACAAACACAAACACAACAAACACAAACAACAAACAAAAACACAAAATAAAAAAAAACAAAAAAAAAAAACAACAAACAAACAAAAAAAAAAAATACAAACAAAAACAAACAAAAAAAAAAAAAAAAACAAACACAAACAAACAAAAACACAAAAAACACAAAAAAACAAAAAAAAAACACGAAACAATAAA